>OZ038395.1:22384527-22613481 GCA_964036045.1 Eutreptiella sp. 'Long Island Sound 2002'
TTTACCCACACTGCAGACCCGAACAAGCACGGTACCTGGTGGTCTCCAAGCGGGGTGGGTGGGCGCAGGGGGGGCAGGGGGGCAAAAAGCAGGTCATCCGCCCCCCCGACCCCCCGGGTTTGGGATGGGGTTGGAGTCCCCTCCCCATTTTTGGGGGGGTCGGGAGTTCACAAACAAATAGGTTTTGGTGCCAAATGAAACAACGGGGAGGCCATGCAAGGGCCAAAAAAGGTGAAAAGTGCGGTATGACATGGTCAATATGCACACTCGCCCATTTTTATATGTCTGGAAAGCGCACACAACGGAAAGATATGTGGTCAGTGTAGACAGATCCCCGAACTTTTCTCGTTGGATCGTTGTTTTTTTTTTTGCACCCCAAAACGGGCAGAGCAGGAGGGGTCATGCAGTGCCAGGAACCAAGAAAATGGTTTCATCTGTGCACCTCCCACATGCACTGGGAGGGATGTAGGCATACGGGCGGGGGCATGTTGTGCTGTCCCGAAGCGGAAGAGGCTGGGGGACCAATGTGCTTTGCCTTTCCTAGACTCAGCATGTTGTGGAGGCTGCTCATGGGGTGGGCTGGGGGCCGTCTTTTCCCAAAAGTGCCGAAAAAACGACCTCCCCCAGCCCCCCCCTTCATCACTAAGCAATAGCCCGAGCAGGCGGTGGCTGTCTCCCAAGGGATTGGTACACAACTTACTTCCAATTATGCCAATTATTCCACAAGAGTAAAGCAGAGTGGAGCCCAAAACTGTGGGACAAAACGGCTCGGAGACATATTGCTTGTTTCTTGCTTGCTCCGGGATGATTTAAGGGACACACCATCATCACCCTACCAATTTACTACCTTATTGGTAGAGACAACAGTGCACCCATGAATTGCACGCCGCCATGCGGCGGCCGCACAGAGTAGGGATTATCAATCAAACGAGGGCATGCACTCCATGCTGAGAGCAAAATGTTTGCATACGCAGCCCGCCACTGGTGTGTATAATTGGTGATCTGCCCCCCCCCGGGCTCTGTCTTATCATTCCCAAATCAGTGATGGTGAGCGCCCTCCAAACGTCACGGTCTGGGAGTCAGTGAAAGAAAAGCCTGTGTGCGCTGGTGGCGCAGTGGATGCCACAAAGGGTAGAATGCTGTAATTGTGAGTTTGGGGGCAGGCATTCCACTGTCATCAACCACCCCCCCTCCCCCCTCCCGTCATGCAGCAAATATCCCCCATCCACAGCCCAGAGGCACGCCTCCACAAAACACAACCAATTGTGTTAAAGGCGGAAGTGCCACCCCACACCGACTCCACCTTTATGCATCATCCCTCCCCGCCCACACAGCAAAGTGTATTCATGGCGCAAAGCGTACATGACCTATTTTTTTCACCACAGCAAATGATACGGCACAGCACTAAGCGATGCACCAGTAATTGTTGACTGCTCTGCAGCGCGGCACTGCCCCCTGGCGCATTGAGAAATTCTCTCACAATGCTCGTCCGTAGCACGGACCCGTGGTGTGCTTGACGTAACGCAATCGGCTGTCATTCTCGTCTGGGTTGACGGGTGGTCCATGGTGTTGTGGTGTTGTGATTGGGGTGTGCAGCGACCGGAGGGAGCTTGCCCAATGGAATGGGAAGAGGGTTCGCTCTTTGATGTTTTGCAGTGTCCATGCATCATTGTGCTGGTGGTGGTGGGGGGGGGAGGGTAGCAGCCAGTTTCGGGCAATGAGTACAACTGGAAGGCCAACCAAACAATCCGAATCTCCTTGTTTCCTGGCAATCACTGTGCCATGACTAAACACCCTTGCTAATGCTCTGCTGCTTTGGATTCTGGACATTCATGCATGCTGCTCCGCTCAAATGTACACTGTGTGCCCTGTCCCGACACTCGGATTGTTCCTGGGTGTTGCTGGCACTGCCTGTGCCTGTTGCTGTTGGTTTGTTGTCTCTGTTGCCGGGTGTCAATGGGCCACTGCATTTCACCCACCAGCATTTCCAAACACGCAGCTATGATTCCGCGGCCAACTGTGTTGTTGCTGTGCTGTTTTGGAACGAAATTCTGGTTCAGGATTTGTCGACACTCAGAACACTGACAGCCTCAGGAAGGGCCAGATGGATGCCTGTGTTGCCCAAGGCAGTAGCGCTCAAGGGACGGGGAGTGTTCCCTGTTTCTGCGCTGTATAGAGAGTCTAAAAATAGGTGCAGTATGATCAAAAGCTCCCAGTCCTTTGCACCCACTTACTCGTCTGGCCAACATTGAAATGAATGAAAAATAGTCAAATACCCGAGATTATTGTGTTGTTGGGTGTATGTAGGGGTAGTGTGGGCGATTCCGGGGGTAAAATGTTTGGTTTTAGTATTTTGGCTGGCATTCTAACATCAAGCTTATCATTCCCTATTTTTTAGCCCTTAGTACCACTTGGTGGGTCCCAGTGCTACATATATACATACATGGCCATCATCTGTTTTTACCCCCACCCCACCCCACCCCCAGCCCCTCTCGGTTTGGTTTTTGAGACCAAAAAGGGTGAGCCCCCCCCCCCTCTTATTTTGGAGGCGAGAAGCTCGAAAAAAAAACGTGTTTTAAAAGGTTTTCTTTAGATGGTTAGGATATATGTATGGCATACATAACACCCCCTCCCACCCCCCTATCACGAGGCAGGCGTTGGCTTGGGTTAGAGGGACCCCCCCCGTTTATGGTGAGGAAGTCATAAAGAACATGTTTCGGAACTTTTTGGAGGGTGGGGGTACAATATTCAGGTTTACCAAGGGGTTACAAGAGCAAAACTTAGGGTATGACATCACTGCACACAAGATCCTGACCAAGGCAACTGAAGATAGCAAAATAGGCACAATTGACCACAAAAATGGTTGGTGGGGTACGGTGAGGCATTCCACACCTCTTTCTCGGCCAAGGAATAAGGAATGGATGTCGTGGAATGTATTGAGCGTGGTGGGGTGGGGTTTTGGGGGCTACGGTGAGCAGAATTTTTTGGGAATGATGGCACTCACCAAGAATACCCCATTTTTAAAAAATTTGAGGGCTTGTTGCAAGTGCCTAGTGGCCCAAATCCTTCCAAATCCAATTTTTGTAATTCCCCAGCTCTACAATAGGCAAGGGGGTGTGTGGTACCTGCCCCTCCCATCTCTAGGAACAACCCATTGCCCAATAGATGTAATATGTAATATGTAATAATAGATGTAGGGGCCGTTGAGCGCCGGAATTTTCCAACAAGCAGGCGCCGAGGGCCTAGTCCGCATCACCCTCTTGTTTTGTTAAGCCTCAAGGAGGTCTGAGCAAACCCAAGGGGAGCCCTAATTACTTTTGCATACAGAACGACACCTCGATAGGGTTGTGAGATCAAGCGCGGTTTTGAGCCATGTGTCCCCCATTTTGGGGGTTATTTGTGTAGCATACCTCAATGTATGACATTGGATGTTTAAGCCATTGTAAAATCATCATCTTGGGAGACAAAAATATCCCCCAATGAGTTTTTCGATTTTGACCCCTCCACCCCTTTTACTTGGGTGCCGTTTTTTTTCGGGGGGCCAGGGGAGGAGCGGGGGTCAAAACTTGGTTGGCTTCTAGCTGCCACTGTGCTTGGATTGGGACCCACGTCCCATTCTACCGTTTTTTTTCTTTATGCGGCCCTTGACCAATGATTGAGCTCCCTATCCCTATGCTATCTTGAACTTTCCAAGATCAGCATGAGTTGGCTGAAAAATCTTAATTTGGGGCTGACCTCCAACAATCCCTCAGGACCCTTGGGCCATTGTTGGATGATCATTTGGTGACAATGGGAGTACGTACAAAGCACTAGGGAGACATGTAGCATGAATTAGGCCTGCTTCTAGGCCCCCGAAAGTGCCGTTTTGCGTGTGTTGTGGGCAAACTTGGTTGGTTTATAGCCACGTTGTGCGTCGATTCGGACCCACGTCCCATTCCACTCGGACCCTGGTCCCATTACATTTTTTTCTTATGTATGGACCCCCTAACCAATGAGGGGGCTCCCGGGTGCTATCTCGAATTCTCCAAGTCCCCCCTATGGGGCCCCACATGTTCAAGACATAGCCGGTTTTAGGCTGGTATGACTTGGCTGAAAAAGGGTGATCTTGGGGTGACCTCCGACAACTCCCAAGGACCCTTTGCTATGTTTGGATGATCATTTGTGACAATGGGAGCATCAATTAGGCACTCCCAATGGTGCTAATCCGCCCTTGAAAGCGTTGTTTAGGGCCTGTTTGCATCGCAGTGGGCAAAACTAGAAAACACCACTGTGCATCGATCCAGACCCAGGTCCCATTCCCTTTTTTTTCTTCCGCATGGACTAGTACCTACCAAACGGGGGTCCCAGGTGCTATCTCCAACTTTCCAAGATCGGCCCCCCTTTGGGGCCCCACCAGTGAGGACTTTTTCATGCTGTTTTCAGGGCGCCCTGGGTTGGCTGAAAAATCACAATTTTTGGGTGACCTCCAACAACCCACGGGGACCCTTGGGCTGTTGTTGGATGATCATTTAGTGACAATGGGAGTAGGTAGAAACTCATGCAGCACCAACTAGGCCCTCCTAAGGGGTGCTTATTGGCCCCAAAAGGTGTGTTTTTGGGCGTGTTTGCACTGTGATGGGCGGAGCCTATAGTTTACAATTTCCCCCACAATGTCGCTGGTCTCTCTTCAAGATTCTTGGCCAAATGCAAAAGAATTTTGCTGTGCCTCCCGCCCTCCCCCCCCTACATCATGCAAAGGGTGTTGGTGCTGGGGTCCCAAACTGCACTCAGCTGCCCCCAACGGTTAGGAGCCCAGGACACAATCCACAGACAAAAGCACACGCACACACACACACACACACACACACACACACACACAAGCACACACGCACACACCACAAACATCTGGTCTGACTCATAAAGGCATTCCCAACCTCTTGCGCGCAATCCTTTGCGCTCTGCAGGCCAGAATCAACAGAACACCACCGGTACTTGTGCTTGTCGGTGCGCTAAAAATAGAAAAACATCTGTAACGGGAATACAATGGGGTAGAATGACAACACTACACTACAATAACACTACTACGCTGTGAAGGTTTCAAAGCAGCAATCTGATCAAACGCTCTCCTACCACGAAAGTAGGAAAGCGAGTACAGGTGTGGGGCGGTGTTGCAAATGTGTTTTTTGGACCAACGAGGGTAGGAAAACCTCATGTGGCAAGCACGGCGAGAAACGGTGCACAAGAACAGCTGCTCACAAATGCATTAATAGGCTGAAACCAGCGTGAAAGACACATTGGGATAGTCGGTCACAAATCTTCAAAACGAATCATTGTTTACCATAGCCCCGTGCATAACTCATGTCAATTCGAACCTCACACCTTTCGCTGTTCCAAAGACTCGCTCAACATAGCACATGTCCACGTTAGTAGACAAACATTCAATCACACAGATAACCATTGACCACCAATGCTGGCATGCACCTACAGTACGCATGGTAGGCCAGTCAGAATGCACCTCTGCAGAACTCGATCCCGAAGGTTCCAAAAATTCAGTACTTCATTAAAACTGCCAATCATGTTCAAAAAATATTGAAATACCTGCAGGAACAAGAGTTCACTTCACGATCCCACTTTGGAACAGGCGAATCTGGGAGCGGTGGTTTTTGACTAGCGCCATGGGTCGCATGTGCGCTTCAGCACCAGTGACAGTTGCTGCGGCGCTACCACAAACAACTCGCGGTGCTGAAAAGCCAAGCATACTTTATCCAACCTTCCGTCAAGTCTACAACCTCAGCAAAACAAAACACACTGTGTATTTACCAAACCATAAGAGAGAAAAAGTCCCACACCCTCCCACTCCAACTCCTTCTCTCCAGGGGATATCTCGGGGCCACTCAGGATTTCACAGGCAATGCGGGTAGGACCGAGTCCCCGTTGTCTAGCGACGACAGATCACCGTCCGTTCGAAGGGACCGTGCTTGTTTCTGCCACTCATAGATCATATGCAGGGGGAAAAAATGCTGCATCTCCCAGAAATCATATAATCTCCTGAGGCGTGCGTTCCACCACGACCCCGGGACACGTCGGTGGACCAACCCCCACACCATTGACCGACAGTTCAGGAGGACGTCCTCAGAGTTCCAGGCGTACCATACGGAATTTTAGGAAGATCGCAGGGAGCAGTGATTGCCAAACTAACCTCGCATTAGGGGACAGGTGATCAACCTACTTGCTCCATTTGAGGTCGCTCGTGTCGTCAGACCCGTCAAGGTCGGACAGCGACAAGCATACCCCCTTCCGTACCATCGAAATACGCTGCGGGGGGACACGGAGTTTGAGGTCGCTCGTGTCGTCAGACCCGTCAAGGTCGGACAGCGACAAGCATACCCCCTTCCGTACCATCGAAATACGCTGCGGGGGGACACGGAGCAGGCATTCCCCCCAATTCACGCTACCGTGTTGGTGCGGTTCCCACTTAAGCGGGATGCCGTAGGTGGATCGGAGAAAACACAACAGCCCCAATTCGACCCAAGGGCGAATGTGAGGGGGTATTCGGGACATCAGCAGATAAATGTCATCTCCGTACCTACCCATTAGCACAAACGGTAGAGAGGAGCCATCAATAGGGGAGTCAGAGGTGCACCAGGGTGGGGGGTTTCGTAATTCTCCAACAATGCCTTTGAGAACCTCGAAGCCTTTCAGGTGCTCTCCGACCTTGTGTTTATCCCTTTGCGGGGTGTACCGCAGGATTGTACTCAGTCGCCCCGCCGGCGCACCGTCCCATGGCGTCGACTTAACCAGAAAGATAGGGACGTCGTCCACCTGTAGTACGGCTACCAGAGATTCTACTGGGGCCCACCACCCGTGGAAGCCATTGGAATGTAGCTCCTCCCAAGACACAAGGTGGGGGAGTCTCGCTCGCATTATACCTTCACAAACCGTCATCTCTGGGCCATTCACCGGGGAAGCAGAAAAATCTGTAGGCCTGGTCACAAAGCCCTGCACTGACGGAGCCGGCAGAAGCTGTGAGGGGCCTTGGGTATGCGGGGGCAGAAACTGGCGCCCAGGAGGAGAGTTGGTGGCTATGCACTGATTCCAGGCACTTTCAAAATGGGTCCGCACGTTCTGCTCACCCATCAGTTGGGTGTGTTCCTTCCACATAGCCCAAAGCTCAGCGAGCTGGGCTGAAATAAAACCCCCAATAGGGACCTCCTTCCCCCCCTGGTGGAGTATTAGACTACCCAAGACAAACAATACATTCTGTTGCAAATCGAATTTCACAAACCTGGTGAGGTGGTTGTCATTTACCACTGTGAACTGGCGGTCAGCCGACTTTCCGAGGCGGTCCAGGCACTTAGCCTCTTTCGATAGCGAAAACCACAGAGTTTTCCCGCGAAGTTTTTTCTTGCACTCACCCACCGCCCAGGAGACTGCTTCAGAGCTTCTTCCCCTGGAATCCCCCAAAACATGTCAGACATGTCTTGTTCCAACAGGGAGAGGGATTCCATGGACACTTGCATTCTGTCGGCTGACCAGACCAGGTCTCTGACTCCTACTAGTTTGACAAATCCTAGACCTCCTGGAAGCATGGTGCAATGGCAGACCAAGAGTTGCAGACATCTTCCCATCAGTTTGCTCCATGCCCTCAAGGGATGGGCTGCAAATGAGACGACGTCTCTCCAACGAATGACAGGTGGCCACACCGTTTCCTCGCTTTTCTATTTGAGCAACCCGAAAAAAGGATGGCGGTCCGAACCGTTGTTTTTTTGCTTTCGCTGGGTGAGACACATCACCGATCCGTACGGATACCCCATCAATAGTAACGCAAAACCCATGGGGTTCGGGTACTGGGGGTCCAGGCATCCCGGAACCATCGTCGCACCCGGGTGGAAGCAGGTCCATAACCCATGGTGTGACGTTGTCGGGTGTGAGGTTGGGTGGCAATCTGCGGAAGGCATCTGCGTCGCCCAGGACCCCGCACTCATTGGCTGAGTCGAGCAACTGTATGAGTGTTGTGGCCTGGGCATCACGTGGTGTATGTAACACTGTAGGGCCCCATCCCGCAAGTGTGAACCGTTTGCCGAACAGAATTCCATCACACATGCGAATGTCATCCAGCACCCTACACACCGCATAATTGCGGTGGGCTTTTCTGTCCCATATCCCTCCACAAAACTTGTGCCACCATAGCCAATCTCTTGCCTCTAGTCCTAGGCTCTCATCAAGCCACTGACATTTGGACACAGACTGAGAGATATCGTCCCAGGTCATTGAAGCAATGTCATTGAGCAAGACCTGAACCCTGCCGTCAGGCAACATTTTGTTAAAACAATCGTTCGGGCTTGGAGAAAGAACCTTTACCAGGTTGAAAAGACGGGCATTTGATATTGCGTAGGCTTTCAACAAATGACTCAAAGGAGTTGGTGAGGGAAGCAGGGGAGCGGAAAACACGATTTCGTGCGTTGCACGCCAGCGTGGAACCCAGACTGTCGCCAAGTAGCGACGTCCACTGCTTGGTGGATCGCAGGATGATGTGTCCTGTCGCGTTTCTCAGAACCGGGAAGGAGTCAAAGAGTTGCGGGCATTCACAGTGTTGCCCCATGACGTCGATTCCAACCCGTTGCTCGATGAAACTCCATAGAGCGGGGAACAGGGACTCCGGACTGTCAGGTGATCGTAAAGCCATGCACCTGTATGGTCGTCAACTGGCTTCCATGTGGCAAAAGGCACTTCATTCTGTGCTGCCTGCAAATAGTCAGCGACTCTATGCTGTGCCGTCCCTCGGGAAACCTTGGCTAGGGACGCTACTGAGGGGGACGGGGATGCAATTGAGTTCACGATTTTCTTAAGCCAGCTCTGAAAACCACTGGGGATCAAGACGTCGGAGATTGCCCTCCGGACCACCCGAGTGACAGTGTCAAGAACCTCTTGGTGGTAGGATGGCACCCTCACTACTATCCTCCTCGGCACGTCTACCCCCCAAAATTGGTGCACTTCCCGCTTAATCTTTCGGAATAGGCGTCCGAAGACTGCTGTGTGCAAATGACCGTGCACCTGTGTCATGAATTCCAGAGCCGTGGAAAGTTCACCGGCCGTAAATGTTTTGCTGTCAGGAACTCGGCTTTACTGTGCAGGGTCCTGTGCTGTTCATCAGGGATTTTGTCTGTCGAAATGAATTCCCACGTAAGTCTATTTAAACCGCCAAAAGGGACCCTTTGGTTAAGGGTAGGGGCAAGGACACGGTCCCGATACCGTTCACACTCACACCCTCTGCTGGCATCGACCATCTCAATTGGGAAAATTGTGACATGGTGGCAACCATGTCTGGCCATTACTGTCTGTAAGGAAGGCAGTTTTCCTTGTTTGACCGCATTTGCTTTTCTCTTGCACTTTTGCCCTACATAATGGTTGCGCAACGTGCGCGCTTTCTGGCAATGTTCCCGGAAGCGGTCAATCAGCGGCCGCATACCTTCAATGGCACCACATTGTCCCACATATGTGGGGAATGGGCCACATACGGCGTAAATTACACAGCCTGGCGCAGTCAAATCGTAGTCTGGGTCAACAAAAGATAGGCGCGCAATGCGTGCTAACTTACTGTCCGGCGACCGGACGAGCAATTTGTTTATTTGCCGCAGATTGGCTGTAATCTGGTGCCACTTGTTGCACCGCGTGGCAAAGAGGCGTTCTCTTTCACGTGCTAGTTTGTCCCACTCATTCCAGAAAGCAGAGACTGTCATGGGGGGGTGTAAGGATGGGCTCTCATATGTTTTGCTATTGTTGAGGTCGGTAAACACCTTTGGAGAGGAAAGGTTACGTACTGGGGGTGTGGAGTTCACACCCCAGTGTGCAAAAGGCAATGGTGCGGGACGGAGAACAAAGGGTGCGCCACCACCGTCGGCATCTGCACGTACCAATGGCGACTCATGCAACAACACTGTACCCTTCGGTCTCTTACACATTCGTGTCAAAATCTCACGTAAATCCTGAATAGGTAAGTCATCACCCACGGGACTGGTTCCACTGTCAACTATCAGGAGCTCCCATGGTTTGTGGTCCCAGTGCCACCGTTCCGATATCCCGTCACAAGACCGGACCTTGATTTTCGGAAGGGAGCATAAGACCTGTGACCTCACAGTGAGCACCCAGCTCTCAACCGGTTTACTCCACTCGGGAGAGGAAGATCTATCTAGCAGGATGACAAATCGACACCGGCTGTCGGAATTTACCCATTGGTCGAGACAATTGAACACTTCTGTTTCGGGTTCACAATATAAATCAGAGCGGATGAAAAACTGTGTCCACTGCTCCCCTTTTCCTAGTGCACGTAGGATCTGTTGATCGAGGGGTCCGGACAGAGACCCCATACCATCACGGAGCAAGGGGGACATAGAGATGTTGTGGTTTGTTTCTTGGGAACTCGACTGTACTCCTGTGCCTCTTTGTTTCTCAAAATCCGAAATCCAAAATCCCAATCGACAAACCTCGCAGGATCTTTAGACGGGGCACCAATAGTAACACAATCTCGAAGACATAAACCCTGTTCAAAGATCTAAGTATCTTACAGCGCTCATTCACAGTTGGCATTCGATGCTTCTTTATTATTCACAGACTGTCAGCGCGATTGCGACTGCGACTTGCGATTTGCGCGCTGTTGCGCTGTTGCGCTGCGCTGTTGCGCTGCTGCTGTTCGAAGCCATAACACTACCCCCCCGTTGAGACCTCGAAGAGGTCTCACTCACCTGGGCGGGCGTCACAATGTCGAACGAGAGCAGGCCCAGACAGAAAAAAAAATTTTTGGGCCTCGACATGTGCTGGCTACAGAAGCATAACAGTGGACCAATCCTGGTCGAAACAGTGGACCAATTCTGGTCGAGATCACACACCGAGGTGCAGTCATGGGACACCCGTCGTCAGCGCCTCATTCTCACGCCGTGTTCGACTTTGCCACGGCTGCGGCCTTCGGCGGAAGCTGCAGAAGACAACCTCGCCAGGCACACTGCACGGGCGCTGTACCCGCAGCAAGGCTGTGGGCACGTCGAACCATAACATACCATAGCATCGAAGTCGGATGCTCAGCAGACCAACAGGCCTGTACATCTGTCAGCTCGACAGGCGTATGGAGGCATTCGATACCATTAATGGCATCCAGACTGTCGAATAAGCCATTACTTGGCATCCAGACATGTCGAATCAGCAGTCCCTGCCCCACTTGTACGTGTACGAACGATCCACGGGAAGTCGACATAGTTCATGCACTTCCTTCAGTGTCTCGACGCCAGCCATGAACTTGAAGGTGTCATGACCCGTATAGTGTCGACGGATATCGCTGTCGAGGGCACGCTTCTGAATCAGGATACCAGATCGATGGTTCAGCAATCGAAGGTTGGGATCATCAGGTCGGTCATCGACGGGACACTTGTACTGGAATACGAAGACATGTTCACGGGCAAGCGCTCGAAATTGTCCAGGTCCCAGTGTTTGTGCCCTGGTCGAATAGAAATCCCAGAGGCTCGACGGTTTCCAAGCGTCCTCACTCCACAGATCGGCCCGATTGGTGACCTCGAAGGAGTATCCGTCATGTCGACCAGTAGACCACCGATAGGTTTCCTTCGAACCAGTACCAGCGGCCATGCTGTGGTAGAACTGACCAGTTCGCGTATCAACTCGCCACCACGGCGTGTCGGCAATCGAAAGTCGTCGTACGACAATGACGGCGCTGATGTCGTCCTTCTCAGGGCCGAGGGCACATCGGTCGACGATCTCAAGCGTGTTGGTTCGAGAACCTTCTTCTTGGAGTCGACCGAGGTGTTGATGGACATAGTGGCCGTCAGCGAGGGAACTCTGCAGAGCGAATCGAACCGCTTCTGCAGTCACAAGGCTCGAAGCCGTGTCGACAATGACCGCTTCGAGGACTTGGTCTCGGCAGCTGACCTTGCGTCGATGTGCAGCCTTAAAGTCTTCGTGGATCGGCGTGAGGTACTTGAAGAACGGAATGTCGAAGTGGTGCTGATAGGCATTCGACTCCATCGACAAGAACCAGTGAACGAGGGGGTTCGGGTGGAACGGGTCGCTCGCAGGCGAGTCGGTCTTCTCGATCTCCTCCCGTTTGTCAGCATAGACGTCCTTTCGAAACTTGACCGTCCGACGCCAACGTTGTCCATCTTGGTATCCGGCCTCGTAGGGGGACATGAGGTATGTCGAGGTACCCAGGCGTCGAACCAAATCGGGGGCATCCACGAAAGGGAAAAGATTGACATACTCTTCATTCGATGAGTGAAGGGCAGCAACTCGTCGGATTGCCCTATCGAAGTCGTGGTACCCGAGTCGTCCGGGTCCAGTTTGGTAGATCGTCGCCAACTGGACAAGGTCGATGGGGGCGCCTGGTGCGACTGCGTTGTATGCGTAAGGTTCGACCTGTTCTCAGATTCGAAAGTATTCTTGGAGCTGGACCGCAAGGTCCTGTGTTCGATGAGGAGCGCATCCATAGCGTTTATATCCAAGTCGAGAGGTGCCTCGAAGGCCACGCAGTTGGTGTCGGCGAAGAAGCAAATCGACTTTGTACGCAAGGAAGGGGGCTCGATCTTCGAAGAGCCAGTCGTTCGATTGGCAAACCTTTTGAAGATCACGGATAACTCCCATAATCGAAACTGCGACGGGGGCTTCTCGTCTCATCTTTTCGTGGGTCCAGAAGCGTCCATACTTGAAGATCAAGTCGATACCATCCGCAACGTTTATCAGGTCGTCGATACCCGAGATCTCTCGATGCATGCGGTTGAGTCGAGCAATTTGACTCGGCAGGGTATGTTCGGTGAGGTCTTGTCGGAATCCATAATCGAGCTCTTCATCATAATGTCGCCATTTCATGAGGGCTGTTCGAAAGTTTTGACAAGCCATTTCGATTTTCGTGTACCATTGGTATCCTGGCTTACCACCAAGGTTTCCATGTTCATCGAAAGACGTGTCAGGGGCACTTCGAGCCATTTCGTACGGGAATGGTGCGGTTCGACCCCAACTGTCGATGCAGATGGTCTTGCCCAACTCGACAATGGCGGCATTTGCGTTCGACACGACTTCATAGTGTTTCTCGCTCAGGAACGTGTGCGGCTTTCGAAGACCAGCCATGGTACTCGACGCAATAGTGAGCACCGATGGTTCGAGCTTAGTGTACTCCGTCTTCATCGGATCATCTTCATGTGTCCCAAATCGATAGGGTGGCTTCAATCCGAACGTTCCCAAGTGTCGAAGTTCGTCGATGGTCTCGATTTCATGATTGTACTGCGGCATGTTGTAGGGCTGCCATTTCGACTCTGGCACCGGCACAGAATCGTAGCTGGGTGGTGCTGTCGACCGCGCGGGTTTGTAAGGATATTCTGCTTCGTCGTCAGACTCGAGTGGCCAGGATTCAGCGTCGTAGTTGTAGTTATCGTTGTGGTAATAGGAATCGGCGTCGTATTAGTAGGAGTTAGATTGGTTCGTTCGAGTAGAAGCTTGTGTTTTCGGGGCATTCGAATGCCAGGATTGGTCGACCCAGTCGTCTTCGACTTTCGGCTCTCCGGTACTCGGATCCTCTCTGGATGACCTCGATGTCCAGGTGTTCGGCCTCGATGTCCAAGAACTGTCGACCCATCCGGGCGCTGAACAGAGGAAGGAAGATCAGTCGTCGTACCCCGTGTAGCAAGCAAGATCTTCATCATCAGAATCGAACCAGTCAGGGCTTGAGCACCGCTCTCGAAAGTATTCTGCATCGACCGGGGGAGGGGGCCCGTACAGCTTACAGAGTTCCGGCGGCATGTCGGGTGGAGTCCCTCCCTTCGTCGGTTCCAGAACAGGCAAGCTGGCCAGGGCTATCTCGAGCCATTCCAAGCCTTCGGCGCCTCCTGTTATGATGGGTCTTCCACTCGGCGCTATTCCCGCAAATTTCCCGCGAGGGAACACACCTCCCTTGCCTCCTTTCGACGGGCCTCCTTTTCCTTTCGAGCTCCCAGCATATGCCGACTGGCTGTAGTGCGGTGGTTCGAATGGATCGAGAGGCCGATTCGGACGAGTTGGCGCTGATGCTACCGACAAGCAGCGGCCAGTTGAAGTCGTCCTCGCTGGGGGTTCAATCGCGTCAACATCGATGACGTTCGACGATGTCGCTCGAGAAGGCGGAGGTTGAGAGGAAGCTCGGGGCGTCCGGGATGTAGTACCATAGGCGGAGGCTCCGGTGTTCGACCCGGAACCTCGCATGAGTTTTTCGAAAAACCACGCTGCAGAGAAGAGTAAGGGTGTTACTCAGTTACTCAGGGTGGAGTCGAAGGAACTCAAGGTACACAGGATCCTCTTCTAGAGCCTTGCTCGACTCCCAAGACCATGTGTCGTCATCCCATTCACAACGGTACAGGAATGTGCGGCGCTTTTTAGATCCCACTCGACGTCTAGCCACAATTTTGACAAGTCGAGGAGATTCTCCAGTTTTGACAGGGGGCATCGGAAACTCCCACACCGGCTGTCCCTCTCGATGGACGTAGGGTTTTATGCTGTCTCGATTGAAAACTCGCAACCCATCGAAAGGGGCAGGGATGTCCAGTTTGACATTCTCGCCCTTGTTCAGTACCTCGAGTATTTTGTAAGGGCCGCACCAGACAACATCGAGTTTCCCTTTATGTCGATATTCAGGCACCAACACCCACCATCGTTCACCGACTTCAGGCACTCGAACGTGTCGGTCCATTTGCAGGACCACATGCATCTGGCGTCGACGTTCCTCGGCAAGCATTGCACGCACAGAATCGAAGGTACGTTCCGCTCGTTGCATGTAATCATTCACGGTCGATGGTTCATGTGCATGAGAAGTCATTCGGGGAAAATCCAATGGAAAAAGGGGTGTTCGTCCTTCATCTATCTCGAACGGGGATAGTCGAAGACTATTGGATGTCAGGTTGTTGAACTGGATTTCGGCGAACAGGAGGTCGACATCCCACTCGTTGTTGCCGAAGATGCCGTGTGTACGCAGGCGCTGGAGGATGGACTGATTACTGCGCTCCGCCAGGCCATTGCCTCGAGGGCGGTTGGCCACCGTTTGATGCATCTCAATCTTGAAGCGCTGGGCCAACTCCTTCCACGCCTGAGACTCGAACAGCTTGTCTCGATCAGAAACAATTTGTCGAGGGCATCCTTTCAATCGAATAACCTCACGTAGGAACACATACATGAGGTCGTCGGCTGTCATATCCTTGCGACAAGGGATGAACATTCCACGCTTGGAGAATCGGTCGACTACAGTCATGATGGCATCATGGCCCCTTGTGGTCGGCGGCAATCCCGAAACCCAATCGACGGACACACTGTGCCATTTGGTGTCGGGCACCGGCAAGGGTCTTGGGACTCTGGCGGTGTTGACTCGTCTTGATTTCGCCGCTTGACAGACATCGCAACTTAGTATGTATCGCTCGACATAGTGTCGTAGGTGGGAACACACATAGTCGCGCTTAATCAGGGCCATGGTTCGAAGGACTCCTGAGTGGCCATAGAACTCCGACTCGTGATACCTAGCCACAATCGACGTAACCAGCGTTCAGGGAACAAGCACACGTTTGCCCATCATCGACAAATGGAAGAATTTGCCATCATCGAAGGACAACTTGGCATCTCGAAGCTGGTGTCGTGCCGCAGGGCTTCGAATTGCGACTTCGTAGATGTGTTTCGTCCGGGGGTCCTCCCGATAGGCTGTCGCCCACACAGCTGTAGAAGTCAAGTCTTTGCACTGATAATGTCGATGTACTCGGCGGTGTGTACCCTTAAGACTCGAAGGGTACGGCTTGTTCGACCCAACTTTCGGCAAGGGAACCGATTGCAACGTGCCGTCACGGTGACGTCGACAGCGAATCAGTTCCGCCATGGTCGGTGCGTATCGAAGTTCATTGCCAAAGGTGACTCGAAGGGGGCGATCCATGCTTACATCGGGGAGGTCGTCGGTGTCAATAGACGTGTCTGGCTCATTGCCAGCCTCATCGAGATGCATGTTTGGTTGGTGTGAATTCTCAGCCATGATCTCGTCCGATGGTGCTGGATCCAGTCTCAGGTCCTCCGGCTCCGCAGTTGTCGCGCTCGACGGTCGCGGCTCCAGGTCCTCCGGCTCGACGGCGGGTTCGGTGTCGAATTGGAGGGCTGGTTCCGCAAGCTCATCTGCGTCAAGTTCCTTCCCCACGGAGCGTCCGCTTCGTAGTGAAACGTACAGGTGGTCGTACGGCTGGGGCCACACCTCGTCATGAGAGAATGTGTCTTCAAGTACATGTAGGAACTCATCGACAGGTTCTCCTTCCGGTGAAGCCCAGTCTTCGACCAGGGGAATTGCGAAAGCCCGTGTACGTGTAGCATTTTCGATCTCCATCAACTGCCGGGAAGTTAAACGAGAGCAGGCATCTGCCGCAGGGTTCTCGAGGCCCGGCACGTACCACAACGTCAGGTTGTATTCCTCGAGGAATTGGGACCATCGTGCTTGCCGTGGTGTCAGCGGTCGAGGACAGGTCTTGAGATATCGAAGACTTTCGTGGTCAGTGTGCACGTGCACCTGCTGCGGCCCTCGAAGTAGGTGAAACCATTGTTTCAAGGCTAATACGATGGCCAACAACTGCTGTTCTCGAATCGGGTATCGAGTTTCGGCAGGTTGCATTTTCCGCGACATGAAGGCAATAGGTCGAAGATGTCCCTTGTACTTCCCATGCGCACATCGTTGCGCCAGCGTAGCACCCACGCAGTCTTTCGAAGCGTCTGTGTACAGGTGATACGGCTGTCGGGGGTCGATAGCACTGAGATGTGTCGCGCTGATCATCGCCTGCTTCAGCTTGTCGAAGGAAGCTTGGTGGACGGCCGTCCATTCCCACTCGAAGTCTGCCTTAAACATTGCAGTCAGAGGGGCTGCGACAGCTTGGAACCCTTCGACAAACTGCTGGTAAAATCCACACTGAAACCAGACCGGGTGGTCAGGAGCAGAGGTCGCAGTGGCATGGGCAGCAACATTGCTTGGCACCGAAGACATAACGATAGTGTTGACTGAATAGTATCCTGCAAACAGATATGGTACACATAGCCAATGAAATACCTGATATGCACATATGAGAAATCCACCCTATCATCCACTAATTGATATAACTACTAAACATCCAAGAATGCCTTATCCATCCCACATCCTATGTTCCTAACAAGGAAATGGAATATGATATACCCTATCCCACATATATCCCATATATAGGGCCATATAATGCTCCCTTAGGGGTAAAATGCCAGGGTAGGGTTGTGACCTGCTTCACCCCCCCACTTAAAACGACTGCCACGGGCAGGAAGTACATGCCCAAGAGGAACGTAGCAGTCACAAACAGCAGCAAATCACAGGTTAGCAGATTCCCTCCCATAGGGAATCGAACCTAGGCAGGCAATCTCGGAGCCGGCCGCACGGCCGCTGGAGTAGCTCCGATCGGTGGGAATCGAACCACCGCCAAAATACAGAAATTGACGAACGGGATCCCGCAGGTCCCGCAATAAGTAGTAGGCGAAATCGCGAACTGCGGCGCGTAGAGTCTGGTCCCTGCGTGTCGCATGAGGCATGTGGGGTCCAGCAGGTAAGGAAGGCTCCGGCAATGCACCTGACCCAAGGGAGGCTGCTTCTTGTCTCCGGCAGTCTGAACGTTTCTTTTCGGTTACGCTTTTTGTTTCCGGCAGTCGGCGGATTACAGCCCTGTCTCAGACACAAGTGTCACCTGGTTTCTTCATTTCATTGGGATTTGGATTTGGATTTCTCTGGATTGACATTACTCCGCATCTTTCTGGCTATTTACTTATTCATTATCAGTACTTTGAATTTTCTGGCATCATATCATGGCTACTACTACTGTGGAGTTTAGCAATTTATTGGCTTTGGATCCTTCAGTGCTTGACACTGCTTGGTGCGCATTTTTATCCAATCCTAGGGCTTGGGCTTTGGTTATCCCTGAGGATCGTCGTGAAGAGATATTGAAGACTGGGTTTGATGGTTGGGTTTCAACTACTAAGTTGAACACTACCCGTTTGGCGAAGTTGTTTCGTGACAATTTTGGGGTCACGTTGGTTTCGAGCTCATTTCTTATTTACCGCAACGCCTTTCTTTTTGGTATAGCTCTCGCATGGGGCGTGGAAGCGAACCAATACGACTTGGACGCCCAACAAAGTGAAGCCGCCTTCGCCGTTTCCGATGTTATTGGGGGCAAGCGTATCAACGTCCCCGGGGGTGCCGAAGTCTTTGGAGATGAGACGGCCGACGAGGACGAGGAGTTTAGTGCAATTTTACCTTGGGATTCTCCTTCCATCCCCTTGCCCGCTTCGTTGGCGGCGGCTTGGCAACGGGCACACACTCCGATGTCGATGGAAACAAGGTCCTACCTTCTTGAGGATGTGCCGGAGGTAGACGAGGTTCCAACGAGGGCACCCGAAAACAATCATAGGCGAGACAACCAACATGGTTTGGACAAAGTGATACGCTCGTGGCAAACGTCTTTGTTGGGCAATTTGCGTTTGTTGTCCACAATTACCGGTTGCTTGGAGTCCGAAGAGCCTTCCATGGACCCGCAAGAGCTTGTTCATAGGACGTTCTTTATGACGGCGGAGCTCATGCACCGAGTGGAGGATTATCGCAAGACAAGGAGTATTCCTACAAGCGTGGCCAAGGCAAATGTATTATTCGACAAGAACGATTTGGCGGTTGCCAATTTTCAAAAGAGTATCAACCGATTGGGCGGCTCAAGCAAAGGTGGATTTCGTTATGGCAAAGGCAAAGGAAAAGGAAAAGGTGGCAAAAGTTATGGTGGATACAAAGGATATGGTGGTGGATACAGTGGTTACAAAGGAGGATACAGGACCGGTGGCTATGGTCGTGGAAAGTCCAATCAAGAGTGACTCTCAAGTGGGCGTTCGGCCCCATCAACATCCGGTGGTCCCGGAAGATCTAACAAACCGCCTCCGCGGTTCTTTGAGCTGGTGGCGCAAGCATGCAAGCGGAGAAGTGGTGCAACTCATCGCCAAGGGCGTACCTCCCAATTGGGTACGCCCACCACCGCTCAGATATCGACGTCAGCATCATTATGCCGAAGAAGAGGCCATCGCCAAGGTGCTCATTCAAGATTATTTGGAGTGGCACGCCGTGGTGCGACTGCCCGATACCGAAAAGGTACCCTTTCTCATGCCGTGGTTCATCATTACAAAAACCGATGTTACCGGGGAAATCAAACATCGCCTCATTTGCAACGCGCGAGCAATCAACGAGTATTTGTACGCTCCGAGGTTCACGCTAGCAACGGTGCACACCATGTTTCCCGCTCTTCGCCGCGGCATGTGGGCCGCAAGCATCGACATCAAGCACGCTTACTTTCACATGGGACTACACCCCGAGCTCGCAAAATACGTGGTCATCGAAATAGACAAGGTCCGTTATCGTTTCCGCTCCGCGTGCTTCGGCCTATCACCGCTCCCGTATCTCTGGATGAGTATAATGAACGTGATTACCAAGTTGGCAAGAGCCGCGGGTATTCTCATCTACGTCTACTTGGACGACATTTTCATACTGGGGTCAAGTCAAGAGCAAGTGCGGCGACACGTTCAAATGGTGCTCAATTGGCTACGTCAAGGAGGTTTGTTCGTGAACCTGCCAAAAAGTGTGTTGGAGCCAGTGCAGCGCCTAGAGCATCTCGGTGTGTTATTCGACTTCGTCAGCGGGTGTCTCAAAGTTCCCCCCAAAAAGTTGAAAGCTTGCCGCAAAGACATCGGACAATTCGTCACAAAGGACACCGTGGTACTGCGCAAGGCGGCCGCCGTGTTGGGCCGCCTCAAATCTTTGTTGGTCGCCGTTCCCGCACTTCGTTGTTTTTGCACACTCCTACAAGACTTCACAAATCAAGCCCCCGTGCTAGGTTGGAACACCGCAAGAAGTATTCCGTCCGCCTTGGTCGAAGAGGTGCTCAAGTGCAAAAGTTTCTTACACAATTGGGGCGGTCGCCCGTTTTTGGACAAGCCTTTCACTCGCGAGTTGGCAAGCGACAGTTCTCAATTGGCTTGGGGCGGACTGGATTTGGGAAACCCACTCCGCATGGTGCACGCCTTTTGGCGAGAGGCCGAGGTCCTACACATCAACGTCAAGGAGCTCAAGGCCGCCGTGGTCACACTCAAGTCATTGGCGGCCCCCGGAGACCACGTATTGCTGCAAGTGGACAATTCCGTGACCTATTCGTATCTCAAAAAGTTGGGCGGTCGCAAAACCCCCTTCAACTTACTGGTTCAAGATCTAGTGGATTGGTGTCTTCGCCGTGGGATAACATGGGATTGCGAGTTGGTACCCTCTCAAGACATGCCAGCCGATGCAATAAGCCGTTGGACGTTCGACCCTCGGGACACAAGTTTGGACTACCACATCTATCAGCGGGTCAAGTACGAATTTCGTCATTGGTGCCATCCAACTTGGGACATGTGGGCTTCGCCGGACACCACCAAGGAGCCATTGTTCGTCAGCCGTTGGGAACATTACCGAGCAGCCCGGGTGGACGCGTTGGCATGCAGCCTGGCCAACATCCGCCATTGCTATGCTTGCCCTCCGTGGGGATTGATTCATCTATGGCTCAGCCGAGTGGCTCGTGTGCAGGACCCGAAGTTCCGATGTCTTCCCATAGTCCCTTGGTGGGCGTCATCTCATTGGATGCCCCTCGTAATGACTTTGCGCGTCGCGCAGTCGCCCGTGCTAGCGGTGAGCCCGAAGTGGGGCCTTTTCAAGGATTGCAGGGGGCGGAAGCTGCCGCCGCCGAGATGGCCCCTTCTTTGCGTTCTGCTCTCTCCCATGTCTACCGCGAGCGCGGCGTGTCCGAGATTTCCCTCAGACATACGTTGGATAGGATAGGAACATCTTTGAAGCGTTATGATAACGCTTGGCGACTTTTTTATGCTATGGCGACGGTGCGAGGTTATTCTGTCGATTCTACCCTTGAACAATTGATTTCCGTTTTGAGTGATTTAGCAGTTAAGTCAGTACATCAGGCCAGGAATGCATATTCGGCATGTGTGTTGTTCCCACAATTGCAAGCCATCGCTCATCACCCGATTGTTCGCAAGCTCAAGCAGCAATGGAATGTTTCCGTCCCTCGCTATGCAGCCTTCTACGATGCATTTGATGTGTTTTGTAAGCTCATGTCACGTTACACGTATAATCCCTCTTCCGTAGAAAATATACGACTCCGTTTGATTATTTCTTGGCGGTTTTTGGGCTTGTTCCGTTCCGTTGACTTAGCTAGGGCGTATCGCGTTGTGGCGGTTCAAAACGGGCAGCACATGGTGGCGGTTCGGCGTAAGAATCAAAAGCACGCTAAACTGGAATGTGTCATGACGTTGGCCGACGAGTCCATTAGTCCGTGGCATTTATATTGTTTGTATATTAAGCTCACGCCGTATGCTCCACCTGGTTCGCCTCTTTTGCGCGCATTGAAGGCGCCATATTCGCCCATTTGTGCCGACACGGTTGGAAGTCTCACACGTGATGCGTTGATTTCAGTTGGGGTACCTAAAGGGTATGCAGCACACAGCACACGTGGTAGTGGTTTGGCTATGTATTCCTCGTGGGAGTTGCCACCCGAGGTCACGGCCGAATTGGGCCAATGGGGTTCTTTGGATGCGTTTCAAAAACATTATTTGCGTTTGCATGCTGTTTCCAAGGCGTCACGCGTGGTCAATGAAAGGTTGAGTATCCCCACTGATGTGCAGAGAGCCTCCCTTGGGTCAGGTGCATTGCCGGAGCCTTCTCGAAGTCTCCCGAGTGACGACAGGGGACGTAGGGAAGGCGAGGGCAATGCACAAGACACAAGGGACCCACCCGCGCCACCCGTGGTAGTTGAAGGCAGTGGGGATGGCCCGAGTCGGCGCGTCGGCAAACGACAGCGCCCTTTGTTGTTGCCGTACGCACCCATTGCAGCGCGGCTTCGCTCAAGGCGGCCGACAGTTTCACCACCGCCTAAGCGGCGCAGGCTACATCCTCCTTTGCCTGTACATTTGCAACCGCAAGGCGCCCAGCGGGTGCCAGCGTCACCGTATGCTATTCCTACGCGCGTGTCACGTACCAGGAGTGGGCGGCAGGTTTCAGGTTTTGTGTTTCAGGTGAATGATTTGTCAACAGACAGCTCATAACCGCCGACTGCCGTCACTTCAAGCGTAACCGAAAAGAAACGTTCAGACTGCCGGAGACAAGAAGCAGCCTCCCTTGTGTCTTGTGCATTGCCCTCGCCTTCCCTACGTCCCCTGTCGTCCCTCGGGAGACTTCGAGGCAGGTAGTTTTTCAAAGAATTAAAACTAAAGGCAAAGTGAAATCACACTTTTAAACAAAACGGAAGGTAATGGTACATGCGAAGCGGCGCGACGCGAAAGTGCAAAAATTTCACTTTTTGAAAAAACTGCCAGGAGAATTTACAGGAGTGTCCAACAGTAGCGTAGCACTGTGCCTGCACAAGGGAGCACGTGGGAAAGTAGAGGTAAAGGTCAGGGATGCATTGATGAAGTTGGCTTATGCACGCTCAGTCTTGTGCCTGCATCTGTCTTGTGCATGCTTAGGCCACTTAACAAACACGGCCACGATGGCCCCACAGTGCGCGCGGTAGCTCACTAAGTAGAGGAAAGAGGTCACGATGGCCTCAGGGTAAATGATCGGCGATCACTTAGGCACAAACTAAAACACGGGTACGATGCCCACACCTTGCACCCACGTGCTTTAGATCGTTTATGAGGGCTTGATGTGCTTGATGTTCTTGATGTGCTTGCCCGTAACGCTTGTAGTAATGAGTGAGCTCTTGCTTGTAAGATGTAAACTTGCTTGATTACTTGCTTGCAAAAGACCGAGACAAGGCCTAGCCAAAGGCCCACTTGTCAAACAGACCCGGCAACAATGAACAAAAATAAAGGAGTTGGAAAGGCCGGCGAGCCTTACAGATCGTGAGACGCCACGGCTGTGGCTTGTGTGTTGATGGGCACGGCCCAGCCAAGGGCCGTGTCCTTGTCCCTGTTTAATTGTAGCATACGTGTCACACGTGATGCACCACTTAGAGGGTAAAGGAGGAGGTACGGAGATGGGATGAGGGTGTGAGTAGACACACTTAAATAGACAAACCTCATAACCATGTAATAATAACCTGACCTCACTGCTAACCCCTCACCTAGGAGCCATACTACGTATATATATCACATATACACATAATAGAGCGATGCACGCCGACAAACACAAGACACACTTGTGCGCGCACACCCATTGGCAGGGCCCGGGGGCACACACTCGCCCGGAGGGCATCACAGAGTGTGGGTCTCGCGGTGGCGGCCTTGGGGCACGTGATGGGGGCACTCCACACATACGGCACGTGCAAGAGTTTCCACAAACTACTCACGTACACACAACAAACAGTAAGCATATCCACAATAGAACACGTGTATAGATACGCCACCTTGTTGCTTGGTGTTCGTGTGTGTCTTGGGGGCGTGCGTATAAACACTTAGGTTAGCTTGCGTGTTACCTTTGTCGGTGGGTGTGCCACCGGCGGGCCGTAGCGCAGGGGGTCACCTCCAGGTTGCAAATTGGGGAGGTCGCCCGTACGGTCCCGCTGGTGTATCAGCCCACCCTGCTCCCCGGGGGCACGATGACACGCCCCGAAGGAGTTTTACTCCCCCAACCCCCCTACACCGTGTATGACGGATTCATGTTTACACCTCCGTGTGTAAACTTGGGCCGGTGTACACGGCTACAAAACCCCAAAGGTAGGTGTCAACCTAGGTCTTGCTTGTTCGGGGGGCGGGTGATAACCAACGTAATAGGCAACCATATAATCCCGTAACTAAATTAATGGCATGCGCACACACACGCTACCATGGGCCACGGGCACACCCGGTTTTGGTGTGTCTCGGACAGAGAGACTCGTGTGTGTTGTGGAAATCCAAGTCCACGCACGGGTCTCTATAAAGAAAAATGCCACGCCCATATCCCAACCCGTTTGGTTGGGTGTTGGGATAGAGGACCCCTCGGGTGTTGTGGAAATCCAAGTCCACTCGTGGGGAACTCCAGAGAAAACATTAATATACATATTCTCTCATAAACATATGCATGTGCACACTCGCCCTTTTCATCATATTGTCTGTTCCCTCTCGTTGCAGGCAGGAATTCCCCCGAGAAATTCATCAAGGACATGAAGAGCACACCCAACCAGCATGCGGCCCCATGCAATGGCAATGGAGGGTACCCACTCCCAACCCGGGCACGCATAGCGACCGGGGACGAATACCCAGGCGGCGGAGACGGCCCAAATCCGCAACGCCACGATCTGCCTTTGAAGACCCCACCCACTCATAGAGTGACGTGGCAGAGGCACCCATTGCAATTCATATTAGAATACTTGTATTGTAGAGGACGACCCCTCCCTCTAGGCTTAAGTCCTCGCCGTATGTAGTGGCAATTTTGCACGCCACGAAATTTTCTCCACGTAATGTGAGCCACACGAGTACTTCGTACCTTGTATACCTACCCTCGTGTGGACAAGGGCAAATCGGTGGAAAACCATCACGCCCAACACAAAAAGGGAAAATGGGTTGTACCCGCCAACCCAACGAAGTTTTCAAGCCTTCGCCATTTTGAGCAAATGATTTAGCTCGTTGGCTTGGGTCACGGGTCAGGGACGGTCGTGGGGTCGTGGTTTCGGTACGGGGCGGCACTCCGAAACCTTGCAAACACCACCATGCGCACAACCCGGCAGAGTCTTCGGGAAGTGCTTGCCACGTTGTTAGCACCCTTGACAGGGGGCGTCATCGTGGGCAGGACTGACGGCAGTAGTCCTGGTGGTGGTAGGAGTGCTCCAGTAAGACCCAAGGATAGGGGTTTGAATGGCATTAAGACCCCCGAAAGAACACGTCCCACTTCCGCCCCAGGCTATATGCCACGCCACCCCACCCCAAGGACTCTCAAGCCTTTAGCGGTGAGAGAGGGAGACGGTGGGGTAAACCTGCGGTACCCACCGCCCTGCTCCGGTGGGGATTTTTGTAACCGAGGAGCGCGCCGTGCATGCACATCTTCTTTCCTGTCTCCCACCGCTTCTCGCTCTCTCCTCCCTTCCCCAAACAATAATATATCCATATTGGTTAGGGTTTTCTTTTCGTGGCACGCTCATGAGAGCGGTCCACCAAGGTGGGCAAGGATGTCAACAGTTTGGGTGAGATTCTGTTTCTGCAAGTAATCTCTCCAAACTTTGTTGTAGGATGGTAAGAAGGTTTCAACGGGTTCCTCGGTATCCCAGTCTTTGGTATAACCCTCCCACCGCACCTTGAAGAGAAGTCTCTTGCGGTAAGTACGGTGACTTAATATTTTCTTGACATTATAGGTGTCCTCCTCAAACTGGGAGGGCACCCTAGCAACCTCCTCCGTGTAATTTAGAGGCACGGGGGAGCGAGGGGAGTTGACCGTTTTCATTAAACAATCAACGTGGACGTCAACTAACCTCCGTTGGTCCACTTGAATAACATAGAGGTCGTGCGCCTTCTTGGCCACAACCTCATAGGGCCCATCCCAATAGGGACAAGTCTTATCGCCAAGATTTTTGCGTTGGAGACGGACCCATACGCGGTCCCCTTTTGAGAAATTGGGGGACATCCTCCTACTCTTATTATACTTACGAGCCATTGTCTCTTGCACTTGAATCATAGCCCTCCGTGCAAGAGCAATAAGCTCCTCACGCCGTTGGAAGTAGTGAGCGGCGTCTTGGGCCACCCCCTTAGGCTCAGCAAGAGGAGGCCCCTTAGTACGGTTGTGTTTACCAAACACAATCTCGTTAGGTGTATAACCTGAAGGACCTGTAGTCTCATGCCACGCTCGTACAACGGCGGGCAAAACCTCTACCCAATTAGTTTTCTTCTTCTTCAAGGTAATGGCTTTAGCAACGGCACGCCTTAGCTGCTTGCCAGTATTTTCGGCCTTGCCATTACCTTGGTGCCTACCCGCGAGACACATAGTCGAGCGGGCACCAATCTTAGAACAAAGGGTTTGGAAATATTGGCTCACAAATTGTGGCCCACGGTCGGAGCATATTTCACGAGGGGCTCCGAACCTATCCACCCAGCGCTCCATTACCAAATGGGCCGCTCTTCTCCCCGTTAGCCCTTCATCCTTGTCTCCATGACGGGGTTTAGGAATAGGGATCGCGATGAGGTAGCCGGAAAGCCGGCATACACATAGGAGCATTCGGTCATACACCTCTCCATTGTGGGAGGTGGAAGGGTAGTGAAACACATCAAGCGCTATGGAGTCCATGGGCTCCATAGGTATAGGCATAGGGGTCATGTACCCTTGCTTGCGCTTGGTGTCATGCGTGTGAATGGCACATGAGGGACACGTTTGACATTGCAGTTCCACTGCTTTGTACAACCCCTCACCTTCCACGCCATGGTTAATTTCCTTCCAGTGTTTTTCCACACTGGAGGTAGTTAAGTGAAATGCATCATGGTATTCGGCTACCAAACGATGCACTAGCGGCGTAGGAACACACCACCGTCCATTACGGACGAGCTTGTTATCCACCAACCTCACTCCATCTTGGAAACTCCCATTCAAGGCATCTTGCCACATTTGTTTGTAGCGTTGACAATTTGGGTAGTGTTTAGCCCAATTTATCTCAAAAACATTGGGAGCATCCTCCCCATGTATAGGAGTTGCTTTCTTGTGGGACTTCCAAGATTTTTTTATCTTGACAATTCGCTCCAGTCTCCGAAGCTTTCTCTTTTGCTTCGTCCCCCCCCCCACTGGAGGCGAAGCCAGAGGGGGTGGATCACACGCGGGTGCCCCTTGAGCCCGAGGCGCCGCTTTAGACCTAGTAACAACGGGCGCCACAACCGCCCTAAATACAAGGGGGCGGGCGAGAAGTTCCTCCTTCTCGGCCGCCATCATGTCCCGCACATCCCCGGCCGCTTGGGCCGTCCCATGTATGGACACATCACCCAACGCCGGGTTAGCAGGGTAAGCCCAACGGGACAAGAAATCACCCACGGGGTTCACTGGCCCCGGAGTGTAAACCACATGGAGGTCGAATTTAGAGAACAATTCATGCCAACGTGCTTGGCGTGGAGAGGGACCCCCCACGGTTTTGAGGTCCTCCGTAGCCCAATTTTCAAGGCTACGGTGGTCCGTACGGACCTCCACGCGCTTGTTCCCCACCAAACCATGCCATTTTAAAAGCGCCGCCACTATGGCGTAGCATTCTTTCTCCCGAGGGCTCCAATTCAATTGGCTGCCCGACAATTTGCGGGAGAAAAAGGCAAGGGGGCGTAGGGCACCATCGGGACCTTCCTGCTGTAGGGCCGCCCCCACCGCCCAATTACTAGCGTCCGGGGTGAGGACAAAGTCCTTATCCCAATCGGCTAGTTGGAGGGGAACAATATCCGTAATAGCACGCTTGAGCTTCAAAAAGGCCTTGTTAGCCGAAGCATTCCATGTTAGGCCTATCTTTTTGCCATTCTTATGCTTAGGCAAATCCTTCAACATATTAATCAAAGGGGTAGCTATGGAGGCGTAGTTGTGGACATAGCCCGAATAATAGTTGGCGAGCCCCAAGAACCCCCGGAGCTCCCGAACATTATCCGGTTTGTCCCAACGCTCAAGCGCCAACATTTTCCCTGGCGCCGGCCGACGTGTGCCATTTTCCAACACATGGCCACAAAACTCAACCGAACGAACAAAGAAATCGGTTTTGCTAACCGAAGCAACCAACTCCTCTTTTCGTAGCCTATCCAACACGGCACGCACGTCGCGGTCGTGGTTAGCCAATAACTCCTCCTCCGTCGCACCAGAGGAACCAATAATAATATCATCGATATATACGTCCGCACAATCCAAACCCTGCAAAACATGGTCCATGACCCGTTGAAAAATAGCGGGCCCATTCTTGATACCCATAGGCATAACACGCCATTGGTATCGCTTACCCGCCAAATTCATGGCGGTCTTAGCCCGGGATTCAGGGTGAAGGGGAATTTGATGAAACCCTTTACTCAAGTCCACAATAGTGAAAATCTTGTGTTTGGATTGATTTTCCAACATGTTTTCAATGAGGGGGAGGGGGTGTGCGTCGGGCAAGGTAGCCTCATTAAGTTGGCGGTAGTCCACCACGAGGCGCCATTTTCCCTTCTCTTTCTTGGGCACAACGAAACCGTTGGACGCCCATTCGGAGGCAGGGCACGGCTCAATCCAGCCACGAGCCAAAAAGTCCTCCACTATTTCTTGCTCCGCCGCGGCACGCTCCCCCACCAACCGTATAGGTTTTACGGACTTGGGCTTGGCGTTCGGGTATAGGTCAAGTTTAGCAAACCCCAACCGCTCCGTACCACGGACCTTAGGGTGTTCCTGGTCCGGACGGAGACGAGCCTCCCCACTAAAAACATCGCGCTCGTAGTCCGCGAGAATGCGTTTCCTCATGAGCTCCACCTCCGGAGACACAATAGGCTCTTGGGTGGTGACAACGCCACCCACACGAGAAGCCGCCAACAATCGTGTGGCGCCTTTACGTTTTCGGTAACGCTTAACGGTAGTGGCCCTCCCACCCAATAACTCTCGTTCAATTTTCGCAATGCGTGAACGCACGCATTCTTGTGCCTCCAAATCTTCGGGGGTAGGATCAAGAGTAACGGGTGCGAGGAGTTTTTTATGGGTCGCCTGATACGTGAGGGTGCGCACCGAAGCCAAATGGTTAGGCACCCTTTCATCCTCCGACTCCTCCTCCGAGGTCATGCCCGGCTCGCCATCTGTGTTGGGGTTAGAGACGGCCGGTGCCAAAACGGAGGCCACATGACATTTAGTGGCCGCCAAATTTTCCTCCGCAATACCACCGTCCACGTATAGCGCCACCGTGGACCAACCCCGTTGAGGAAGGGGCGTGAGGTGGTCATTCTGATAGAGACAGGCTTTAGTCTCTGGCCCAGGAAGGTGGTACCCTTGCAAAGTAATTTCCATAAGGGGTTTCCACCACTCCCTATGTGTCCACTTCGGCCCTACGACGATGGCTCGTAGTTTTTCTTGCCGAATTTTCCGAACACAATCGGAAAGCCGATGATAGGGAGGGCACATCCAATATAATTTGGAGGGGTCCGCGGGAGTGGAAAAGAAATCTTCAAGCGGCGAAACCCAACGGGTAGCCTGAGCCATACCCGGGACCCTATTGAAGGCGTCCACGTCGGGGTTTTTGCCAAATTGTTTTTTGACACGTGCGGCCCAATATGGCGTGAGGCCATAGTCAGACTGGGTCCACATGGACCCATCACGCCGCGTAGGTAGAACATCACGGGCAAGGGCTTCGGGAGCAAATTCAACGAGCTCCAAAGCACAAGCCCGGTCCTGTACGGGGGCCACGGAGGAAGCGGTCAAGGCATAGGATATGTGTTTCTCGGCCTCAACACGGTTAGGCGGTTCGCCACCAGGGGGCGTAACCACAATGGCCGGGGCAGGGTGCGTAGGAGCGACCGCCCCAATGACTGGAACGGTTAGGCCCCACACGGACTGACGTGACACCTTACCATGAATGGGTTTCACCAAAAATGGTTTGCCGGTTCGTGGAGCCTCACGGAAGTCCTCAATCCAAAAACGGGGGTGCACTGGATGGTGAGAGTACAAACAATTGAAACGGGCAAAATGGCTCACACAATGTTCGTAACCCCATGGGTGCCCCAAAACCATATCCCAAGGTAAATTCGGGACAAGGTACGGGGACACGCCATACTGGGCAACACGAGGAAGTGAAACACTACCATCCACAACCCCCGTAAATTTAATTTTGACGTCTATTTGCTCGTCCCCCCCCGGCAAAGGCGTCTCATTATCGGCTTGGAGTAGGCGCCTCCGTTGGGGGGATTCATATTTTTCGGAGAGTTGGTCTCCAAAAACATTGGGGTTGGCCAAAGCGACCGCTTGGCACCCAAAATCCACCAAAACACGGAGGGCCTTGCGTTCTCCATTGGGCAAAACAACCTGAACGGAAAGTTCGGTTTGAATCTCACTAGTCACTATATGCCCCTTCATGACTCTCGATGGAACGAGAGCCACCGTAGTGTCACAGGGGTGCCCGAGGTTGTCTTCTTTCGAAGGGGGCGTCTCTGGGCACTCCTACCAACGTCCGCGCCCGTTCGGCGCTCCCTTGCCTCCTTTATCGCCCTTGCCGCCGCCACCCTTATAACCACCACCACCCTTATCACCACCGCCACCCTTATCGCCACCCTTAGGCTTACCACCTTTAGACTTACCCGCAATGTTCCAATGAGTGTCATTGCACGGAGAATTAGGCTTACACGTCCAAAGAGTGGTATTGGTGGCACCCCAATCAATCCAAGACATGTCCATATCCGTTTGTTTACGTGTTTTCCAATGTTTGGAACACGGAACCCAAAAGGTAGGTAGCGGTTTAGCCCCGGGGTCGACGGGTTTCTTCGCCGGAGGTTTAGAGTGACCCACGGCGTTGACGGAGGTGTCAGCGGGTTCGGAGGTGTCAGGGTCCGCCGTAGCCTCCGCATTAACCGCATGCACCGCGGTTTTATTGTGAGAAGGGCGATGAGTGTACGTCACCGTCGTCTTGTCTCCTTTATTGAGGTGTTCGAGAGCTTCCCTCTCCGACACGCTTTTATGGGCAAGGGCGTAGATTTCCGCAGGCTTCAAACGAGGCCTACGTTGCTCCACTTTCATAGTGTAGCCGCGTGTGTGAGGTGTGTTGTTGAGTTTCAAGATCCACTCCTGGAGAGCCGGGTCTTTGCAGTCAACTATCACCCCCGGCCCCGAATAGGAAACAATCTCGGGAACCGTAGTGCAAGCTTGAGCGCTATATTTCCTGAGTTCGTTTTCGCATGGGGCGCGACCCGGCGAAGGGTCAAGGCCACTAAAATCCACCACATAGCTGTCTGGGCTATTCTTAGCCTCTTGCTTGACGACCTTCTCCTTGATCCACGGGAGCTTGCTTAGGAGCTGCTCCCGGATCACGTGGGGACGAGTCTCATTGCTCAGAGGCAACAAACGTTGCCAACGAGCATAGAAATCTTCAAGGTCGATGAGGGTCACTTGCCCTTTAACCACCCTGGGGGTGAGGGCTCGCCACCTTTCATCAGCCCTTGAGGGGTCATACTCGTGGAAACGTTGTTCCAAAAAGTCCCACAACTCTTTGAGGGTGGGGGCCGTGCGTGTGTGGTGGGTGGCCTCGGCAACCTGGGCGTTGATGATCGCCTTTAGCCATGGGGGCAAGGTACTCAAAATCATTTTTGCCTCATTGGCCTTTCGGTACATGGAATCACACCCCCCCAACCATTGTTGAAGCTTCTCCACCCACTCGTCGTAGCACTCTAGCTGCCCATTAAATTGCGGCTTAGGCATATCGCTATCCTCCACCGCTTTGGTGTAACTATTTTGCACCATAGGCATTTGGTACGGGTGGTAAGCAGGGGGAGCCATGGTTGGGGGTGCACCTCCACTTGCATTTGGTGCAACCCTCACTGGAGAGACGGTACACGTATCCGTAGGATGAGAGGGCGTGTACGAAGGTTTCCCAGGGGAAGTGAAAACATTTTTCGTGAGGGGATTAATGTTCCCCAACGAAGAGGTGGTCTCCTCTTCATTGGCCCACGGGGCCGTAGGCTCCGTGGGGTGTTCTTCGCCCTTAGGCGTCGCCCTCCACTCGGGAACAGCACGTTCCTTCTGCTTTTCGGCGACTCCCCTCCACGATGTAGGTTCTTGGGGGTGGGGGTGTTCGTGGTGTTCTTCCCCCCCCCTCGGCCACCCCGAATCCGGACAAGCGTTCGGATGGTAGATGCAATCGTGGGATGGGTGGTCGGAGAAAGGAAGGACACACCCACCACCGGATGAACCGGATGGCGCGCCCATGGGCGCCGTAGGCGCCGCCGGTGTAGGATCAGGAACGGGCGGAGGCGCCGATGGCGGGGGTGGGACCACCGTAACGGGTTCCGCAGGCGTGGAGTACCAGTGGTCCCACGCATCGATCCTAGATGCAACGGCGGCGTAACGTGCAGCGAGCGACTCCACTGCGCTAAAGCACTTAGCCGTGTTGCCGTTGGACATCTTAAGATGATCCGACACACTAGCCTCCACCGCCTTAGAATCCCGTTGGTAGCCCTGAACCACCGCGTCAAACTTAGCCAACGCAGACAAGATTTGGGTCATCCGGTCCCCGTAGGACTTACTGATGCCCACGGTAGAGGCTACTGCCTGAGAAAGTTCCTGATGGGATCGCTGCAACTCCAGATTCTGATTTCGCAGGTCCCTCACCTGTGCCATCAGAGATTGGATGCACGTTTCGTAGTGCACCACACACCGGGGACAGCCACAGGTGTGCTGTAGGTCTTCCTCCCCCCGTGTAGGAGTGGGGCCCCCAGAATGTCGAAAAGATGGACCCCCCCCTCCACGAGGAGGAGATGACCCACCACCGCCCCCCCCAGCAGCCCCCCCTGCCACAGAGGGACCAGAGGGCCCCCCCGCAGGGCGAGACGGGGGTGTGGGGCGCGCAGCAACAGGTGCTGGCGCCCCCCCACTAGAGGGACGTCCCCCCCCCGAACCCCCACCACTAGATGGCCGAACCAGGTGCGGGATTCCTTGCACGTGCTCGATGTAAGCCACCTGGCGGTGGCGGGGTGACGGCGGAGGGGGAACATGACCAACATTATTCGGTCGCGGCGGTGGGGGTGGGGAATCGTCCACCACAATATACTGTGGTGACTCATGAACCACCATAGGTGATCGAGTTCTCGGATGGGAAGCAAAAACAGGCTCCGATCCCGTTGCAACCTCTGGAACCCCCCCCCAATTGGGCAGTTGGGGGTCCTCCGCAGGAGATGTATTTGTGGGGGGAGAGACCAAATTTATTGGGAGGGTTGCTGAACCTCCCTCCACCTGACTCCCTCCCCCCAAGCACAGATTGTTGACCTTCGGCATTGCCGGAGAATCATCCACTAGGGATGGACGATCTTTCGTGCCACTCATAGGCACTGGAGATGTAGTACCGGCCCGGTCCTCCGTAGGCTCCGGAGATTCCACGACAAGACACGGGCGGTTTTTGACGCCGCTCATAGGCACCGGGGACTCTTCCACAACAATGAACTGAGGGGCCGGAGAGTCCTCCACCGTGATGTAGTGGGGGGCCGGGGATTCTTCCACAAGCATGGGGCGATCCCTGGTCCCTGACATAGGTTCAGGAGGTGCAGGTGACGAGGCAACGGAAATAGGGGAATGATGGAGTTCATGACGTTCCAACACTCCAATCTCCTCCTCCTCATCGTCGTTCCACTGCTCCACCGCCAGGGGGAACCACTGGTCACACTCATCCTCCTCGATTTGCGTGGGGGATTCCTCGATGATCGTAGGATTTAGCCTGGATCCGCTCGGGGGATTGGGATACGCTCCCAAGGCAGGAGATTCCTCCACCAGGGAGGGAAACCGCCGCGATCCACTCATTGGAGTGGGCGACGATTCCACCACAGTGGGGTTCTGCCTAGTCCCCGACAGGGCTTGCTGGATCAGGGCCACGGCATCTCGAGCCGGACCCAGATGGCCATGGGGATCAGGCGTGCGCGCGACGACTCGACGGTTTTCAGCGTCGAGTTGGTCAACAATGGGGCTGATGGGCCCTGCCGCAAACAGGTTCTTTCTGACCTGAGGCTCTGGCAACCTCCCCAGCGACGGAGGAGTGCCAGAGTCGACCACGATAGGCCCCATTGGCGAAGCCATCGTACCCCAGTCGGCAGCGCGTGAGGGCGCAGCGTTCGTACGCTCGATCACCCCAGTACATTGGTCGATTACTGCCCGATTCTCGGCGCTAGCAACGGTTCCCGAGCCCATAATAGGCGATTGCGGTCCTCTTATCGCTCCCTGAGGGTGGCCGTCTATTTCCCCCCCAACCATCCCAGGTACACCAGCTGGATTTCGAGGATGGGGGGCCCCGATGGGAACATTCGGGGATTTCGGAAACTTAGGATTTGTAGCCACTTGGGGCTTGGCCCTTTTTTGCGGCCCCTGCCCGGTCGATGGGGTCAGGGCCGAGGAGGTCCTGAGAGTGGGGACCTGGACACCCTCAGCTATCCCTCCCGGGGAAGAGATTTTTTCTTGGATTTGGTCCACGATTTCGCGGACCGATCGCTTTCAGCGATGCCAAGCGCCCAACAGAGACGAAAAATTTTCGCCTCTGCTACCATGAAACCAGACCGGGTGGTCAGGAGCAGAGGTCGCAGTGGCATGGGCAGCAACATTGCTTGGCACCGAAGACATAACGATAGTGTTGACTGAATAGTATCCTGCAAACAGATATGGTACACATAGCCAATGAAATACCTGATATGCACATATGAGAAATCCACCCTATCATCCACTAATTGATATAACTACTAAACATCCAAGAATGCGTTATCCATCCCACATCCTATGTTCCTAACAAGGAAATGGAATATGATATACCCTATCCCACATATATCCCATATATAGGGCCATATAATGCTCCCTTAGGGGTAAAATGCCAGGGTAGGGTTGTGACCTGCTTCAACACAATCCAATGAACTGTCGAACTTCATGAACCGTAGTTGGTGGAGGCCAACCTCGAATGACCTTGATCTTTTCGGGGTCCATGTGTACTCCATCTTGGTCGATGATGTATCCGCAGAAGGGCACTCGACTCTGAAAGAATGTGGATTTATCGATGCAGGGGAAGAGCTGGTGCTCACGGAGTAGGTCATGTACCAGGTCGAGGTGTCGTTGGTGTTCGTCCGCATCCTTCGAGAAGACGAGGATGTCGTCAATGTACACCCATACAAAGATCCCCAAGTGGTCTCGCAGGACATCATTCACGACGCGTTGGAACGTCGATGGTGCATTGCAGAGGCCAAAGGGCATAACAACCCACTCGAAGGCGCCAAATTGTGTGTTGAAGGCGGTTTTCTCGATATCTTCGTCTTGAATTCGGATCTGGTGGAACCCACTAACAAGGTCAATCTTTGAGAATACGGTGGAACCCCCCAGTGTACTCAAGATGGATTGGATCGATGGCAAAGGATATCGATCTCGTACAGTTCGTGTATTCAACGCTCGGTAGTCGACGCACATACGCCATTTACCATTCGCTTTCTTCACCAGTAGGCAACCCGCTCCGTACGGACTCGAGGATGGTCTGATGCGACCAGATCGATGCAACTTGTCCAATTGTCGTCGAAGTTCATCTAGTTGGCTCGGATCCATTTTGTAAGGGTGTACCCACGGTCGATTTTCTTCCGAATCAAGGCGTATTCGATGGTCTCTTCCAGGTCGATGCGGAGGTAGGTCTCCATATTCCGCTTTCTCCCGGTCGTAGAGGTCCGCCCACTTGTGTAATCGACTCGGTAGTTTGCGTCGAACAGGGTCAAGCCCGTCATCATTGCCATCGCTGGCTTGCATCTTATACATTTCATCGACCGGCACTGCTGGTCGAGGCATGCAACACAGAAATACTTGATCTCCCGTGAGATCAGATCGACGGATCTCTCTTTTGAGTTTCGGCAACGAAATGTACTCAATCTCCATATCGCTGCACTCCTCATCGGTGATGCCATCTTCCGTTTCGGACTCATCGTACATGTCAGTACTGCGCTGAACGTGTGTCGACGAGTGTAGGTCAGGGTGTTCGTTGGCATGTGGGGTAGGATTCCCAACCGGACTCGCTTTCGAGGAACTGGATGAAAGTATCGAAAGAAGGTCCAGCTTTGAAGCTGCTTGAAACTGTAGCTGGGTGGAATGTCGTGATTCGCCAAAAGACAACCGGTACGAAATCGAACCATGTTGGATGTCGGCGTATCGCTCCTTCCAGTTGACAGTTGGATTGTAGCTTCGAAGCCATGGTAGTCCAAGCACTACATCCGGCAAAATCTCCAAGACCTTGAAGTGATGACGAAATACAAGCTCTCCAACTCGAACATAAGCTCGCGTGTAGTACCGTACTTCGACTTGGACACCTCCTGCTGTCAAGACATGTCCAGGGTTTCTCAGTTTATAGAGGGGAAGTCGCGCCCTCTTTGCTGCTTGCATCAACATAAAGTCACTGGTCGCTCCACAGTCGACCAACAGTTCCACGCTGGAGTCGAAGGAGTCTTCACGACATGCGCAAATGCGCCCTCGAACCGTGAACAGAGACGCATGCTCAGGTTCGGTTCCTTCGACAGTGACACTTCCAAGCGTCGAATTCTTTTCGGGTTTATTGGTGCTGGTGGTGGTGTTCAGCTCTTCTCGAGGACGTCCGCCACCAGGTCTTCGGAATTGTTTTCTAGGCCGTTGTAGGCCTTTCTCTGCTCTTGGAGCGGGATCGAAACCGTCCCTTGCTGTCTCGACTTTGGTCTCGTTTCGGCGTGTTCGACCGTGATTCCCGGCGTTCTCGTCCTCGGGATGGCGGTCGACCTTTTGGACAGTCGCGTGCCAAGTGTCCTTGTTCGCCACAGTTGTAGCAACGTCTGCTTTCTCGACCATCTTGGCGTCCGCCATGTTGACGTCCGAACCGTTCACCAATGTAGGCATGTAACTCTTCTCGAAGTTTGGCAATTGCATCGAGATTCATCGGCTCTGCCACGGTTGAAGCCGTGGGCGCCGCAGCTGGGGTCGGCATGGGTGTGACGTGTGGCGTTGGCATAGGGTTCGATGGAAACGTGGAAGCTGAAGTAGGTGGGACCATCATAGGCAGGGGCCTCGACACTGCAGGACCCAGGGTGTGATCTGATGTCGTTCTCGATGCGTTCTGTACCTCTTCAAGTTGATACCCAGCCGCAATGTAGGCTTCCGCGATGGTCTCTACCAAGGTATCGAATCCAAATGGATTATTAGAACGCCATCTCGAACGGACCTCAACGATGTATTGCCGACGCACAGCGTCATTCGACAACCCTTCAACAAATCGAGAGTTGACGAGGTAACCCATCTGGAGTTCATTAGTGTTGACCTTCGACTTGATAACGCATGTACGAAATTCTCGAACGTAATCTGCATGTTGGGAAAACTCGCTCTCTTTCAAGCTCAACATTCTCGACAAATACACTGGCTCATGGGATATGCAGTCGAAACGCTGGCCTAACACACGCATGAGCTCGAACCAGTCGTCCTGTACAACTTTCGTCAGGCTATGATAGTACTCAGCGGCATCACCATCGAGGAGGAATGACATCGTTGCTGCCTGATCGACGGGTGAGGTGATGTCCGACAAAGTGAAGGCCCGTAATAGATCTTCTTTCCATGTTCGAAATTCTCCGCATCCAGGTTTACCCGTGAACCTCTTGACCAGTTTGTTCAGGCGCTCGACGCGGCGTCCCAAAATCTCCTGCGAAGGAGCACGTTGAACTACGAACTGGGGTAGTGGTTCGAAGGTAGGCCGCTGTGGGAGTGGTTGTTGTGGAGGGTGAGGTTGGTTCGAATTCGAAGAAGACGGTGGTTGCGGAAACTGTTGTTGTTGTGGTTGCGGAAACTGGATGTTGTTCGGAGGTGGTGGACTCGAAGTTCGTACAAATTCGTTAAGAAGAGCGTAACATTGCGACAATTCAAGTTCTACGCGTCGAAGCTCATTTGCAGCAGCTTGAGTTGCATTTTTTTTTTTTTTTTTAATTTTTTTTTTTTTTTATACGGCCTGGCCAGCCACAAAAGGCGCCGTTCAGTGCAAAAAAGCTTGAGTTGCATTTTCCGTCGAGGACTGCAAGGTATCGATGCACTGGCCAGTTGCTGCTGTAGCACTTGCTGCTGTCGCCTGCAATGCATCGACGCGTTGTTCAGTTGCTGCGGTAGCACTTGCTGCTGTTGCCTGCAATACATCGACGCGTTGTTCCAACTCGATAACTTTGGCTTGAGTATCCGCAAGCTTCTGCGAACAGCTGTGAAGATCACGGGAGAGACATGGAAACCACTCGCTTTCTCGACTAGCGATGCGCTCTGCGATGAACTTCTCTAACGAGGTTGAAAATTCGTGATGCAAGGGTGAATCACTTCGAAACAAACTGTCTCTGATGAAATGCAGCATAGCTGCGTCGTCGAAGGGCCGCTCCATTGTACATCGAAGTCCAAATCAAGTTGACGGCCTTGCGGCGTCGAAGATTGATCTCGAAGATTGATCCTCCCCGCGACCTAGCTGGCTACCACTTGTTGTGGTTTGTTTCTTGGGAACTCGACTGTACTCCTGTGCCTCTTTGTTTCTCAAAATCCGAAATCCAAAATCCCAATCGACAAACCTCGCAGGATCTTTAGACGGGGCACCAATAGTAACATAATCTCGAAGACATAAACCCTGTTCAAAGATCGAAGTATCTTACAGCGCTCATTCACAGTTGGCATTCGATGCTTCTTTATTATTCACAGACTGTCAGCGCGATTGCGACTGCGACTTGCGATTTGCGCGCTGTTGCGCTGTTGCGCTGCGCTGTTGCGCTGCTGCTGTTCGAAGCCATAACAAAGACCTCCACAGTGGGTGCGGCGAGGGGTGACGACCAAAGTGAGACCGAGATCTGTAGCGAGTTCTGTAAAAACTGTTCCCAGCCACCACTTAGTCTAGGGCACACCCTGACGTGTCCAAACTCCCCACACTTCCCAAGCTTTGTTGCCTTTGAGAATACCGATTAGGTTATTTTTTCGCGCCTTTTTCACCTTGCAAGCACGAAGCTGCACCACTCCTCCTGATACAAGGGATACTAGAGCTTTCTCCGTTCTCAAATTGTGCAATATTATCCAAGAAAAAGACTTCAACTGGTCAATGAAGCAACATTTCGACACCGAGTACCTCGTCGTGTTCATATTTTTTCCAATGGCACTTTTGGGCATTCATCTAATTTTCTTTCTTTGAACGATTTTGCTGGCGTCAAAATTGGCATCACTTTGGACAGACTTGTCAGTGTCACCAAGACACTGACACTGACTTTGGACTTTTGCACGTGTTGGGACACTCAGTAGCATTGGCCTGCAGATACGAGACACGGTCCGTACTTCATTGGTTAGAGGAAGGAAAAAAAGTGCCACTTCAAAACCTTTCATACGCTTGCGAATGGAGCACAGAGTGGAAAGGTGCACTTGCTACGATTTTGAGCATTTTGTGACCTGCATCTCCCCCCAGCAGCAATATCTCTGCGCTCCCCTGCCCACAACGTAGTAGCCTGCACCATAAAAACAGATTTTGTGGGGTGGTGATACTGAATACAAGATGCCTCTTTGCATTTTTTTTCATTTTTGCAGATCCGATCCATTTGCCCACCGGCCCACCGTATGCAATGTCGCAAGCACTCCGGTTTGAAACAGTCTCCGGTCACCTTTTAATCCGGCTCGGCGCCGGGACTGCCGCAGAGGGTATGCAAACTTCCAATACTGTAATATTTCTAATTATAGCACACGGACGATATTCCTAATTTAGCACTGGGTGATGCAGGCATGGACCATATTCCTAATTTAGCACTCAGCTCCCTAGGAAAATGGACATATTCCTAATTTAGCACTCAACCCGCCTCCCTGTGCTTTTTGAAATGCACGGAACACAAAAAGCGCTTCACAAAACTCCACATTTGGTCTTTGTGCTCCTCAAGGTGAAAAGTCTTATTCATAAGCATTGGCTGTGGCTTTACCCAACAAACAAGGCAACCACGTTGCCTTGCGCTTGGGGCGACCAGAAGCAGAAACCTGAGTTCAACTGGAAGTAGAGTCTTCATTGGAAGAAGAAGCCTGTTCTTTTTCCTTCTCAATAGCACTTGCCACCTTTCGCCATTCTCTCAACTGCTGAACAGAAGTCTCAACCTGAGCCTCGGAGGGTTGGTTAGAAGAGCTAGGTGGAAGGTCAACATCATTTTCTTCAGCCTCTTCTCCCTCATGCACAAAATTCTGAGGAAGTATGACTCCTTAGTATCCTTCTTGTCACTCCAAAGTGTGCCCAAACTAGCTCGTTGGAGCCAAAAACACCCCCTCGCGCTTTTTCAGGCACCAGCGTCTGACCGCGTGTCACAGCGCAAGTGTTATCCGGAGAAATGCGTTTTTCTCCGGATAACCCTTATCCGCAGAAAGTTGGCGCCGCAGCCAGATTTTGGTCAATTTCAGCCCATTATAGGACAGTACAGTATATTTTACATTTTTCTACATTTGTATTGTTTTTAGTGTTACTATTCTCTGGTGCACCTGTTAGATTTCAGATGTTAAATTTGGCAAAATTTGTCTCCTTAGACTTTAAATTTCAGATTTTACATTTGTCAAAATTTTGTTGTGGTTTGTTTCTTGGGAACTCGACTGCACTCCTGTGCCTCTTTGTTTCTCAAAATCCGAAATCCAAAATCCCAATCGACAAACCTCGCAGGATCTTTAGACGGCGCACCAATAATAACACAATCTCGAAGACATAAACCCTGTTCAAGATCGAAGTATCTTACAGCGCTCATTCACAGTTGGCATTCGATGCTTCTTTATTATTCACAGACTGTCAGCGCGATTGCGACTGCGACTTGCGATTTGCGCGCTGTTGCGTTGTTGCGCTGCGCTGTTGCGCTGCTGCTGTTCGAAGCCATAACACTACCCCCCCGTTGAGACCTCGAGGAGGTCTCACTCACCTGGGCGGGCGTCACAATGCCGAATGAGAGCAGGCCCAGACAGAAAAAAAATTTTTGGGCCTCGACATGTGCTGGCTACAGAAGCATAACAGTGGACCAATCCTGGTCGAAACAGTGGACCAATCCTGGTCGAAACAGTGGACCAATTCTGGTCGAGATCACACACCGAGGTGCAGTCATGGGACACCCGTCGTCAGCGCCTCATTCACACGCCGTGTTCGACTTTGCCACGGCTGCGGCCTTCGGCGGAGGCTGCAGAAGACAACCTCGCCAGGCACACTGCACGGGCGCTGTACCCGCAGCAAGGCTGTGGGCACGTCGAACCATAACATACCATAGCATCGAAGCTGGATGCTCAGCAGACCAACAGGCCTGTACTGAAGCGGTACCCAGAACCCCATGGCCAGGTTACGGCATACAACAGGTCTCCGGTCCACTAACCCCATGTACGGCGTGTTCCGTGCCGTGAAGCCCCGCATCGGCAACCGATGCACCGCCAGCGGAGATTTGTATATCAGAATGTCAGGAATCAACAGGGTTTTATTCTCATAATGTTTCCGTCAATTTTTACGCTTCCGTTCTGATATTCACTATTTTGACTGCTGGCGGTTGGATCGCGACTTTACCGTAACCGCCAGTTTAACTGTTTATAATGGAAATTTTAACGCAATCCGTCACGAAGGCTCCAACGTCGCCAGGAACTGCATGGACGCTTCCGCAATTTTCATAATTAATACTCGCAACCTGAATCTGAATTTTTCAGGATGTCGAAATCGGATTTTCGACTTCGACATCCCCGCACTTGATTTGACCTCCTTCGAGTGGACCTACGTGCTTCCCTATGCACGAATCAACCTTCCTTTTATCTTGCCCTCCATTTGTCTTAGAGATACGGGCAAAACAAAGTTGATTCGTGAGGCCACTTGTAAGGGTCATATCTCGTGCCGCTTGCGAGGAATGACAATAAGGAAACGTGGGATGTATTCACAATACTCCCGACGTAATTTAGGAAGCCTTATATGCCTTGTGTTTCCACACGTGCGCGCTAGTGTAATGGATCATGGTCAAGAGGGTAGAGTTTGCGTTATAACTCTTTGGCCATGACATTGCGTGCGTTAAGATAACTTTCGAGTGTAGCGCGCAAGTGCTGGTGTTGCATAGGAACTCTCCTTGAGTTCCTATGAGCGATTGACACAAAGTTATGCCCTTGGAGGGGCATGACATATCGTGGTGGGAGCTACCTTTTGGGGCAATATGTGGTATGTGCCATGTGTTGTGTTGCGTGCCCATTTGGCGGGTCCATTACTCCAAGCCAAACCCGCCAATGGACCTCATATTGTGCAAGCCCCTTCTCCATACTCCCTACGGTCAATTGCAAGCCTAACCTTCGTGAAGGGAAACTTGTGTGGTGATCCCGAAGCGATGCGTTGGGAGCAAGGTGTGTGTTTTACAATTTTCCATATTTTCATGTGCCCACTTGGGAAGTAGCGCTCGTAACCTTTCAAGGCGCCCCAAGTGGAGCACATAGGTGGGATCGAAGGTCAATGGTGTCAAGTCATTGTGATTAGAAGGATTAGTTAATTGCACGATCCAAGCCGAAGATATTATAATATAATTGTGCACCTTTCGATGCACTTTTGTATGTCTTTGTGCCAATTTTGCCGTTTTTGGCCGGTCATGATGTCAAGTGGCGACCGTGTATCTCAACGTTGCGCTCAATTGACATCATGACCCAAGTATGATATGAGGGTACAAACTTCGGTGCCCAACATATCTTGGACCCGGCGAATAACTCCTCTTTGGCTTGGCATACCGTGGCCGCCATGTTGGCGATTTGGGACTATCCCAAATCATGGGCTCACTTGGCGACCCTGCCATTCCCAATATCGGAGGAGTTGGGCGACGCCCAAAAGATATGTTGGACCAATATGACTTGATACCAATCCTACGGCACACTCCGGTCCGAGTCGGGCATGTGCCTCATTTGCCCCAACCATGAGTGTGCGCATTTTTGGCCATTTTGAGCAATTTTCCACTTTTGCTGCCCGCCGTGCACTATGCTCTAACCCTCGTGCACGCCGGACGCATGGACCAATGGACCATATATGACATGGGTGTTATGGGTAATGGTCCCCATGGTCCACACACCACGTGGGCGAAGCGGAGCCGCCTTCGTTAAGGCGCTAGGCCAAATTGGGTATGGGCAACTTTGCCATTTTTGCATTTGTGGACCCAATTGGGATCGTCACCACGCCGAGTGGCATGGAGATCTTTGAGAGCCAAGGGCATGGGAGTCTCTGTTGGACTCCCGGTGGATCGCGTATGGAATGGCGGATCTGATCTCCAAGCCGGCGTGGAGATATACTATTGGGAGCACACCGAATTTTGGCTCATTTCAAGCAGCCAAAATGACCCCATTTTGGGACCCCAATTTCCTCCTTCCGTGTGGTCAATTGGCGGCCCCATTTCTCTATGCCCACAGGGAGCCCGGACCTAAATTCAAGTTGTACACTCAGATATAAGTCCTAGGTCCTGCCTCCTACCCTGTGAGCCAATGGCCTTACCTTGGCCGAGCGAGCCGCGCGTGGGAATGACGCCAATTTTGGTGATTTTGGCATCATGACCCCACTTGACTCGTCCGTGTTGCCCTGATGCCGGGACCTCAAAGGGAACCAGGTTGGGTGAGGGCTCCAGGGAGTTCGTACTCGAAGGGCATAGGGTCAGTTGCCTCGTCCCTACCTCTGGCGGGTCCGGACAAGGGGTCAATTTTGGGGATTTTTGAGTTAATTTCAGTTTGGGCTGAAACAGCCCATATTCAGCTACCAACTCCTGGGTGATAATGGCGGGGCCATATCTCTGGCTCAGAGTGGAGTTGGGACCTGCCATTAAGGGAGCATAGGGAGCCACTGTCGGTTGGCCTTGGAACCCCTTGGTTCCCAGGAACTCGCCTGTGGCTGGGCGGGACACCCCCCCGATAGGCAGGGTTTCAGGGTCCGGACTGAGCAGGGCATGGGTTGTGTTTGAGCCCCCGCCCCCATCAGCCACTGAGAGGGTCGGACCTGGGATTGGGATATGAGTTGGGACTGAGTGTCTATGGTCCTGTGATGCCTTTACCCCAGTCCAGTCTTAACCCCATGTGTACATATCCTGATGTGTTGCTGTACATACTTTCGTTCCCTCTTTGCAGAGTGGCAAGGATTCTGAAACGCTTTGTCACATGACATGAGCGCATTGATGCCCTTGTGAGCGTAGTGCATTGCCTGCCTGCTCACCTGTGCGTGTCTCCGCAGCGTCCCGTGGCCGGCCCCCCACGGGAACGCGTCAAAAGCGTTTCCCCGCCGCGGGGTTACCCAACCCTCGCGTGCCACTCGGGGCCACCAACCCCGAGCAGCGCGAGGCAGCAGCGCGGCGCAGCTCGCAGCTCGCAGCGCAGCGCAGCGTCTCGCAGCGCAGCGCAGCGGCTCGCAGCGCCACTCAGCGACAGCGCCGAGTTCGTCACGGAGCCCGCAGCGCCGTCCAGAGCATCGCCCTGACCGCGCAGCAACCGTGAAAGAGGTGCACAGACCAGGACTCCTGCATCAGCCCCATCGGCCGACCCGGAGTCCCATCGGCCGACCAGCAAGGCCGCGTCAACTACCTCCACAACCACCGGCTGACCAGCACCAGCCGCACTTCCAATCCAGTGCTGCAGCACCCTCCTCAACAACCACAACCAGTTCGTTGAGTTGAACGAGTGCACATCAAGGACCTCAAGACCAACTACGCCCCCGCTGCCATGGTGAATTGGCAAGAAGCGGGTAGGAGGTGGCCGCAGCCCCACCCCCATGTGGCGCGCCTGCTGCGCGGATTGCTGTCGGACCAGCAATACCGCTACAGCAATCCCCAGTGCGAAGGCGGCATGCCCGGGAGCTTCGAGCTCCGGGAGGACATGGGGGAGGACCGCCTGCGGGCAGTGGAGGAGTGGCTGCGGGCGGAAGGGTACGAGTACCGCTTCCGCCGCAAGCGCTGGAGGACGTGGACCCGGCCGGACAGGCCCGGCGAAGGGCTGCGCCCCGACGGGATTGAGGAGGACGAGGACCCCAACGCCTACCCGTCGGGCGCCTCGATCAACGTCTCCCTGTGGGACGTGATTGAGAAGAACTTCCCGGAACCGGGGAGCGAGCGCAGGCTGCAGCGCAGCAGCAGCGCGTCTCCGGGGAAGGAGAAGCGGTCCGCCGGGGACAAGAAGAGGGACCGGAGGTGGCGGGAGTACCAGGAGTCCCTGGCCGCCGTAGCCGCCCAAGGCGCCAAGGGCGGAACCCCAGCCCCCAGTCCCCAACGGGCCAATGGTGGTCACCACCCCGGCTCCACCACCCTTGGCGACTACATCCAAGTCGCCAAGCAGACCCAGGCCAAGCCCCGTCCGCTGCTCCTGAGGCCCCAGCAGGCCCCAGCAGGCCCCAGCAGCGACGTGGAGTCGGCCCACCGCGGGAGGATGCCAGCCGACCAGGCCAGCTCCAGCAGCAGCGTCGCTCCCGAAAGGGACGTGGCGCGCGCCTGTGAGCGCGCCTGTGGGGTGCCCTGCAACCGTCGGGTTGCCCGGCAACGGGCCAGGCAGTACAGCGCTGCCGTGGAGGGCGCCGCCGGCATTGCCCAGGAGGAGGCTGCAGAGTGGGCGCATGGCATGGCCATCCACGCCCAGACCGTGGCGGCCATTGCGGCCCGACTCACGGCCGTAGCCGCCCATGGGGCAGCGACTGCCCAGGTCAACGGTGAGTTGGCGGCAGCCGACGAGGAAGCCCGCCTGACGCAGGAGGCCATTGCCTGCAAGGAGGCCGAGGTGAAGGCGCTGGAAGAGGCGCTTGCCCAAGAGAGGGCAAAGAAGGAGGCGGAGGAAAGGGCCCACGCGGAAGCGACGGCTAAGGCCCAGGAGGACGCCGCCAAGAAGGAAGCCATCGAGGCCGCGCGACGGAAGGTCGCTGGGGAGAAGGCCAAGACGGAGGCGGAGCTGGCAGCGTTGGAGGCGCAAAAGGCGCGGCTGCAGCAGGCCCGGGAAGCCGAGGCGGCGCGTGCTCGGGAGGAAGCCGAAGCGCGAGCTGCCGCAGCCACCGCCGCCGCAATGGAGGAGGCAGAGGCCAAACTCTGCCGCGATACTCCCCCGGGAGGATCACGAGTGGAGACCCTTCGAAAGCTTTTCGAAGGGGACGTCTCCTCCAGGATGAAGCTGGATGAGGCGGACACGGGCAGCAGTGGGAGCAGTGGCACCACCGCCCATCGACGGAGGAAGGGCAAGGGGAAGACCCCCGAGAGGCCGCGGAGGCCAACGGGTGGACACCCCCACGACAGTGACCCCTTCTTCACCGCCAGTGACGGGGATGAAAGAGGCCGTCGACATCGCCAAGTGGTGGCTTGGACGGGCGGAGGCGGCGGAGACATCCCCATGGAACCGGAAGGTGAGGATGAGGATCTCCCTCCTCCCTACCGGAGCTCCGAGTCCTCCGTGACCGAGACGCCCAGGTGGGGCGACATGGACGAGGATGACGACATGGAGTTCGGCATCACGAGGAAGCGCCCATCCTCGGACCCACCGAGGCGACCCGGCGGAGACCCACCGGGACCCCCTGGCGGAGGACCTTCAGGACCCCCTGGAGGACGCCCCCCAAGTGGACCCCCTGGAGGCGGACCACCGGGCGGGGGAGGACCCCCTGGACCGGGCGGACCCGGCAGAGGCCCTCCTGGAGGACCCCCTGGGGACCCCGACGACCCACCAGGGAACGGCGACCCGGATACCACCTGGCGGTGGATTGTCTACCTCCGCAGGAGAGTCCAATTGCTCGAGCTGGAGGTAGACACGGGCAAGAGCGAGATGGCTCGCATCTCCACGGTCGCCGCGCGCGCGCAGAAGGACCTGGACATCGCCAGGGCCGAGACCAAGTCGCTGACCAACGTCGTCAGCAGCCTGCAGGAGAGGCTGGACGCGCTGGAAGCCCGTGGGAGCGTCGGCAGCGACCACCCACCCCTGGAGTCTGGCTCGTCGGACGACGGCTGGGGACCCGGACCAGGTCCAGGCAGACCCCACGCCCCCGGCGGAGCCCCCAGGAGTCGCCCCAGCGCCAGTGCCCCCTCTCTCACCGCCCCCTCTCACCACAGCGCGGGCCGCCGCAACGAGCGCGTTCCGCCCGGCAGTGGCAGTGAGGAATGGCGTGATGAGTGGCTCAGCGCGGAGTACCGCAACCGCCGTGCTCCACCGCGGACACCGGTACGCCCCCGGCGCCCCGCACCACCACCTGGACCACCACCTGGCCCGGTGCCAATCTCAATGGCTGGAGGACGTTATGGTGGACTCAGGGATGAGGTTCCCAGAGGAGACGTGGAGTGGGATGTCGGCAAAGGTGAAGACCTGGACCTGGACCTGGAGGAGTTCAACATCAGCCCGCCGCGTGGTGTACGACGGGAGGCCGCTGAACTCAGCCGCCGGCGCCGTGATGAAGATGCGTACATGGAAAGAGTACGGCGTGAACATTTTGGTTCAGCGTACGTGGAGGAACCGTGGCGTAGCCACAGGGATTCCATGGAGGAGATGGACGTGGCGGCCGTGGGAGTTCGTGGGCGAGGCCGATGGGAACCTCGGTCGACCTCGCGGCCGGCGTTCATGGTCTCTAAGGCCGCGGACGCCGCCGTGTGGGAAGACTTGAAGGACATCAAGCCCCCCATGTACGATGGCAACCCCCTCAACCTCGACCGCTTCTTGGAGAAGCTGGACGATTCGGGGCTGACCGTCACTGAAGACCTGCCTCCCGCTGATGCGGAGAAGTATGTCTTCAAACGGTTCAGGTACCGCCTGCCGGAAGTGCTCGGCGAGCTATACTTCGTGGCGACCAAGGAGGGGAGACTCAAGACCCTCAAGGACGCCAAGAAGTGGCTCAACGAGCAGGAGCGGGTGGAGGCTCCGCAGGTGGCTGCCAAGCGCTGGAAGTCCATCAAGCTTGAGCATGATGGACGGGAGATCCGCCTACGAGAGTGGCGAGACTTCCGAGGGAAATACACCCTCTTCCGCCGCTACGTGGAGGATTGGAACGAGGGTGACGAGCAGGCTCGCCTGCTCTCCATGCTGCCGGAAGCATGGATCAAGAGGGTCACCAAGGAGGAATCCAAGCGGGCCAAGTCCAACCACACGGTCAAGATGATGCTCCCCAAAGAGTATCATACGAACGTGGTGGCTTGGGCGAACAAGAACGTGGCCCGGGATGTCAAACGGCACTCCCTGCGGAACGCTCTTCTCATCACCGTCTCGGGCGATCGCGAGAAGACCGCGATGTGGCGCCTTGACGATTGTGAGTTGAGCGGCCAGACCATCCGTCTGCAGCCCATCCCGGCGCGGATGAGCTGCGACGAGATCCTGGAGTGGGTTGGCGAGGAAGTACTCAAGGAGTACCGAAACCTCCACCACACCCGCGGGTTGAGGCCCGGCGACCGCGACGTCAACTACGTTGGCGAGTAACCTGGCGGGGAAGATGCCATGGACCCAGCGGGAGCCGGCGGCGATGAGACTCTCGTCGACGATGACGACGACGATGAGCCCGCCGAGGTGGCCGTTTGTGCCTTCGTGGCCAGGAACCTGAGCGCGGGGAGCAAACCGGGAAACTGGAAGCCCCTGCAGCAGGGTTGGAGGAAGCAGGAGAAGAGGGACCCTCGCCGCATTGGCGACCCTCCGCTGTCCTTTGGGGAGTTCATACGAGCTCACCCGCAGGGCTGTTTCGTGTGTTATGGGAGGAAGAAAGGCTTCAACCATGACCACCGAACATGCCCCGTCCACAAGGCCGACACGGAGGCTTACAAGAAGGCGCACGGGTCGAAGAAGCGTGCGCCCGCGGGTATCCGGGAAGCCAAGATGGAGGTGGACAAGGACGAGCTGGCCAAGCTGATGTCGTCGGTGGGAACCGAGTTGGCCAAGGAGATCCAGGAGATCAAGCGGAACTGGGTCCCCAGGTCGGATAACAAGAACAAGGAGAACAACCAGAATGACCAGAACAAGGACAAGGACAAGAACAAGGGTAAGAAAGGGGGAAGGAAGAAGGGCGTCAACGACGTTGAGGCCGAGGAGAACACCCCCTCTTCCACAACCGACGCCCCCTAGCGGAGCCCCTGCAGCCAAGGGCCCCAGCTAGGGCGGTCGCAGGATGGTGACGTGGGAAGCGCCGAACCATCCCAGTCGGGAGTCGATAAGCACAAGGGGACTGCCGCGGGCGGAAGGCCCGGTCCGGCGCCCAGTCGCGGAGGCGGGGTGAGGGCAAGTGAAGGCGCGAACCCTTGCACCCGTCCGTCCTTCGCGACCAAGAACGTGTTTGATGTACTACAGGATCTATCCGAGAGTATCGGAGGATCACCCGGACCGCAGCTGGATGCTGCAGATGGGCAGCCTGAGCCCATTGTCCACGACCTGCACCAGTCGCTTGTGGAGCTTCTGGAACGGCCGGAGATCCTGAGTTTGCACGCCGTGCGCCGTGTCGGTCGCGAGCGGCAGTTGCATCTTAAGGTCCGTGCCCTATGCGGGGAAGTGGAAAAGGTTTTCGACGTGTTGGTCGACACGGGAGCTCAAGTCAGCTTGGTCAAGGCTGGCCTACTTCCACCAGAGTGTCTGACCGACAGTCGGAAGCCTGTCAGGCTGAAGGTGGCGAACGGCCAGTACATGGTGGGAGGCAGGAAGGAAGCGGCCATTGGGCTGCAGTTCGTGAACCATCGTGAGCTGAGCCGCCCAGACCTCGGCAAGGAAATCCTCCTGCACGGTAGCTTCTACGAGGCCGAGATGGACTGGGACATGATCGTCGGGTACGACTTCATGATGGAGACGGACTCCGGCGTCCTCCCGGCCCAGGCTTCCATGACCCTGTACCAGGACGACCAACTCTCGTGGCTTTCGTCACCTGAGCACCATGTGGAATGCCAATGGATCCACCCCGAACGCAATCAGCTCAAAGTGGCCGCGCTGGACACTGAGCCAACTGGTCCTGCAAACCAGGAGTACGGCGTAAGGCCGGAAGTGGCGAACCGAGTTGTCGCGGACTTGGGAGCTTCGGATCTGGCCCTGGATGCGTTCTCTTCAGGAACCTCCGCCCATCTTCGGGTATGTGAGAAGTACTGGAGCGCCCAGGACTCCGCGTGGAAGAAGCACTGGGGTCCGCATCAGGGATTGATGTGGATCCATTGCCCCCGTTGGGACATTCCAAGAGCGATAGCGAAGATTCGCAAGGACCGCTCCAAGGCAGTGCTGGTTGTTCCTATGGGATGCACCGAGGAGGAAAGTACCCGACATTGGGTAGCCTCATTGACCAACATGACCTTGAACAAGGTCGTCCTACCGGCTGGAGAGAGTGTCTATCAGGACGCTAAGGGACAGCCCATGCCGCCCCAGAGATGGCCAACAGAATTCCACTATGTGGATGGGGGCCTTGATCAGGCCGACACCACGGACTTCGTGTGTGTCAACCGCATCATAGCAGAGCCATGGCGGCAATGCTTTGCGGTTCCCCCTGTTGACATCGAAGAATCGGACTCGGAAGACCCCCTCACTGAAGAGGAGTGGGATCTGGTTCAGGGGTATATGGATCAGCCCTTTCACGACTGGGGAAACCAGCGTGAGGGCAAAGGCCAGGACAAAGCCTGGTGGGAAGTGGACTCAATCGTCTCCGGTTCCTATGACGGGAATACCTTCGTACAGAGGGTGCTGGATCACATGTCCAGCCAAGACGAGCCGCCTGGCGGTAACCCACCCACCTACGGCGATCTGTTCCGGGGCAAGACCAGAGATGGCCCTTTGGGCCACCTGGGAAGACCACCTGAGCCGAAAGCGAGCGGAGTAGCTACCCCTCAAGTAAGCTCCGTGGTTCAAGTGCCCGGAAAAGCCAAGGCGGAGTCCGATGACTGCCCCAAGATCCAGGCGTTGAGGGCCAGGCTGAAGCAGAAGTATGGGGATACCTTCTTCAGCGGTAAGCCTGTGTTTCCTCCACCGGTACGTGGACCGTATGGCGAGGCCAAGATACGATTGAAGCAGGACCCCCGTGTGTATCGGCACCGGGAGTTTGCCCTGAGGGGCGAGAGGAAAGAGGCCATGGAGAAGATCCTCCGTGACTTCATCCAGAGAGGCTGGCTTGAACCGTGCCACTCCGAGTGGGCCTCTCCCTGCTTCGTCGTCCCCAAGAAGGTTGCCGGTGAGTGGCGGCTCGTGGTCGACTACCGCGGCCTGAACGCCCAAACGCAGCACGACAGCTATACGCTGCCCCTCATTGAGGACATGCTGCAAAAGCAACACCGGCGGAGGATCTTCACGGTGATTGACCTGAAACATGCTTATCATCAGATGCCTCTCGCCGAGGAGTCCCGTGCCTGCACAGCCATGAGCACTCCACTTGGACCTCTCCAGTGGAAGGTGATGCCCATGGGCGTCACCAACGGCAATGCGGCTTTTCAGCGGATGCTGGAGAACCTGCTTGAGCCGGTGCGCGACTGTGCGGACCCCTTCGTGGACGACGTGATCATCGCGTCCGGGGACCCCAGCATGAGCTACGAGGAGCTCCTGGAGGCACACGAGAGGGACGTCACTCGAGTGCTGGATCTTCTGGTTCGGCACAAACTCACGGGCAGCAGTGACAAGGCCACCATTGCGGTAAGCGAGGTGGTCTTCGCTGGCCACGTAGTCGGGAACGGGCAGCGAAAGCCCATACCTGGCAAGGTGGCCGCGATTGAGCACTGGGAAAAGCCCAAAAGGGTCTCTGAGCTACGGGCGTATCTGGGGTTCTGCAACTACTACTCGGGGTATATCAAGATGTATGCCGAGTATGCAGCCCCCATGACGACCATGCTCAAGGGCAACCGAGAGGAGACCAAGAAGGGGTCCAAGAAGGCTCTGGTCTGGACTGAAGAGTCCGACCGTGCCTTTGAGGGGATGAAGCAGGCGCTGCTATCCGCAGTGGGTCTGCACCTCGTGGATCCCGACCGAGGGTTCGTCCTGCGCACCGACGCATCCGACTACGCCATTGGCGCTGTGTTGGAGCAAGTGCTTGACGATGGGAGGCACGTGCCCGTGGCCTTCTGGAGCCGAGTCCTGGCGGAAGGCCAGAGACGGACGTGGACGCCCCGTGAAAAGGAGGCGTATGCCATCGTCATGGCTCTCAGGAAATGGGCTGGGTACATAGCCCTCCATCCCGTCACCGTCTGCACCGACCAACAGAGTCTGCAGTCGTGGCACAAGGAGCACGTGGACACCCCCTCAGGTCCCGCCTCCCGACGGGCAAGATGGCACGAGACCTTGGCCAAGTTCGACCTTACGGTTGTTTATATTCCTGGAAAGGATAACACCGTGGCGGACTGTCTCAGTAGGTGGGCCTATCCCGCCAGCAAGGGCATGCAGGACATCTCTGCCCATGGCGATGAGGCTGAGACCGCGGAAGCCAAGAGGATCATTGAAATGGAGCGCCTGATGGAGGAGGAGGGTGCTAAATGCTTCGTCGTCATGGCCGCGGATGCCCCCCTCGCAACGAGGGTGAGCAGAGCGGTCAGAGTACTCGCCCCTGAGGGAGCCGAGTCCGACAAGCACCTCTTCCCGGAGTCTTGCCTCCAGGACGACTGGACCGACGATTACGCCAAGTCTGAGGCCTTTGCGGCCGAGTATAGGGCTGTGACCGACCCTGACGACGGGCAGAAGTGGCCAAAGGGGCTGACCGAGGAAGATGGCAAGCTCTACCGGAATGGTAAGCTGCTAGTCCCGGAGTCCCGGGTGCTCGAGCTTTGTGAAGCTTGGCACCACCACATGCTGCACCCAGGGGTCAAGAAGCAAGCCCTTGACATGCAGCGCCGGTTCGAGATCGACCACATCGTTCTCTACACCGCCATCAAGAAGGTCAGGAAGGGTTGCTCGGTCTGTCAGGCCTGCAATCCCGATAACCGGAACGTCAAGGGGGAACCCCAATGGACCCCGGTTCCTGATCAGCCCATGGAGAGCGTGGCCATGGACGTCTTCTCCATGCCCGAAGTGCACATAGGCAAGGAGACCTTTGACTGTGTGGTTCTCTGTGTGGACCGCCACAGCGGCTACGTTGTAGCCGTTCCGGCACGCAAAAAGGGGTTGCTTGCCCAGGAAGTGGCAGTCATGATGATTCGTCATTGGCTGACCGTCTTTGACATCCCCCGCACCATTTGCAGTGACCGAGGGCCCCAGTTTACTGGTGGCTGGTTCAAGGCTATGTGTTCCCTCATGGGAATACGACATGCCAAGAGCGTTGCCTATCTCAGCCGGTCTAACGGCCGTGAAGAAGTGGCTGGACGGCAGCTGTTCGAGAAGCTGCGCAAGATCCACATCACCAATCCACGGCGGAACTGGTTCGAGGAGATGTGGCCTGCTCTGAAGGCCCATCATGACACCCCCACTCCGGGCGGTTTGTCCCCTCACCAGATTCTGTTCGGCAGGGATCCCCTGGGTAGGGGACTTCCCTTGTCTGGTGATGGCATGGCTATGGATGCCAAGGAATTCTTCGCGCGGCAAGAGCAAACGGCGCGGGACATCCGCCAGCAGCTCGAGAAGGAGCATGCTGAGCGTCAGAAGTCCGCCCCGAGCTCAACAGCGAAGAAGTTCAGGGTGGGAGACCGGGTGTGGGTGATCAGACCCCGCCCTATGGGCACCCACCGCACCAAGACCTGGTTCGCACCCAGCGAGGTGGTCCGCAGGATTGGTGAGGACACCTACCGCATCAAGGTGGGTCACGGACAGTTCCGGGAGCGCCACGAGAGTCAACTCCGTGTGCGGGAACCCGACCTCCGTGGCCAACATGTGTCCCTGAGCTATGCCGCACATGAGGCCGACTCGGACGACGACTACGCTGAGCAGGACAACTATACAGTCGAGAAGATCCTTGCTCAGCGTCCGAAGGCCTCGGCACCCGGAGGTCTGGAGTTCAAGGTTCGTTGGCGAGGCTATGGGCCGTCCCACGACACCTGGGAACCCGTCTCCTCGTTCGTGCCGCGGGTCAATACTCCCTTCATGGAGTACATCCGCAAGCACAAGACCAAGATCCACGTTTCAGACTTGGCAGCACTCACCCGGGCGATTGCAGCCAGGGGTGCCTGATCAGCGCCCTGAGCTCTCCCCTGATGCGTTCTGAGCGCTTGTGAGGCCGACGAATCGTCCCTTGCTTGCTTGCTCTCTTCCATCTTTCGGTGACAGAGTGGCCATATACCCCCCCCTGCTGAATCCAGAGGAGGATGGCCCCTCTCTTCTTCTATTCGTCACTCACCCCCCCTGCTGAATCCTTGGGAAACCAGGTAGGGCGACTGACCTTCATATTTTTGAGCTCTTAGGGCCTTGAAGCCCATACGTCGTTGCGCAGCGGATGCCGCTGTCATCGGCATTGCGAATTTTTGGTGTGTGGTCTGGTTCCATGGCATTTGCGGAATCCAGACCAGTCGACGTGTGTCTCGAGACTATATATGCCTGAACTCAGGCGTTTTCCCGTCCACCCTGCATTTGCCTTATCCTGACCGTGGCGTGGTTTGGCGCTCTGTTCAGAGTGTGTTTACACGCCTATTTACCTCGCTTGTTTTGCTTTTCGGCCCTCCAGGATATGTGCATCTGTATGTTGCTGTCTTCAGCCCAACGCCGAAGTGTGGACTGTTTTTCACGAATCGGGATACAGAGGCGCCTTGAGTCGCCGTGTACATGTTCATACATCCTGGTCCAGCCTGGACCAGTACCGAATTACATATTCTTCTGTTTGAGTGCCTGTGATACCGTGTTGCCCTATTCGCTGTGTATGTGGAGATCCTGATGGCGCCAGGCGGGAAGCCCAGTTGCCTGACTACACTCCCAGCGGTCCGCCACTGTCAGTCCCAGTGTGAGCCTACCGATTCGCAGACGCACTTGCATTCGGATGGCGGCCTCCGGTGCTCCTGACCTCGGTCAGTCTGCCTGGGAAACTGGTGGTTTGAGGAGTCGACGCCTCCGCCCACACTGCATGAGGACTCCCTCATGTATGGCCTTCGTGGCAGTAGGGCGAGGGAAAAGACGGCCTTGATGCCCGATCCCTTCAGGAGGAGTTCCCTTAAGATCTGGGGTTCTTAAGGAGTTCGACAATGGCACTCTGGACTCGCGTCGTATGGATATGGACATGGTGCGCCCGAGGAAGGACCCGTGGGGACTCTCCCCAGTCGGCGGGCCTTGGGAAGCTTGGGGTAGCCTGATGGATCTTTGTGGTCGCTCTCGACCTGTGGGACCACCTCGGTCGTCGTGTGTCGCCTATGTTGGCCGTGTATGCCACTGCCACTGTGGTGGTGACCGTAGCAGCCGGCACCCGGTGCGCCTGGTATGGGTTAACGGGTCCTTTGGATGCCGAACAATCGCCGCCAGGACCCGGGACTTGATACTTGATACTATACATGTGCTACGAGCTTATACAAAAGCATACCTATCTTACTGTGACTTACTGAAGTGAGGATGTGACACCCCCCCCCCCTTCAGACGAGGGTCCTGGGTACCCGCTGCCATGCTTGAGTGTTATCGAGCCCTCCCCAGGGTTTGCTCTAAGGAGGGGGGTGAAGCGGTACCCAGAACCCCATGGCCAGGTTACGGCATACAACAGGTCTCCGGTCCACTAACCCCATGTACGGCGTGTTCCGTGCCGTGAAGCCCCGCATCGGCAACCGATGCACCGCCAGCGGAGATTTGTATATCAGAATGTCAGGAATCAACAGGGTTTTATTCTCATAATGTTTCCGTCAATTTTTACGCTTCCGTTCTGATATTCACTATTTTGACTGCTGGCGGTTGGATCGCGACTTTACCGTAACCGCCAGTTTAACTGTTTATAATGGAAATTTTAACGCAATCCGTCACGAAGGCTCCAAAGCCTTCAGGAACTGCATGGACGCTTCCGCAATTTTCATAATTAATACTCGCAACCTTAATCCGAATTTTTCAGGATGTTGAAATCGGATTTTCGACTTCGACATCCCCGCACTTGATTTGACCTCCTTCGAGTGGACCTACGTGCTTCCCTATGCACGAATCAACCTTCCTTTTATCTTGCCCTCCATTTGTCTTAGAGATACGGGCAAAACAAAGTTGATTCGTGAGGCCACTTGTAAGGGTCATATCTCGTGCCGCTTGCGAGGAATGACAATAAGGAAACGTGGGATGTATTCACAATACTCCCGACGTAATTGAGGAAGCCTTATATGCCTTGCGTTTCCACACGTGCGCGCTAGTGTAATGGATCATGGTCAAGAGGGTAGAGTTTGCGTTATAACTCTTTGGCCATGACATTGCGTGCGTTAAGATAACTTTCGAGTGTAGCGCGCAAGTGTTGGTGTTGCATAGGAACTCTCCTTGAGTTCCTATGAGCGATTGACACAAAGTTATGCCCTTGGAGGGGCATGACATATCGTGGTGGGAGCTACCTTTTGGGGCAATATGTGGTATGTGCCATGTGTTGTGTTGCGTGCCCATTTGGCGGGTCCATTACTCCAAGCCAAGCCCGCCAATGGACCTCATATTGTGCAAGCCCCTTCTCCATACTCCCTACGGTCAATTGCAAGCCTAACCTTTGTGAAGGGAAGCTTGTGTGGTGATCCCGAAGCGATGCGTTGGGAGCAAGGTGTGTGTTTTACAATTTTCCATATTTTCATGTGCCCACTTGGGAAGTAGCGCTCGTAACCTTTCAAGGCGCCCCAAGTGGAGCACATAGGTGGGATCGAAGGTCAATGGTGTCAAGTCATTGTGATTAGAAGGATTAGTTAATTGCACGATCCAAGCCGAAGATATTATAATATAATTGTGCACCTTTCGATGCACTTTTGTATGTCTTTGTGCCAATTTTGCCATTTTTGGCCCGTCATGATGTCAAGTGGCGACCGTGTATCTCAACGTTGCGCTCAATTGACATCATGACCCAAGTATGTTCTGAGGGTACATACTTTGGTAGCCAACATATCTTGGACCCGGCGAATAACTCCTCTTAGGCTTGGCATACCGTGGCCGCCATGTTGGCGATTTGGGACTATCCCAAATCATGGGCTCACTTGGCGACCCTGCCATTCCCAATATCGGAGGAGTTGGGCGACGCCCAAAAGATATGTTGGACCAATATGACTTGATACCAATCCTACGGCACACTCCGGTCCGAGTCGGGCATGTGCCTCATTTGCCCCAACCATGAGTGTGCGCATTTTTGGCCATTTTGAGCAATTTTCCACTTTTGCTGCCCGCCGTGCACTATGCTCTAACCCTCGTGCACGCCGGACGCATGGACCAATGGACCATATATGACATGGGTGTTATGGGTGATGGTCCCCATGGTCCACACACCACGTGGACGAAGCGGAGCCGCCTTCGTTAAGGCGCTAGGCCAAATTGGGTATGGGCAACTTTGCCATTTTTGCATTTGTGGACCCAACTGGGATCGTCACCACGCCAAGTAGCATGAAGATCTTTGAGAGCCAAGGGCATGGGAGTCTCTGTTGGACTCCCGGTGGATCGCGTATGGAATGGCCGATCCGATCTCCAAGCCGGCGTGGAGATATACTATTGGGAGCACACCGAATTTTGGCTCATTTCAAGCGGCCAAAATGACCCCATTTTGGGACCCCAATTTCCTCCTTTCGTGTGGTCAATTGGCGGCCCCATTTCTCTATGCCCACAGGGAGCCCGGACCTAAATTTAAGTTGTACACTCAGATAAAAGTCCTAGGTCCTGCCTCCTACCCTGTGAGCCAATGGCCTTACCTTGGCCGAGCGAGCCGCGCGTGGGAATGACGCCAATTTTGGTGATTTTGGCATCATGACCCCACTTGACTCATCCGTGTTGCCCTGATGCCGGGACCTCAAAGGGAACCAGGTTGGGTGAGGGGTGCAGGGAGTTGGTACTCGAAGGGCATAGGGTCAGTTGCCTCGTCCCTACCTCTGGCGGGTCCGGACGAGGGGTCAATTTTGGGGATTTTTGAGTTAATTTCAGTTTGGGCTGAAACAGCCCATATTCAGCTACCAACTCCTGGGTGATAATGGCGGGGCCATATCTCTGGCTCAGAGTGGAGTTGGGACCTGCCATTAAGGGAGCATAGGGAGCCACTGTCGGTTGGCCTTGGAACCCCTTGGTTCCCAGGAACTCGCCTGTGGCTGGGCGGGACACCCGCCCGATTGGCAGGGTTTCAGGGTCCGGACTGAGCAGGGCATGGGTTGTGTTTGAGCCCCCGCCCCCATCAGCCACTGAGAGGGTCGGACCTGGGATTGGGATATGAGTTGGGACTGAGTGTCTATGGTCCTGTGATGCCTTTACCCCAGTCCAGTCTTAACCCCATGTGTACATATCCTGATGTGTTGCTGTACATACTTTCGTTCCCTCTTTGCAGAGTGGCAAGGATTCTGAAACGCTTTGTCACATGACATGAGCGCATTGATGCCCCTGTGAGCGTAGTGCATTGCCTGCCTGCTCACCTGTGCGTGTCTCCGCAGCGTCCCGTGGCCGGCCCCCCACGGGAACGCGTCAGTACATCCGTCAGCTCGACAGGCATATGGAGCATTCGATACCATTAATGGCATCTAGACTGTCGAATAAGCCATTACTTGGCATCCAGACATGTCGAATCAGCCATTACTTGGCATCCAGACATGTCGAATCAGCAGTCTCTGCCCCACGTGTACGTATACGAACGATCCACGGGAAGTCGACATAGTTCATGCACTTCCTTCAGTGTCTCGACGCCAGCCATGAACTTGAAGGTGTCATGACCCGTATAGTGTCGACGGATATCGCTGTCGAGAGCACGCTTCTGAATCAGGATACCAGATCGATGGTTCAGCAATCGAAGGTTGGGATCACCAGGTCGGTCATCGACGGGACACTTGTACTGGAATACGAAGACATGTTCACGGGCAAGCGCTCGAAATTGTCCAGGTCCCAGTGTCTGTGCCCTGGTCGAATAGAAATCCCAGAGGCTCGACAGTTTCCAAGCGTCCTCACTCCACAGATCGGCCCGATTGGTGACCTCGAAGGAGTATCCGTCATGTCGACCAGTAGACCATCGATAGGTTTCCTTCGAACCAGTACCAGCGGCCATGCTGTGGTAGAACTGACCAGTTCGCGTATCGACCCGCCACCACGGCGTGTCGGCAATCGAAAGTCGTCGTACGACAATGACGGCGCTGATGTCGTCCTTCTCAGGGCCGAGGGCATATCGGTCGACGATCTCAAGCGTGTTGGTTCGAGAACCTTCTTCTTGGAGTCGACCGAGGTGTTGATGGACATAGTGGCCGTCAGCGAGGGAGCTCTGCAGAGCGAATCGAACCGCTTCTGCAGTCACAAGGCTCGAAGCCGTGTCAACAATGACCGCTTCGAGGACTTGGTCTCGGCAGCTGATCTTGCGTCGATGTGCAGCCTTAAAGTCTTCGTGGATCGGCGTGAGGTACTTGAAGAACGGAATGTCGAAGTGGTGCTGAGAGGCATTCGACTCCATCGACAAGAACCGGTGATCGAGGGGGTCCGGGTGGAACGGGTCGCTCGCAGGCGAGTCGGTCTTCTCGATCTCCTCCCGTTCGTCAGCATAGACGTCCCTTCGAAACCTGAACGTCCAACGCCAACGTTGTCCATCTTGGTATCCGGCCTCGTAGGGGGACATGAGGTATGTCGAGGTACCCAGGCGTCGAACCAAATCGGGGGCATCCACGAAAGGGAAAAGATTGACATACTCTTCATTCGATGAGTGAAGGGCAGCAACTCGTCGGATTGCCCTATCGAAGTCGTGGTACCCGAGTCCTCCGGGTCCAGTTTGGTAGATCGTCGCCAACTGGACAAGGTTGATGGGGGCGCCTGGTGCGACTGCGTTGTACGCGTAAGGTTCGACCTGTTCTCCGATTCGAAAGTATTCTTGGAGCTGGACCGCAAGGTCCTGCGTTCGATGAGGAGCGCATCCATAGCGTTTATATCCGAGTCGAGAGGTGCCTCGAAGGCCACGCAGTTGGTGTCGGCGAAGAAGCAAATCGACTTTGTACGCAAGGAAGGGGGCTCGATCTTCGAAGAGCCAGTCGTTCGATTGGCAAACCTTTTGAAGATCACGGATAACTCCCATAATCGAAACTGCGACGGGAGCTTCTCGTCTCATCCTTTCGTGGGTCCAGAAGCGTCGATACTTGAAGATCAGGTCGATCCCATCCGCAACATTTATCAGGTCGTCGATACCCGAGATCTCTCGATGCATGCGGTTGAGTCGAGCAATTTGACTCGGCAAGGTATGTTCGGTGAGGTCTTGTCGGAATCCATAATCGAGCTCTTCATCATAATGTCGCCATTTCATGAGGGCCGCTCGAAAGTTTTGACAAGCCATTTCGATTTTCGTGTACCATTGGTATCCTGGCTTACCACCAAGGTTTCCATGTTCATCGAAAGACGTGTCAGGGGCACTTCGAGCCATTTCGTACGGGAATGGTGCGGTTCGACCCCAACTGTCGATGCAGATGGTCTTGCCCAACTCGACGATGGCGGCATTTGCGTTCGACACGACTTCATAGTGCTTCTCGCTCAGGAACGTGTGCGGCTTTCGAAGACCAGCCATGGTACTCGACGCAATAGTGAGCACCGATGGTTCGAGCTTAGTGTACTCCGTCTTCATCGGATCATCTTCATGTGTCCCAAATCGATAGGGTGGCTTCAATCCGAACGTTCCCAAGTGTCGAAGTTCGTCGATGGTCTCGATTTCATGATTGTACTGCGGCATGTTGTAGGGCTGCCATTTCGACTCTCGCACCGGCACAGACTCGTAGCTGGGTGGTGCTGTCGACCGCGCGGGTTCGTAAGGATATTCTGCTTCGTCGTCGGACTCGAGTGGCCAGGATTCAGCGTCGTAGTTGTAGTTATCGTCGTGGTAATAGGAGTCGGCGTCGTGGTAGTAGGAGTCGGATTGGTTCGTTCGAGTAGAAGCTTGTGTTTTCGGGGCATTCGAATGCGAGGATTGGTCGACCCAGTCGTCTTCAACTTTCGGCTCTCCGGTACTCGGATCCTCTCTGGATGACCTCGATGTCCAGGTGTTCGGCCTCGATGTCCAAGAATTGTCGACCCATCCGGGCGCTGAACAGAGGAAGGAAGATCAGTCGTCGTACCCCGTGTAGCAAGAGTAAGAAAAAGTGCTTTTCCATTGCTTTGGGACATACTCTAGTTGTATTAGAGATGCACTGAGCATCCATGCATTTTTATCTTAGTATTGGTCCAGCCAAAAGTGGTGAGAACACATTTTGACCTATGGAACCAGACACCCAATCAGGATATGGAGTGGACCCCTTTATCCCCTTTCAATCAGAAGTAAAACATCTTTTCCTGAGTTGACTGAGCACTGACATACCTAAGGTAGAGCCTATGAATTTATCTATGTTTTTCCATGAATACTTATCTGCCCTAGTGGTATGCACCATAGGGGGCTAGGCACCTCTTTTTGAGAGGTCCTGGGTTCAATTCCTGGTCAGCCTAGCTAAGTAGGAAGATCCCATGTGACATGGCAGTGACCTCATCGCCACATACCATGCCACCTCAGCACATATGGGACCCAAAACAAACAGTGCACATCTCCTAAGATGGCACTATGGAGAGAGAGTGATCCTGAGGCAGTTTTCTAACTCTTTTCCTAAAACATTTCAGCTATCTTTGTGAATATGCATTCATATGTGACCTGAGCTGTAGTTTCTGTGAATATCCAATCATCTTTCACTGTTTACACTGCAGCCCTTCATGCTTTGATCCTGAATTACCTTCTCCTTGCATACTATTGGCTTGGGCTATCCTGGATTGAGTTGGCTTTACTGTATTTCAATAAACAAAAGCTTTTCATCATCCAAAACCAGCAGCAGGACACCCTACAGCAACAACAAGAAGCAGGAGAAGCAAAAACACAGTGCTGAAAACACTATAAACTTTTCTGGTAGCAACAGGCAGCCCGTCTCTGTGCACCGGCAGCGACCCCGCGCCGTACAACCAGTGCTCCGAGCAGGCAAACATAAGCAGAAGGGCGGATTAAGATGGATCCAGGAAGAGTGGACGCCGATGTGAACACAGCGCCAGCGCCTGAGGCACCGGCAAGGCCGGCGCCTGACGCTGTACCTTCGGTGGAGCCCTTACATGGGCCAGTGGACACGGCGGAGGACTCCCTGGATGGCCTCCAGACGGCCTTCGGGGCCCTGTCGGTGAAGGAAATGATCTCTCAGCCTCAGCCTGTGAAGAGGAAGAGAGAGAACGAGAGCGAGAAGGATGCTGGAGGAGAAGCAGACGAAGGAGAGGAACAAGGGCAAGACCTGACGAGTATCCCTACCTTCGAAGGCGCACCAAGCGCTTCTGGCCTCCCTGCATCACCCTCTCCCATAGCCACCACACTCCCAGCCGCCGCTACATCCACTTCCACAACCAACCCGCCTACGGCAGAGGGCACAGGCTTTACTGGCATGCCTCACTACCCCGCCTATGGCATGGGCCCACCTACCACTGCGCTCCTTGAGGCAACTACTGCCAGTGAGCCGGTGGCTTCCAGCTCTGCGCCGCGATGGTATGCGGCTGACCATCCCCATCCACTCCACGCCACTGGAACCTACATGGAAGTTCCTGGGTATGCTCCTGGGTGTGCACCTGGGTATGCACCCCTGAGTGGGTTGAGGAGAGGACCAGAGTCTCTGGGAGGCAGGAGTAGAGGATCGGGAAGATCCTCCAACAGGTCCCTGACGCGGTCGGAGATCAACGAGGTGCTCCGAGGAGCCACTTCGCAAATCGTGAGCGACCTCACGCAAGAGATCAGGGAGAAACTGCAGCCCCTGATGATCCCGTCCCATGCGTCACCTACGACGGTGGGAATGTCACCCCACCGAGTACAGGCTAACCACCTGGCGGCAGGGTTGACAAATACCCTGGGGAGCCTGAGGAGCCGACCGATGCCGACTCCTGCAGCAGTACCGAGAAGTCCATTCGTCCCGAGGACAGCCCAGCCGCCCTACAGTCACGTGACGAACTCGACGAGGGCCGAGCTGGACCAGCTGGGGCTGACAGCCCTAAGGGCTATGGTGGACGTGGAGCCTTATGGCTCCAGTGATCTAGGCGGAGACCCCTCCGATGATGGGCCGCCGTCGATGACTTCTTCTTCGCCATCAGATGACGAAGACCCTGAGGACCCCGAGGACCCCAAGGGTAAGAAGAAGAAGAAGAAGAAGAAGAAGACCCGACGCCCTGAAGGACGCCGAGCTCAGGAGGCGAAGGCTATTGCCACCTCCAAGATAGTGGTGAACCTGCCTGAGTTCACAGGCAAGGACCTCAGCGAGTTCGCTGAGAACTTTGGCCGGTTCCTACGACTGACCGGCCAAACCCACGCGAGTGGGCGAGTGAAGTGCGATCTGCTCCTGCAGTGCTGCAAGAACAAGTACCTGGAGAAGCAGGTCAGGCAGATCGTCACCAACTCCGCCACCTTTGCCGACGTGTTGGTTGCCCTGGAGAGGCAGTACCCAACCTACGAGACCGACCTCTCCATCAGGGCCGGGATCCAGAACCTGCCCGTGCTGCCGAACAACCCCAAACCTGGCAGGGTCTCCGAGCTGTTGGCAGACTTGGATCACTGGGCTGGACGACTGACGCCCGGTTCCTACAGCAGCGACGACCTGCTGTTTTGGTTGTGCTCCAAGCTCCCCCGAGAGCTATGGGACGAGTGCCGTTTGACGGCTGAGCGCAAGGCTAGATCCCTCCGCTATGGGGATCTATGCGTGCTGCTCCTGGAGATGGCGCTGGAGAAGGAGAGCGACCAACACCTGAACCACTACCGTCCTGGTGGTGGAGGTTCTGGAGGCAAAGGGTACCAAGGGTCCCGACCTGGGCAGGGGACTACCCCCAAACACGCCCACGCCCGCCTAATGGAGAACGTGAAGGAGCTATTCTGGTGTGATGCCAGAGATGAGCAGGGCCACCTGCAGCACGCCTCTGACTGCGAGCAGCGAGACTGCTTCGTCGTTCAGGGGAAGCAGCAGGAGAAGATCACCGGCGCCAAAGTGAAGCTGCCGGATCATTACCGCTGCACCATCACGTGTGCATTCTGCGGTAAGCGGAAGCACTACGAGGATGAGTGCTACCATAAGCAACGCCTATCGGCGAAGCTTAAGGGGGAAGATCCTGGCAAAAGCTCAGGCAAAGGTGGAGGCAAGGCCAAAGGCAACGACTCCGGCGAGGGCAAGTCAAAAGGACGTGGTCAAGGTGGTCAAGACAAGGGTCGAGGTGGACAAGGAGGAGGCGCTAACCGCCAGAACGACAACAAGAACAAGGACAAGAACGGAGGTAACCCCAACCCTAATCCAGGGGGGAACTCCGAGCCCTCTGGAGGGCAGTCTGGACCTACCACACGCTCACAGACGCAGGCCCAGCAAGAACAAGGAGCCAAGCGTGAGCATGAAGGTGGTGATGACGGCAACGCCAAGAAGAGAAGCCGTTTCATGATGATGGCCCGCAAATTGCGGAACAAGGGGTTCGAGGTGACCTGTCCCGCGGAATTCTGACGGGGACGCTCTGGTGGCACCCAAGACCTGGTGTTTTGGGTACGTATCCGACTAGGGGGACGTGAATACCTGGGGGTACTGGATACTGGCGCCACAATATCTATAGTGGCCAAGAAAATTTTACCTGGTGGGAGCCTGAAGAACACCATGACCACCGCCGCTATACGCATGGGGGATGGACATGTGGTACACAGCTGCGGGGACTGTGAAGTGGAGGTACCTATGGGCTCTCGAACTATCGCCCATCGGTTCTATGTGATGGACACTGAGGCCTTCGACTTTGTACTGGGTACTGACTTCTTCGTGCAGCACTCCCAGATACAATCCCTGACGCTGCAAGCGCCCTACCTCCTGTACGTGGACCACGGCAGTGGCAGAGAGTCTGTGCCACTGGAGCAGTCGGAACATACCTCGAGTTACCTGAGACTATCGAAGGAGGAGCCCTCGAACATGATGGCGGCCTCCAAAACTGAGGACTATCAACTATTGGGGGAAGTCCTAGACCAAGGTCTGAAGGAGTTGGGTTACTCTCGAGAAGACCTAAGTGTGGAGCTGTTCGCCAGCGACAAGCAGCATGTACTGGACCTATACTGCAGCAAGGGGAAGAACTGCAGCTACAAATTTTACTGGCCCTCTTTCGGGATGGCCTACGGGAACCCCAGATTCAGTGAACTGGGGAAGGTGCTGACCAAGGTGGCCTTGGAACGTTCCCGTATGGTCCTGTGTTCCCCCGATTGGGGAGCCCATGGGGGCAACGAGTACTGGCGAACCCTCCTTGACAAGCTGACTATCAGCTCGGTGCGATTACCTGATGAGGCCATCTACGTGCCTCTGGGACGCAAGACGCCCATTGGGAAGCCCGGATGGGGGAGTATGCTCAGCGTGGTGGACGGAAGTCTTACCACCATCCCCTGGGAAGACCTGGACCCTACTCTGGTCCAGGCTATACAACGAGAAAGCGATGGACTCGCCTTAGGTGACTTGAAGGATCGCCTACGACCTCAAGATGCTGTTGAAACTACACCCGGAGGAGATGAGTACGTCGTGACTGACACTAACGCCCCCAACTCTCCTTGTCATGTACCTGTCCCTGATGGAGTCTCTGAGTGTGGACTATCTGAGCTACCTAGCTCTATCCACTCAGACGACGAAACTGAGCACGACGCCTTCTTCGTGCAGACTGCGGTGGAAGAAGTGGAGAACGCCGAGTACGTCGCCCCACTAAAACCCCTACTCTCCATGAGGGTGGAAGACCCCGTGGATGAGGAGCTGGACCCTCGATCCAGGCTCAGGGAGTATGTGGATTCCAAGAGGAAGTTGGTGGCGAAAAAGCTATGCTACGCGAAGCCTACCCGCAGCTCGTGGCCACTGAAGCAAGGACGTATGGGAGACCTATCCCAATTGAAGGAGGACCTCGAACAGAAGTTCACCACCTGGCAAAGGGAGGTAGATCTCAAGCTCATGAAGAGCGTGTGGGGCGCCCATGTGAGGACCCCAGAGGAGGACGACCTCTCGGAGGAATGTGTATGTGAACCCCCTAAAGCGTGCCTATGTTGCCATCGTCCACCGGAGATGGTTGAGCAAGACCTTCTGTATGCCTACCAAGGGCTGAAGGATACTACCGCGGGCGAAGAGTCGGTGGAGGACCACCTCCCGACGTCTATTCAAGGGGCAAGCAACTTACACTCTGACGAGGACATGGAAGACAAGATCAAGGTACTCGACCCGCGGGTACAAAAGCTGATAAGGACCTATTGAAGCGGTACCCAGAACCCCATGGCCAGTTTACGGCATACAACCGGTCTCCGGTCCACTAACCCCATGTACGGCGAGTTCCGTGCCGTGAAGCCCCGCATCGGCAACCGATGCACCGCCAGCGGAGATCTGTTTGTCAGAATATCAGGAATCAACAGGGTTTTATTTTCATATTGTTTCCGTCAATTTTTACGCTTCCGTTCTGATATTCACTGTTTTGACTGCTGGCGGTTGGTTCGCGACTTTACCGTAACCGCCAGTTTAACTGTTTATAATGGAAATTTTAACGCTATCCGCGACGAAGGCTCCAAAGTCGCCAGGAACTGCATGGATGCTTCCGCAATTTTCATAATTAATACTCGCAACCTTAATCCGAATTTTTCAGGATGTCGAAATCGGATTTTCGACTTCGACATCCCCGCACTTGATTTGACCTCCTTCGAGTGGACCTACGTGCTTCCCTATACACGAATCAACTTCCCTTTTATCCTGCCCTCCATTTGTCTTAAAGATATGGGCAAAATAAAGTTGATTCGTGAGGCCACTTGTGAAGGTCATATCTCGTGTTGCTTGCGAGGATTTACGATAAGGAAACGTGGGATGTATTCACAATACTCCCGACGTAATTTAGGAAGCATTATATGCCTTGCGTTCCACACATGCGCGCTAGTGTAATGGATCATGGTCAAGAGGGTAGAGTTTGAGTTATAACTCTTTGGCCATGACATTGCGTGCGTTAAGATAGCTTTCGAGTGTAGCGCGCAAGTGTTGGTGTTGCATAGGAACTCTCCTTGAGTTCCTATGAGCAATTGACACAAAGTTATGCCCTTGGAGGGGCATGACATATCGTGGTGGGAGCTACATTTTTGGGCAATATGTGGTATGTGCCATGTGTTGTGTTGCGTGCCCATTTGGCGGGTCCATTACTCCAAGCCAAGCCCGCCAATGGACCTCATATTGTGCAAGCCCCTTCTCCATACTCCCTACGGTCAATTGCATGCCTAACCTTCGTGAAGGGAAGCTTGTGTGGCGATCCCGAAGCGATGCGTTGGGAGCAAGGTGTGTGTTTTACAATTTTCCATATTTTCATGTGCCCACTTGGGAAGTAGCGCTCGTAACCTTTCAAGGCGCCCCAAGTGGAGCACATATGTGGGATCGAAGGTCAATGGTGTCAAGTCATTGTGTTTAGAAGGATTAAGTGATTGCACGATCCAAGCCGGAGATATTATAATATAATTGTAGACCTTTCAAGGCACTTTTGTGTGTCATTGTGCCAATTTTGCCATTTTTGGCCCGTCATGATGTCAAGTGGCGACCGTGTATCTCAACGTTGCGCTCAATTGACATCATGACCCAAGTATGTTATGAGGGTATATACTTTGGTAGCCAACATATCTTGGACCCGGCGAATAACTCCTCTTAGGCTTGGCATACCGTGGCCGCCATGTTGGCGATTTGGGACTATCCGAAATCATGGGCTCACTTGGCGACCCTGCCATTCCCAATACCGGAGGAGTTGGGCGACGCCCCAAAGATATGTTGGACACATATGACTTGATATCAATCCTATGGCACACTCCGGTCCAAGTCGGGCATGTGCCTCATTTGCCCCAACCATGAGTGTGCGCATTTTTGACCATTTTGAGCAATTTTCTACTTTTGTTGCCCGCCGTGCACTATGTTCTAACCCTCGTGCACGCCGGACGCATGGACCAATGGACCATATATGACATGGGTGTTATGGGTAATGGTCCCCATGGTCCACACACCACGTGGGCGAAGCGGAGCCGCCTTCGTTAAGGCGCTAGGCCAAATTGAGTATGGGCAATTTTGCCATTTTTGCATTTGTGGACCCAATTGGGATCGTCACCACGGCCGAGCAGCATGGAGATCTTTGAGAGCCAAGGGCATGGGAGTCTCCGTTGGACTCCCAGTGGATCGCGTATGGAATGGCAGATCCGATCTCCAAGCTGGCGTGGAGATATACTATTGGGAGCACACCGAATTTTGGCTCATTTCAAGCAGCCAAAATGACCCAATTTTGGGACCCCAATTTCCCCCTTCCGTGTGGTCAATTGGCGGCCCCATATCTCTAAGCCCATAGGGAGCCCGGACCTAAATTCAAGTTGTGCACTCAGATAGAAGTCCTAGGTCCTGCCTCCTACCCTGTGAGCCATTGGCCTTACCTTGGCCGGGCGAGCCACGCGTTGGAATGACGCTAATTTTGGTGATTTTGGCATCATGACCCCACTTGACTCATCCGTGTTGCCCTGATGCCGGGACCTCAGAGGGAACCAGGTTGGGTGAGGGCTCCAGGGAGTTCGTACTCGAAGGGCATAGGGTCAGTTGCCTCGTCCCTACCTCTGGCGGGTCCGGACGAGAGGTCAGTTTTGGGGATTTTTGAGTTAATTTCAGTTTGGGCTGAAACAGCCCATTTCCAGCTACCAACTCCTGGGTGATACTGGCGGGGCCATATCTCTGGCTCAGAGAGGAGTTGGGACCTGCCGTTAAGGGAGCATAAACAGCCACTGTGGGTTGGCCTTGGAGCCCATTGGTTCCCAGGAACTCGCCTGTGGCTGTGCGGGACACCTCTCCCATTGGCAGGGTTTCAGGGTCCGGACTGAGCAGGGCATGGGTTGTGTTTGAGCCCCCGCCCCCATCAGCCACTGAGAGGGTCGGACCTGGGATTGGGATATGAGTTGGGACTGAGTGTCTATGGTCCTGTGATGCCCTTACCCCAGTCCAGTCTTAACCCCATGTGTACATATCCTGATGTGTTGCCGTACATACTTTCGTTCCCTCTTTGCAGAGTGGCAAGGATTCTGAAACGCTTTGTCACATGACAACGCATTGATGCCCTTGTGAGCGTAGTGCTTTGCCTGCCTGCTCACTTGCGTGTGTCCACCGCAGCGTCCCGTGGCCGGCCCCCCACGGGAACGCGTCAAAAGCGTTTCACCGCCGCGGGGTTACCCAGCCCTCGCGTGCCACTCGGGGCCAACAACCCCGAGCAGCGCGTCGCAGCAGCGCGGCGCAGCTCGCAGCTCGCAGCGCAGCGCAGCGTCTCGCAGCGCAGCGCAGCGGCTCGCAGCGCCACTCAGCGACAGCGCCGAGTTCGTCACGGAGCCCGCAGCGCCGTCCAGAGCACCGCCCTGACCGCGCAGCAGCCGTGAAAGAGGTGCACAGACCAGGACTCCTGCATCAGCCCCATCGGCCGACCCGGAGTCCCATCGGCCGACCAGCAAGGCCGCGTCAACCACCTCCACAACCACCGGCTGACCAGCACCAGCCGCACTTCCAATCCAGTGCTGCAGCACCCTCCTCAACAACCACAACCAGTTCGTTGAGTTGAACGAGTGCACATCAAGGACTTCAAGACCATCTACGCCCCCGCTGCCATGGTGAATTGGCAGGAAGCGGGCAGGACGTGGCCGCGGCCCCACCCCCATGCAGCACGCCTGCTGCATGGGTTGGTTTGGGACCAGCACTACCGCCACAGCAACCCCCAGTGCGAAGGCGGCATGCCCAAGAGCTTCGAGCTCCGCACGGACATCGCCCCCGACCGCCTGCAGACCGTGGAGGACTGGCTGCGGGCGGAGGGGTACGAGTACCGCCACCAGCAGAGGCGCTGGAGGACGTGGACCCGGCCGGACAGGCCCGGCGAAGGCCTGCGTCCCGACGGGATTGAGGAGGACGAGGAGCCCAACGCCTACCCGTCGGGCGCCTCGATCAACGTCTCCCTGTGGGACGTGATCGAGAAGAACTTCCCGGAACCGGGGAGCGAGCGCAGGCTGCAGGGCAGCAGCAGCGCGTCTCCGGGGAAGGAGAAGCGGTCCGCCGGGGACAAGGAGAGGGACCGGAGGTGGCGGGAGTACCAGGAGTCCCTGGCCGCCGAAGCCGCCCAAGGCGCCAAGGGCGGAACCCCAGCCCCCAGTCCCCAACGGGCCAATGGTGGTCACCACCCCGGCTCCACCACCCTTGGCGACTACATCCGAGTCGCCAAGCAGACCCAGGCCAAGCCCCGTCCGCTGCTCCTGAGGGCCCGGCAGGCCCCAGCAGGCCCCAGCAGCGACGTGGAGTCGGCCCACCGCGGGAGGATGCCAGCCGACCAGGCCAGCTCCAGCAGCAGCGTCGCTCCCGAAAGGGACGTGGCGCGCGCCTGTGAGCGCGCCTGTGGGGTGCCCTGCAACCGTCGGGTTGCCCGGCAACGGGCCAAGCAGTACAGCGCTGCTGTGGAGGGCGCCGCCGGCATCGCCCAGGAGGAGGCTGCGGAGTGGGCGCATGGCATGGCCATCCACGCCCAGACCATGGCGGCCATTGCGGCCGGACTCACGGCCGTAGCCGCCCATGGGGCAGCGACTGCCCAGGTCAACGGTGAGTTGGCGGCAGCCGACGAGGAAGCCCGCCTGACGCAGGAGGCCATTGCCTGCAAGGAGGCCGAGGTGAAGGCGCTGCAGGAGGCGCTTGCCCAAGAGAGGGCAAAGAAGGAGGCGGAGGAAAGGGCCCACGCCGAAGCAACGGCTAAGGCCCAGGAGGACGCCGCCAAGAAGGAAGCCATCGAGGCCGCGCGACGGAAGGTCGCTGAGGAGAAGGCCAAGACGGAGGCGGAGCTGGCGGCGTTGGAGGCGCAGAAGGCGCAGCTGCTGCAGGCCCGGGAAGCCGAGGCGGCTCGTGCTCGGGAAGAAGCCGAAGCGCAAGCTGCCGCAGCCACCGCCGCCGCAATGGAGGAGGCAGAGGCCAAACTCCGCCACGAGACTCCCCCGGGAGGATCGCGAGTGGAGACCCTTCGAAGGCTTTTCGAAGGGGACGCCTCCTCCAGGATGAAGCTGGATGAGGCGGACACGGGCAGCAGTGGGAGCGGTAGCACCACCGCCCGTCGACGGAGGAAGGGCAAGGGGAAGACCCCCGAGAGGCCGCGGAGGCCAGCGGGTGGGCACCCCCACGACAGTGACCCCTTCTTCACCGCCAGTGACGGGGATGAACGAGGCCGTCGACATCGCCAAGTGGTGGCTTGGACGGGCGGAGGTGGCGGAGACGTCCCCATGGAAGGTGAGGATGAGGATCTCCCTCCTCCCTACCGGAGCTCCGAGTCCTCCGTGACCGAGACGCCCAGGTGGGGCGACATGGACGAGGATGACGACATGGAGTTCGGCATCACGAGGAAGCGCCCATCCTCGGACCCACCGAGGCGACCCGGCGGAGACCCACCGGGACCCCCTGGCGGAGGACCTTCAGGACCCCCTGGAGGACGCCCACCGAGTGGACCCCCTGGAGGCGGACCACCGGGCGGGGGAGGACCCCCTGGACCGGGCGGACCCGGCAGAGGCCCTCCTGGAGGACCCCCTGGGGACCCCGACGACCCACCAGGGAACGGTGACCCGGATGCCACCTGGCGGTGGATTGTCTACCTCCGCAGGAGAGTCCAGTTGCTCGAGCTGGAGGTAGACACGGGCAAGAGCGAGATGGCTCGCATCTCCACGGTCGCCGCGCGCGCGCAGAAGGACCTGGACATCGCCAGGGCCGAGACCAAGTCGCTGACCAACGTCGTCAGCGGCCTGCAGCAGAGGCTGGATGCGCTGGAAGCCCATGGGAGCGTCGGCAGCAACCACCCACCCCTGGAGTCTGGCTCGTCGGACGACGGCTGGGGACCCGGACCAGGTCCAGGCAGACCCCATGCCCCCGGCGGAGCCCCCAGGAGTCGCCCCAGCGCCAGTGCCCCCTCTCTCACCGCCCCCTCTCACCACAGCGCGGGCCGCCGCAACGAGCGCGTGCCGCCCGGCAGTGGCAGTGAGGAATGGCGCGATGAGTGGCTCAGCGCGGACTACCACAACCGCCGTGCTCCACCGCGGACACCGGTACGCCCCCGACGCCCGCCACCAGCCCCGGTGCCAATCCCCATGGCTGGAGGACGTTATGGTGGACTCAGGGATGAGGTCCCCAGAGGAGACGTGGAGTGGGATGTCGGCGAAGGTGAGGACCTGGACCTGGACCTGGAGGAGTTCGACATCAGCCCGCCGCGTGGTGCACGACGGGAGGCCGCTGAACGCAGCCGCCGGCGCCGTGATGAGAATGCGTACATGGATGCAGTACGGCGTGAACATTTCGGTTCAGCGTACGTGGAGGAACCGCGGCGTAGCCACAGGGATTCCATGGAGGAGATGGACGTGGCGGCCGTGGGAGTCCGTGGGCGAGGCCGATGGGAACCTCGGTCGACCTCGCGGCCGGCGTTCATGGTCTCTAAGGCCGCGGACGCCGCCGTGTGGGAAGACTTGAAGGACATCAAGCCCCCCATGTACGACGGCAACCCCCTCAACCTCGACCGCTTCTTGGAGAAGCTGGACGATTGGGGGCTGACCGTCACTGAAGACCTGCCTCCCGCTGATGCGGAGAAGTATGTCTTCAAACGGTTCAGGTACCGCCTGCCGGAAGTGCTCGGAGAGCTATACTTCATGGCGACCAAGGAGGGGAAAATCAAGACCCTCAAGGAAGCCAAGAAGTGGCTCAACGAGCAGGAGCGGGTGGACGCTCCGCAGGTGGCGGCCAAGCGCTGGAAGTCCATCAAGCTTGAGCATGATGGACGGGAGATCCGCCTAAGAGAGTGGCGAGACTTCCGAGGGAAATACACCCTCTTCCGCCGCAACGTGGAGGACTGGAACGAGGGTGACGAGCAGGCTCGCCTGCTCTCCATGCTGCCGGAAGCATGGATCAAAAGGGTCACCAAGGAGGAATCCAAGCGGGCCAAGTCCAACCACACGGTCAAGATGATGCTCCCCAAGGAGTATCATACGAACGTGGTGTCTTGGGCGAAGAAAAACGTGGCCCGGGATGTCAAACGGCACTCCCTGCGGAACGCTCTTCTCATCACCGTCTCGGGCGATCGCGAGAAGACCCAGTTTTGGCGCCTTGACGACTGTGAGTTGAGCGGCCAGACCATCCGTCTGCAGCCCATCCCGGCGCGGATGAGCTGCGACGAGATCCTGGAGTGGGTTGGCGAGGAAGTACTCAAGGAGTACCGAAACCTCCACCACACCCGCGGGTTGAGGCCCGGCGACCGCGACGTCAACTACGTTGGCGAGGGACCTGGCGGGGAATCTGCCATGGACCCAGCGGGAGCCGGCGGCGATGACACTCTTGTCGACGATGACGACGACGATGAGCCCGCCGAAGTGGCCGTTTGTGCCTTCGTGGCCAAGAACCTGAACACGGGGAGCAAGCCGGGAAACTGGAAGCCCCTGCAGCAGGGTTGGAGGAAGCAGGAGAAGAGGGATCCTCGCCGCATTGGCGACCCTCCGCTGTCCTTTGGGGAGTTCATACGAGCTCACCCTCAGGGCTGTTTCGTGTGTTATGGGAGGAAGAAAGGCTTCAACCATGACCACCGAACATGCCCCGTCCACAAGGCCGACACGGAGGCTTACAAGAAGGCGCACGGGTCGAAGAAGCGTGCGCCCGCGGGTATCCGGGAAGCCAAAATGGAGGTCGACAAGGACGAGCTGGCCAAGCTGATGTCGTCGGTGGGGACCGAGTTGGCCAAGGAGATCCAGGAGATCAAGCGGAACTGGGTCCCCAGGTCGGACAACAAGAACAAGGAGAACAACCAGAATGACCAGAACAAGGACAAGGACAAGAAGGGTAAAGGAGGAGGTAAAGGGGGAAGAAAGAAGGGCGTCAACGACGTTGAGGCCGAGGAGAACACCCCCTCTTCCACAACCGACGCCCCCTAGCGGAGCCCCTGCAGCCAAGGGCCCCAGCTAGGGCGGTCGCAGGATGGTGACGTGGGAAGCGCCGAACCATCCCAGTCGGGAGTCGATAAGCACAAGGGGACTGCCGCGGGCGGAAGGCCCGGTCCGGCGCCCAGTCGCGGAGGCGGGGTAAGGGCAAGTGAAGGCACGAACCCTTGCACCCGTCCGTCCTTCGCGACCAAGAACGTGTTTGATGTACTACAGGATCTTTCCGAGAGTATCGGAGGATCACCCGGACCGCAGCTGGATGCTGCAGATGGGCAGCCTGAGCCCAATGTCCACGACCTGCACCAGTCGCTTGTGGAGCTTCTGGAACGGCCGGAGATCCTGAGTTTGCACGCCGTGCGCCGTGTAGGTCGCGAGCGGCAGTTGCATCTTAAGGTCCGTGCCTTATGCGGCGAAGTGGAAAAGGTTTTCGACGTGTTGGTCGACACGGGAGCTCAAGTCAGCTTGGTCAAGGCTGGCCTGCTTCCGCCAGAGTGTCTGACCGACAGTCGGAAGCCTGTCAGGCTGAAGGTGGCGAACGGCCAGTACATGGTGGGAGGCACGAAGGAAGCGGCCATTGGGCTGCAGTTCGTGAACCATCGTGAGCTGAGCCGCCCAGACCTCGGCAAGGAAATCCTCCTGCACGTTAGCTTCTACGAGGCCGAGATGGACTGGGACATGATCGTCGGGTACGACTTCATGATGGAGACGGACTCCGGCGTCCTCCCGGCCCAGGCTTCCATGACCCTGTACCAGGACGACCAACTCTCGTGGCTTTCGTCACCTGAGCACCATGTGGAATGCCAATGGATCCACCCCGAACGCAATCAGCTCGAAGTGGCCGCGCTGGACACTGAGCCCACTGGTCCTGCAAACCAGGAGTACGGCGTAAGGCCGGAAGTGGCGAACCGAGTGGTCGCGGATCTGGCAGCGTCGGATCTTGCCCTGGATGCGTTCTCTTCAGGAACCTCCGCCCATCTGCGGGTGTGTGAGAAGTACTGGAGCGCCCAGGACTCCGCGTGGAAGAAGCACTGGGGTCCGCATCAGGGACTGATGTGGATCCATTGCCCCCGTTGGGACATTCCAAGAGCGATAGCGAAGATTCGCAAGGACCGCTCCAAGGCAGTGCTGGTTGTTCCTATGGGATGCACCGAGGAGGAAAGTACCCGACATTGGGTAGCCTCATTGACCAACATGACCTTAAACAAGGTCGTCCTACCGGCTGGAGAGAGTGTCTATCAGGACGCTAAGGGACAGCCCATGCCACCCCAGAGATGGCCAACGGAATTCCACTATGTGGATGGGGGCCTTGATCAGGCCGACACCACGGACTTCGTGTGTGTCAACCGCATCATAGCGGAGCCTTGAAGGCAATGCTTTGCGGTTCCCCCTGTTGACATCGAAGAATCGGACTCCGAAGACCCCCTCACTGAAGAGGAGTGGGATCTGGTTCAGGGGTATATGGATCAGCCCTTTCACGACTAGGGGAACCAGCGTGAGGGCAAAGGCCAGGACAAAGCCTGGTGGGAAGTGGACTCAATCGTCTCTGGTTCCTATGACGGGAATACCTTCGTACAGAGGGTGCTGGATCACATGTCCAGCCAAGACGAGCCGCCTGGCGGTAACCCACCCACCTACGGCGATCTGTTCCGAGGCAAGACCAGAGACGGCCCTTTGGGTCACCTGGGAAGACCACCTGAGCCGAAAGCGAGCGGGGTCGCTACCCCTCAAGTAAGCTCCGTGGTTCAAGTGCCCGGAAAAGCCAAGGCGGAGTCCGATGACTGCCCCAAGATCCAGGCGTTGAGGGCCAGGCTGAAGCAGAAGTATGGCGAGACCTTCTGCAGCGGAAAACCTGTGTTCCCCCCACCGGTGCGTGGACCGTATGGCGAGGCCAAGATACGACTGAAGCAGGACCCCCGTGTGTATCGGCACCGGGAGTTTACCCTGAGGGGCGAGAGGAAAGAGGCCATGGAGAAGATCCTCCGTGACTTCATCCAGAGAGGCTGGCTCGAGCCGTGCCACTCCGAATGGGCCTCTCCCTGCTTCGTCGTCCCCAAGAAGGTTGCCGGTGAGTGGCGGCTCGTGGTCGACTACCGCGGCCTGAACGCCCAAACGCAGCATGACAGCTATACGCTGCCCCTCATTGAGGACATGCTGCAAAAGCAACACCGGCGGAGGATCTTCACGGTGATTGACCTGAAACATGGTTATCATCAGATGCCTCTCGCCGAGGAGTCCCGTGCCTGCACAGCCATGAGCACCCCACTTGGACCTCTCCAGTGGAAGGTGATGCCTATGGGCGTTACCAACGGCAATGCGGCCTTTCAGCGGATGCTGGAGAACCTGCTTGAGCCGGTGCGCGACTGTGCGGACCCCTTCGTGGACGACGTGATCATCGCGTCCGGGGACCCCAGCATGAGCTACGAGGAGCTCCTGGAGGCACACGAGAGGGACGTCACTCGAGTGCTGGACCTTCTGGTTCGGCACAAACTCACGGGCAGCAGTGACAAGGCCACCATTGCGGTAAGCGAGGTGGTCTTCGCTGGCCACGTAGTTGGGAACGGGCAACGAAAGCCCATACCTGGCAAGGTGGCTGCGATTGAGCACTGGGAAAAGCCCAAAACGGTCTCTGAGCTACGGGCGTATCTGGGGTTCTGCAACTACTACTCGGGGTATATCAAAATGTATGCCGAGTATGCAGCCCCCATGACGACCATGCTCAAGGGCAACCGAGAGGAGACCAAGAAGGGGTCCAAGAAGGCTCTGGTCTGGACACCTGAGTCCGGCCGTGCCTTTGAGGGGATGAAGCAGGCGCTGCTATCCGCAGTGGGTCTGCACCTCGTGGATCCCGACCGAGGGTTTGTCCTGCGCACCGACGCTTCCGACTACGCCATTGGCGCTGTGTTGGAGCAAGTGCTTGACGACGGGAGGCACGTGCCCGTGGCCTTCTGGAGCCGAGTCCTGGCGGAAGGCCAGAGACGGACGTGGACGCCCCGTGAAAAGGAGGCGTATGCCATCGTCATGGCTCTCAGGAAATGGGCTGGGTACATAGCCCTCCATCCCGTCACCGTCTGCACCGACCATCAGAGTCTGCAGTCGTGGCACAAGGAGCACGTGGACACCCCCTCAGGTCCCGCCTCCCGACGGGCAAGATGGCACGAGACCTTGGCCAAGTTCGACCTTACGGTTGTTTACATTCCTGGAAAGGATAACACCGTGGCGGACTGTCTCAGTAGGTGGGCCTATCCCGCCAGCAAGGGCATGCAGGACATCTCTGCCCATGGCGATGAGACTGAGACCGCTGAAGCCAAGAGGATCATTGAAATGGAGCGCCTGATGGAGGAGGAGGATGTTAAATGCTTCGTCGTCATGGCTGCAGATGCCCCCCTCGCTTCGAGGGTGAGCAGAACGGTCAGTGTACTCGCCCCTGTGGGTGCCGCGGGCGGAAGGCCCGGTCCGGCACCCCCTGTAGGAACTGAGTCCGACAAGCACCTCTTCCCGGAGTCTTGCCTCCAGGACGACTGGACCGACAGCTACACCAAGTCTGAGGCCTTTGCGGCCGAGTATAGGGCTGTGACCGACCCTGACGACGGGCAGAAGTGGCCAAAGGGGCTGACCGAGGAAGATGGCAAGCTCTACCGGAATGGTAAGCTGCTAGTCCCGGAGTCCCGGGTGCTCGAGCTTTGTGAAGCTTGGCACCACCACATGCTGCACCCAGGGGTCAAGAAGCAAGCCCTTGACATGCAGCGTCGGTTCGAGATCAACCATATCGTTCTCTACACCGCCATCAAGAAGATCAGGAAGGGTTGCTCGGTCTGTCAGGCCTGCAATCCCGATAGCCGGAACGTCAAGGGGGAACCCCAATGGACCCCGGTTCCTGACCAGCCCATGGAGAGCGTGGCCATGGACGTCTTCTCCATGCCCGAAGTGCACATTGGCAAGGAGACCTTTGACTGTGTGGTTCTCTGTGTGGACCGCCACAGCGGCTACGTTGTAGCCGTTCCGGCACGCAAAAAGGGGTTGCTTGCCAAGGAAGTGGCAGTCATGATGATTCGTCATTGGCTGACCGTCTTTGACATCCCCCGCACCATTTGCAGTGACCGAGGGCCCCAGTTTACTGGTGGCTGGTTCAAGGCCATGTGTTCCCTGATGGGAATACGACACGCCAAGAGCGTCGCCTATCTCAGCCGGTCTAACGGCCGTGCTGAAGTGGCTGGACGGCAGCTGTTCGAGAAGCTGCGCAAGATCCAGATCACCAATCCACGTCGGAACTGGTTTGAGGAGATGTGGCCTGCTCTGAAGGCCCATCATGACACCCCCACTCCGGGCGGTTTGTCCCCTCACCAGATTCTGTTTGGCAGGGACCCCCTGGGTAGGGGACTTCCCTTGTCTGGTGATGGCATGGCTATGGATGCCAAGGAGTTCTTCGCGCGGCAAGAGCAAACGGCGCGGGACATCCGCCAGCAGCTCGAGAAGGAGCATGCTGAGCGTCAGAAGTCCGCCCCGAGCTCGACAGCGCAGAAGTTCAGGGTGGGAGACCCGGTGTGGGTGATCAGACCCCGCCCTATGGGCACCCACCGCACCAAGACCTGGTTCACACCCGGCGAGGTGGTCCGCAGGATTGGTGAGGACACCTACCGCATCAAGGTGGGTCACGGACAGTTCCGGGAGCGCCACAAGAGTCAACTCTGTGTGCGGGAACCCGACCTCCGTGGCCGACATGTGTCCCTGGACTACGCCAAACATGAGGCCGACTCGGACGACGACTATGCTGAGCAGGACGACTACACTGTCGAGAAGATCCTGGCTCAGCGTCCGAAGGCCTCGGCACCCGGAGGTCTGGAGTTCAAGGTTCGTTGGCGAGGCTATGGGCCGTCCCACGACACCTGGGAACCCGTCTCCTCGTTCGTGCCGCGGGTCAATACTCCCTTCATGGAGTACATCCGCAAGCACAAGACCAAGATCCACGTTTCGGACTTGGCAGCACTCACCCGGGCGCTTGCTTGCTTGCTCTCTTCCATCTTTCGGTGACAGAGTGGCCATATACCCCCCCCTGCTGAATCCAGAGGAGGATGGCCCCTCTCTTCTTTTATTCGTCACTCACCCCCCCTGCTGAATCCTTGGGAAACCAGGTAGGGCGACTGACCTTCATATTTTTGAGCTCTTGGGGCCTTGAAGCCCATACGACGTTGCGCAACGGATGCCGCTGTCATCGGCATTGCGATTTTTGAGTGTGTGGTCTGGTTCCATGGCATTTGCGGAATCCAGGCCAGTCGACGTGTGTCTCGAGACTATATATGCCTGAACTCAGGCGTTATCCTGTCCATCCTCCTGCATTTGCCTTATCCTGACCGTGGTGTGGTTTGGCGCTCTGTCCAGAGCGTGTTTACATGCCTATTTACCCAGATTATTGCTTGTTTTTCTGCCCTCCAGGATATGTGCATCTGTATGTTAAGTGTCATCAGCCCATCGCTGAGTGATGGACTGCTTTTCACCACGAATCGGGATGCAAGGCGCCTTGAGTCGCCGTGTACATATTCTTACAGCCTGGTCCAGCCTGGACCAGTACTTGATTACAGATTCTACTGTTTGAGTGCCCGTGATACCGTGTTGCCCTATTCGCTGTGATGTGTGGAGATCCTGATGGCGCCAGGCGGGAAGCCCAGTTGCCTGACTACACTCCCAGCGGTCCGCCACTGTCAGTCCCAGTGTGAGCCTACCGATTTGCAGACGCACTTGCATTCGGATGGCGGCCTCCGGTGCTCCTGACCTCGGTCAGTCTGCCTGGGAAACTGGTGGTTTGAGGAGTCGACGCCTCCGCCCACACTGCATGAGGACTCCCTCATGTATGGCCTTCGTGGCAGTAGGGCGAGGGAAAAGACGGCCTTGATGCCCGATCCCTTCAGGGGGAGTTCCCTTACGATTTGGGGTTCGTAAGGAGTTCGACTATGGCACTCTGGACTCGCGTCGTATGGATATGGACATGGTGCGCCCGAGGAAGGACCCGTGGGGACTCTCCCCAGTCGGCGGGCCTTGGGAAGCTTGGGGTAGCCTGATGGATCTTTGTGGTCGCTCTCGACTTGTGGGACCACCTCGGTCGTCGTGTGTCGCCTATGTTGGCCGTGTATGCCACTGCCACTGTGGTGGTGACCGTAGCAGCCGGCACCCGGTGCGCCTGGTATGGGTTAACGGGTCCTTTGGATGCCGAACAATCGCCGCCAGGACCCGGGACTTGATACTTGATACTGTACATATGCTACGAGCTGTTACAGCAGCATACCTATCCCACTGTGGGATACCTATCTTACTGTGACTTACTGAAGTGAGGATGTGACACCCCCCCCCTTTCAGGAAGTGGTCCTGGGTACCCGCTGCCATGCTTGGGTGTTATCGAGCCCCCCCCAGGGTTTGCTCTAAGGAGGGGGGTGAAGCGGTACCCAGAACCCCATGGCCAGTTTACGGCATACAACCGGTCTCCGGTCCACTAACCCCATGTACGGCGTGTTCCGTGCCGTGAAGCCCCGCATCGGCAACCGATGCACCGCCAGCGGAGATCTGTGTGTCAGAATATCAGGAATCAACAGGGTTTTATTTTCATATTGTTTCCGTCAATTTTTACGCTTCCGTTCTGATATTCACTGTTTTGACTGCTGGCAGTTGGTTCGCGACTTTACCGTAACCGCCAGTTTAACTGTTTATAATGGAAATTTTAACGCTATCCGCGACGAAGGCTCCAAAGTCGCCAGGAACTGCATGGATGCTTCCGCAATTTTCATAATTAATACTCGCAACCTTAATCCGAATTTTTCAGGATGTCGAAATCGGATTTTCGACTTCGACATCCCCGCACTTGATTTGACCTCCTTCGAGTGGACCTACGTGCTTCCCTATACACGAATCAACTTCCCTTTTATCCTGCCCTCCATTTGTCTTAAAGATATGGGCAAAATAAAGTTGATTCGTGAGGCCACTTGTGAAGGTCATATCTCGTGTTGCTTGCGAGGATTTACGATAAGGAAACGTGGGATGTATTCACAATACTCCCGACGTAATTTAGGAAGCATTATATGCCTTGCGTTTCCACACATGCGCGCTAGTGTAATGGATCATGGTCAAGAGGGTAGAGTTTGAGTTATAACTCTTTGGCCATGACATTGCGTGCGTTAAGATAGCTTTCGAGTGTAGCGCGCAAGTGTTGGTGTTGCATAGGAACTCTCCTTGAGTTCCTATGAGCGATTGACACAAAGTTATGCCCTTGGAGGGGCATGACATATCGTGGTGGGAGCTACATTTTTGGGCAATATGTGGTATGTGCCATGTGTTGTGTTGCGTGCCCATTTGGCGGGTCCATTACTCCAAGCGAAGCCCGCCAATGGACCTCATATTGTGCAAGCCCCTTCTCCATACTCCCTACGGTCAATTGCATGCCTAACTTTCGTGAAGGGAAGCTTGTGTGGCGATCCCGAAGCGATGCGTTGGGAGCAAGGTGTGTGTTTTACAATTTTCCATATTTTCATGTGCCCACTTGGGAAGTAGCGCTCGTAACCTTTCAAGGCGCCCCAAGTGGAGCACATATGTGGGATCGAAGGTCAATGGTGTCAAGTCATTGTGTTTAGAAGGATTAAGTGATTGCACGATCCAAGCCGGAGATATTATAATATAATTGTAGACCTTTCAAGGCACTTTTGTGTGTCATTGTGCCAATTTTGCCATTTTTGGCCCGTCATGATGTCAAGTGGCGACCGTGTATCTCAACGTTACGCTCAATTGACATCATGACCCAAGTATGATATGAGGGTACATACTTTGGTAGCCAACATATCTTGGACCCGGCGGATAACTCCTCTTAGGCTTGGCATACGGTGGCCGCCATGTTGGCGATTTGGGACTATCCCAAATCATGGGCTCACTTGGCGACCCTGCCATTCCCAATACCGGAGGAGTTGGGCGACGCCCCAAAGATATGTTGGACACATATGACTTGATATCAATCCTATGGCACACTCCGGTCCAAGTCGGGCATGTGCCTCATTTGCCCCAACCATGAGTGTGCGCATTTTTGACCATTTTGAGCAATTTTCTACTTTTGTTGCCCGCCGTGCACTATGTTCTAACCCTCGTGCACGCCGGACGCATGGACCAATGGACCATATATGACATGGGTGTTATGGGTAATGGTCCCCATGGTCCACACACCACGTGGGCGAAGCGGAGCCGCCTTCGTTAAGGCGCTAGGCCAAATTGAGTATGGGCAATTTTGCCATTTTTGCATTTGTGGACCCAATTGGGATCGTCACCACCCCGACCAGCATGGAGATCTTTGAGAGCCAAGGGCATGGGAGTCTCCGTTGGACTCCCAGTGGATCGCGTATGGAATGGCGGATCCGATCTCCAAGCCGGCGTGGAGATATACTATTGGGAGCACACCGAATTTTGGCTCATTTCAAGCAGCCAAAATGACCCAATTTTGGGACCCCAATTTCCCCCTTCCGTGTGGTCAATTGGCGGCCCCATATCTCTAAGCCCATAGGGAGCCCGGACCTAAATTCAAGTTGTGCACTCAGATAGAAGTCCTAGGTCCTGCCTCCTACCCTGTGAGCCATTGGCCTTACCTTGGCCGGGCGAGCCACGCGTGGGATGACGCTAATTTTGGTGATTTTGGCATCATGACCCCACTTGACTCATCCGTGTTGCCCTGATGCCGGGACCTCAGAGGGAACCAGGTTGGGTGAGGGCTCCAGGGAGTTCGTACTCGAAGGGCATAGGGTCAGTTGCCTCGTCCCTACCTCTGGCGGGTCCGGACGAGGGGTCAATTTTGGGGATTTTTGAGTTAATTTCAGTTTGGGCTGAAACAGCCCATTTCCAGCTACCAACTCCTGGGTGATAATGGCGGGGCCATATCTCTGGCTCAGAGGGGAGTTGGGACCTGCCGTTAAGGGAGCATAAAGAGCCACTGTGGGTTGGCCTTGGAACCCCTTGGTTCCCAGGAACTCGCCTGTGGCTGTGCGCGACACCTCTCCCATTGGCAGGGTTTCAGGGTCCGGACTGAGCAGGGCATGGGTTGTGTTTGAGCCCCCGCCCCCATCAGCCACTGAGAGGGTCGGACCTGGGATTGGGATATGAGTTGGGACTGAGTGTCTATGGTCCTGTGATGCCCTTACCCCAGTCCAGTCTTAACCCCATGTGTACATATCCTGATGTGTTGCCGTACATACTTTCGTTCCCTCTTTGCAGAGTGGCAAGGATTCTGAAACGCTTTGTCACATGACAACGCATTGATGCCCTTGTGAGCGTAGTGCTTTGCCTGCCTGCTCACTTGCGTGTGTCCACCGCAGCGTCCCGTGGCCGGCCCCCCACGGGAACGCGTCACTATCTGGAGGTGTTCGGAGAACTACCCCCTCCAGCCTCATGCGACAAGCTGGTACAGATGGACCTCAAGCTGAAACCCGAGTTCGTGGGTCACAAGATCCGGAGGAGACCCTATCCAGCTCCTAAAGAGCAGGCCGACGAGATTGAGCGACAGATACAAGAATGTATCGACGCTGGCCTAGTCTTGGAGTACAAGGATGGGGACTACCCCCTACACTGCAGCCCTTGTTTCCTGGTGGCTAAACCTGGGTCTACAGCCAAACGGCTGGTAGTGGACTATGGAGAGCTGAACAAGAAGACGCTGAACCACTCAGGGTCCATTCCCAATATGGAGTCTACCCTGGAGAAGATAGCCTCCTGTCGCTACAAGACCAAGATGGACAAGCGAAGTGGATTCTGGCAAGTGGACCTGACGCCCAACGCGCAGGAACTACTGGCCTTCATCACCCCTCAGGGGAGGGTATTCAAGTGGAAGGTCATGCCATTCGGCGTGGCTAACGCACCCGCTCTGTTCCAAGAGCTGATGAACAAGATCTTGTCCATCCTACGAAGGAGACCTAAGGTGCCGGAGCTCATATCCCGTGGGGCCCAGATGGAGGCTCACATCGACGATGTATGCCTCGGGACCAATACCCAGGAGGATCACCTAATCCTCTTGGGTGAGTTCTTTGCGGTCTGCCAGGAGAACCACACACGACTCAAGCTGGAGAAGTGTGAGTTCATGCAGGAGACCATGCAGTACTTGGGGTTTGACGTTGGCTATGGGTGGTGGACCCCAGCGGCCTCTAAGGCCAAACCCCTGATGGATGCCAAGGTACGACACGAAGACCCCAAGAAAGGACTTCATGATGTACGCAGTTTCATTGGGGCGTGCAACTTCTATCGCCGCCACATCAAAAACTTCACCTACACCAGCGCTGTACTGACTGACTTGATCAAGAAGAGTACTACTTGGCGCTGGGGCCCACAAGAGCAACAAGCGTTTGACGAGCTCAAAGACAAGGTAGCCAACGCTAAGTGCTTGGGTGTGCCTAGGGCACAAGGGGAGATTATCCTGGTGACTGACGCCAGCAATGTGGGCGGTGGTGGAACGTTGTTCCAATGGCAAGCACTAGAGAAGGAGGAGTTCGACTCGGCCATTTCCCAATGGGGGACGGAAGGTCTCAACCGAGATGGAACCCTCAAGCACAGCTACCCTGACGACAAGTGGGTCCTAGTACCTCTGGGCCACTGGAACTGGAAGTGGAACCAGGCCAGGGGGAACTACTCCACCTACGAGCAGGAATTGCTCGCGGGTATGCTGGTGCTATCCTCTCAAGCACGACTGTTGGGGAGTAACCCTGTGGTCTGGCTATGCGACCAGGAACCGGTCCGCAGTTTCCAGAAGGGTCCCCCACCTGAGAAGGCCAAGCTACGTCGCTGGTGGACCTACCTCAGTCAACTACGGCTGACGGTACACCATATCCAGGGAGTGAAGAACGAGTGTGCCGACTACATCAGCCGCAACAACTTCGACGCCCTGATTGGTGCCCGGTCTGAAGCGCTGGCTAAGGAGGCGTTCAGCCGTATGGACGTACACCTGGACCTGAACATGACCATGATACGCCCCCTGGACGGACTCCAACAATCGGAGTACCTACAGGAGTTTGGGGATATCTACCGGCGCCTGGAGAAACGCCTTGAACCCCTCCTGGTCAACCAAGACCAGTGGAAGCGGGACAAGAGCTACCTCTGGCACGAGGACCGCATCGTGGTGCCTAGTGACCGAGTCCCAGCGCTGCTGAAGTGGACCCATGAGTCCAGTGGTCATGTGGGTGCTGACCGTACCCTGAGGCTGTTCAAGCAGTGGTTCCACACTACGTGGACTGACGACCAGCTGCGGAAGACGCTCCTGCCTATCGTGGACAAGTGCCCGTGCAGGTCCTGTAAACCAGGGGATATCAGGGACAGAGGTCTCTACTCGACCCTGCCCATCCCTCACTGTGCTAACAGTGTTCTATACGTGGACTACACGGAGATGCCGAAGTTCGGGGGCTATGACTTCGCCCTCGTGGTAACCTGTGGGTTGACCAGGTTTACCAGGGTGTTCCCATGTACCAAGCACATTACCAGAGAGGAGACTATCAAGATACTCCTGGAGGAGTGGTTTTGTGTCTATGGGGCGCCCAAGGAGATCAACTCCGATGAGGACGTACGAGTACGCTCAGATACTGGCTGGTACAAGAGGGTCCTGAGGTCCCTCAATGTCCAGGTGTCTACGGGGATTCCCTACTCTCACACGAGCAACCCCCTATGTGAGCGACAGATTCGTGTCCTGAAGGAGAACGTCAGGATATGGTGCAAAACTGAACGCACCAGAGACTGGGTGAGACTACTCCCCGTCATATCCTTGATGATGAAATCCCAAGAGAGTTCAGCTACTGGCTACTCGCCACATGAGCTATTCATGGGGCGCCCGGCGTGGTTCCTACATGCCCCCTATCCAGAGGATACCCATTCTTCTGTGGGTGAATGGGTCCAAGAGCAACAAGCGAAGGTGGACAAGGCCAAGGCTATGCTCCAGAGAGTGAGGGAGCGTCAGTGGAACAAGAAGAACAAGCACCGTGTACCGGCCACCTACCAAGAGGGGGACTGGGTGTTGGTGCACCACAGTCGACTACCCGCCTGGCCACGCTCTACCAGCGATGACCCATACTTCGGGCCGTACAAGATCCTATCTGTGGATGGACACCGTATCACCGTGTGGTGTTCTCCCCGTCTAGGGGGGACCCTGGTGTGCGCCGCTCAACACCTGAAGCGCTACCATGATCCTGAAGACCTCTGTGGGGAGGAGTGGGAGCTGAACGACGAGGAAATCGCCGCTCTGTACCTACAAGGGGCTGCCAGCCCTATGGAAGTTGAAGGTGAACTCCCCGACATGAACGCCGAGGAGATGGCTAAGGAGGGCTTCTACCTGGTGAAGTCTGTCCTACGCCACGGCTATCGCCAGGGTTGGCGCTTCCTCACCCTCTGGGAAGGGTTTGGAGTCGAAGAGGCCACCTGGGAGCCCTTCTCTGCATTTGTTCTACCTGAGGGACGCCTAAACTCAGTTCTGGTTGACTACTTGTCCCAGAACAACCTTGGTGAGTTGTTGAGGCTCGCTGAGGCGCTTGCCTCCAAGACTAAAGCTAGGGACTGAACCTTACCCTTACCTGCCAAAGCGTATGTGTGAGTGTGCTAGTCCTAAGGTCCTGAGAGCAAGCCGCAGAAGTGGTGTCCTAATTATACCCAAGCCTGCGCCCTTGCTGAACCTGGAGGGTTGGCTTATTGATGCCACGGGGTACGCCCCGGGTCTCCCCTCCCCTATGCGCCCAATTTCTGTGCTGGCGCAAAGCCTTGGGGGAATACCCAGCGTGCTAATCCAGGTATTGTTTTCCCTACCTATCTGTCTACTACAGGGAGGGGTGGCCAAAAGCTATGAAGGCATGCAAAACGCCTGTTTGCTATGTGGCCAAAGCACTGACCTAACCACTGCCACAGCCCACCAACCCCGCTAAAATTGCAGGAAAAGGGTGGGACAGTGACACACCCCCTACAGGTCCTACACACCCTACAGTGGCACCATCCTGATGGGCGAGCACTGGGCAACTGGCTCTAGCCCCCACTCAGGACTACCACTCCTACACGCACACTCTACTTGGCGTTGCGAAGAGGAAGGTCTCAAGGGTCCTAGCGACCCACCTGTGAAATGACAAGAGAACACAGCGCTGCTAAGCAACTGTGGCCTCGCAGGGGACGCCACAACGCGTTTCCCCTGCAAGGGCTTGGAGGGAAGGAGTGCTCTCGTGTGCAAGGCGCAGATGTCGATGAAGTCGGACTCCTTGCTCTGCCACAGGCGGAGCGGAGTTACTTGTTTGTGTGATCTGCGCCCCTGTTTAGCAGGGCATAAAAAAATGCTGCTGCACCACTCACCCTACCTGCCCACCTGTAAAACAAAGGCAAATGAAAGGGCGTTTGCGGCGGAGGAACCAAGGCACACTCCAGGTATTATACCCTTCTCAGTGTGCCCTATAATACACTGTCCGCAAACACGCTGCATGGAGCAGCTACCCTTGTCAAGCAAGCAAGCGTTAAGGGACTCCTCAGGTTCTCTTAAAGAACGTACCGAGGAGCCCCTGGGTAGCCTAAACAAGGTTTACCGTGCGCACTTCGCGTGGCCTACCCTTTAATGCGTGTGTGCATGCACGAGTATGCACGTCCCACTTGGGCAAACCTGCCCATCTGCGTGTAGATCTTGACTCCGCCAGGGGGTGGCCCCGCCTGGGCGTACCTACCTTACCTACCGCTGGGAAGTGAAGCAAGGTGAGAGTACAAAAGGGGCGGACGCGAAGAACGTTGCTATGCACTTGTGTGTATGACTAATCACCCTGATCTGACCGCTAATCATCTGCAAGCTTTCTAATCAATCCCTCTACCGCGTCCTATCGTGGTTATCGTTGTTAGCGCTGCTACACGACTCGTTCACGGAGACACGAGACGAGCAATGTGTATGCGGCATGCGAGACAAGCATACCTGTAGTTTATACCTGATTCATTGAAGTCTTTTCAATTGATTTTCGAATTCTTGAATTTTTGAAGCTTCTATTAGTGTGGGTGGAATCTATATGTTTGTTTATTAATGTGTGTCTCGTCATTTTCAAGACTACGTGATACATACGTTTAGAATGCCATTATTTTGCCATTTTCCGGCGCTTCGCTAGGAGCCGCTCCTGCGCGCCGCCATTTTATGCGTATGAATTTCTGGATTTAAAAAATCCAGAGATGACTATAATTTCTATAAAAATGTGCTTCTGATGCACAATTGGATTCTGCCCAGGTGTGTCGTTTCAGAAAAATTCTACGCCGTCATTTGACGGATTTTGGTGTCGTCGCTTCGTTTTTGCGTGGATTCGTCCATAATTCTCCTATTCCTGCCTCTGCAGATACCCACGCGCAGCCTCGCTGAGTAGGCCGTGTTCGGGCCGAAACGCAGGTGCCTGGAGAGACTGAGCAGAACCAAGACCCCACCAAGGGGCAAAATTAATTTTCTTTCGACTCCCTTCGCCCTAAGACAGGTCACAGGTCGCCAGCAGGTTTACGAGAACCTATGCGAGTGTGTATAATGTGTCTTGCGTTTGGGTTGTGTCGACGCTGCGTCTTGGAGGCAGGGATGCATATGCACATGTTTGGCATGCTCCCAATCTAACCCAACCAAGCCACAGGAGCCCCGGCAGTGCCAAGAGCGCTGAGTCTTCTGTAGGAAACTGTACAATCAGAGCAGCAAAAGGACGCCAGCCATGGTGAGCGCCCATTTTTCAGTGTGAGGGAGACTGTAGGTATTTTAAAGTAGATGTGGAAACCAAGGAAAGGCCAAGAAAAATTCCCTTTTTCCTAAAATGCGACAGTGGTGGCCACCACAGCACAAGGGGGGAGTAAGAAAAAGTGCTTTTCCATTGCTTTGGGACATACTCTAGTTGTATTAGAGATGCACTGAGCATCCATGCATTTTTATCTTAGTATTGGTCCAGCCAAAAGTGGTGAGAACACATTTTGACCTATGGAACCAAACACCCAATCAGGATATGGAGTGGACCCCTTTATCCCCTTTCAATCAGAAGTAAAACATCTTTTCCTGAGTTGACTGAGCACTGACATACCTAAGGTAGAGCCTATGAATTTATCTATGTTTTTCCATGAATACTTATCTGCCCTAGTGGTATGCACCATAGGGGGCTAGGCACCTCTTTTTGAGAGGTCCTGGGTTCAATTCCTGGTCAGCCTAGCTAAGTAGGAAGATCCCATGTGACATGGCAGTGACCTCATCGCCACATACCATGCCACCTCAGCACATATGGGACCCAAAACAAAGAGTGCACATCTCCTAAGATGGCACTATGGAGAGAGAGTGATCCTGAGGCAGTTTTCTAACTCTTTTCCTAAAACATTTCAGCTATCTTTGTGAATATGCATTCATATGTGACCTGAGCTGTAGTTTCTGTGAATATCCAATCATCTTTCACTGTTTACACTGCAGCCCTTCATGCTTTGATCCTGAATTACCTTCTCCTTGCATACTATTGGCTTGGGCTATCCTGGATTGAGTTGGCTTTACTGTATTTCAATAAACAAAAGCTTTTCATCATCCAAAACCAGCAGCAGGACACCCTACAGCAACAACAAGCAGCAGGAGAAGCAAAAACACAGTGCTGAAAACACTATAAACTTTTGTGCAAGCAAGATCTTCATCATCACAATCGAACCAGTCAGGGCTTGAGCACCGCTCTCGAAAGTATTCTGCATCGACCGGGGGAGGGGGCCCGTACAGCTTACAGAGTTCCGGCGGCATGTCGGGTGGAGTCCCTCCCTTCGTCGGTTCCAGAACAGGCAAGCTGGCCAGGGCTATCTCGAGCCATTCCAAGCCTTCGGCGCCTCCTGTTATGATGGGTCTCCCACTCGGCGCTATTCCCGCAAATTTCCCGCGAGGGAACACACCTCCCTTGCCTCCTTTCGACGGGCCTCCTTTTCCTTTCGAGCTCCCAGCATATGCCGACTGGCTGTAGTGCGGCGGTTCGAATGGATCGAGAGGTCGATTCGGACGAGTTGGCGCTGATGCTACCGACAAGCAGCGGCCAGTTGAAGTCGTCCTCGCTGGGGGTTCAATCGCGTCAACATCGATGACGTTCGACGATGTCGCTCGAGAAGGCGGAGGTCGAGAGGAAGCTCGGGGCGTCCGGGATGTAGTACCATAGGCGGAGGCTCCGGTGTTCGACCCGGAACCTCGCATGAGTTTTTCGAAAAACCACGCTGCAGAGAAGAGTAAGGGTGTTACTCAGTTACTCAGGGTGGAGTCGAAGGAACTCAAGGTACACAGGATCCTCTTCTAGAGCCTTGCTCGACTCCCAAGACCATGTGTCGTCATCCCATTCACAACGGTACAGGAATGTGCGGCGCTTTTTAGATCCCACTCCTCGTCTAGCCACAATTTTGACAAGTCGGGGAGATTCTCCAGTTTTGACAGGGGGCATCGGAAACTCCCACACCGGCTGTCCCTCTCGATGGACGTAGGGTTTTATGCTGTCTCGATTGAAAACTCGCAACCCATCGAAGGGGGCAGGGATGTCCAGTTTGACATTCTCGCCCTTGTTCAGTACCTCGAGTATTTTGTAAGGGCCGCACCAGACAACATCGAGTTTCCCTTTATGTCGATATTCAGGCACCAACACCCACCATCATTCACCGACTTCAGGCACTCGAACGTGTCGGTCCATTTGCAGGACCACATGCATCTGGCGTCGACGTTCCTCGGCAAGCATTGCACGCACAGAATCGAAGGTACGTTCCCTTCGTTACATGTAATCATTCACGGTCGATGGTTCATGTGCATGAGAAGTCATTCGGGGAAAATCCAATGGAAAAAGGGGTGTTCGTCCTTCATCTATCTCGAACGGGGATAGTCGAAGACTATTGGATGTCAGGTTGTTGAACTGGATTTCGGCGAACAGGAGGTCGACATCCCACTCGTTGTTGCCGAAGATGCCGTGTGTACGCAGGCGCTGGAGGATGGACTGATTACTGCGCTCCGCCAGGCCATTGCCTCGAGGGCGGTTGGCCACTGTTTGATGCATCTCAATCTTGAAGCGCTGGGCCAGCTCCTTCCACGCCTGAGACTCGAACAGCTTGTCTCGGTCAGAAACAATTTGTCGAGGGCATCCTTTCAATCGAATAACCTCACGTAGGAACACATAGATGAGGTCGTCGGCTGTCATATCCTTGCGACAAGGGATGAACATTCCACGCTTGGAGAATCGGTCCACTACAGTCATGATGGCATCATGGCCCCTTGTGGTCGGCGGCAATCCCGAAACCCAATCGACGGACACGCTGTGCCATTTGGTGTCGGGCACCGGCAAGGGTCTTGGGACTCTGGCGGTGTCGACTCGTCTTGATTTCGCCGCTTGACAGACATCGCAACTTAGTATGTATCGCTCGACATAGTGTCGTAGGTGTGAACACACATAGTCGCGCTTGATCAGGGCCATGGTTCGAAGGACTCCTGAGTGGCCATAGAACTCAGACTCGTGATACATAGCCACAATCGACGTAACCAGTGTTCGGGGAACAAGCACACGTTTGCCCATCATCGACAAATGGAAGAATTTGCCATCATCGAAGGACAACTTAGCATCTCGAAGCTGGTGTCGTGCCGCACGGCTTCGAATTGCGACTTCGTAGACGTGTTTCGTCCGGGGGTACCCCCGATAGGCTGTCGCCCACACAGCTGTCGAAGTCAAGTCTTTGCACTGATAATGTCGATGTACTCGGCGGTGTGTACCCTTAAGACTCGAAGGGTACGGCTTGTTCGACCCAACTTTCGGCAAGGGAACCGATTGCAACGTGCCGTCACGGTGACGTCGACAGCGAATCAGTTCCGCCATGGTCGGTGCGTATCGAAGTTCATTGCCAAAGGTGACTCGAAGGGGGCGATCCATGCTTACATCGGGGAGGTCGTCGGTGTCAATAGACGTGTCTGGCTCATTGCCAGCCTCATCGAGATGCATGTTTGGTTGGTGTGAATTCTCAGCTATTATCTCGTCCGATGGTGCTGGATCCAGTCCCAGGTCCTCCGGCTCCGCAGTTGTCGCGCTCGACGGTCGCGGCTCCAGGTCCTCCGGCTCGACGGCGGGTTCGGTGTCGAATTGGAGGGCTGGTTCCGCAAGCTCATCTGCGTCAAGTTCCTTCCCCACGGAGCGTCCGCTTCGTAGTGAAACGTACAGGTGGTCGTACGGCTGGGGCCACACCTCGTCATGAGAGAATGTGTCTTCAAGTACATGTAGAAACTCATCGACAGGTTCTCCTTCCGGTGAAGCCCAGTCTTCGACCAGGGGAATTGCGAAAGCCCGTGTACGTGTAGCATTTTCGATGTCCATCAACTGCCGCGAAGTTAAACGAGAGCAGGCATCTGCCGCAGGGTTCTCGAGGCCCGGCACGTACCACAACGTCAGGTTGTATTCCTCGAGGAATTGGGACCATCGTGCTTGCCGTGGTGTCAGCGGTCGAGGACAGGTCTTGAGATATCGAAGACTTTCGTGGTCAGTGTGCACGTGCACCTGCTGCGGTCCTCGAAGCAGGTGAAACCATTGTTTCAAGGCTAATACGATGGCCAACAACTGCTGTTCTCGAATCGGGTATCGAGTTTCGGCAGGCTGCATTTTCCGCGACATGAAGGCAATAGGTCGAAGATGTCCCTTGTACTTCCCATGCGCACATCGTTGCGCCAGCGTGGCACCCATGCAGTCTTTCGAAGCGTCTGTGTACAGGTGATACGGCTGTCGGGGGTCGATAGCACTGAGATGTGTTGCGCTGATCATCGCCTGCTTCAGCTTGTCGAAGGAAGCTTGGTGGACGGCCGTCCATTCCCACTCGAAGTCTGCCTTAAACATTGCAGTCAGAGGGGCTGCGACAGCTTGGAACCCTTCGACAAACTGCTGGTAAAATCCACACAATCCAATGAACTGTCGAACTTCATGAACCGTAGTTGGTGGAGGCCAACCTCGAATGACCTTGATCTTTTCGGGGTCCATGTGTACTCCATCCTGGTCGATGATGTATCCGCAGAAGGGCACTCGACTCTGAAAGAATGTGGATTTATCGATGCAGGGGAAGAGCTGGTGCTCACGGAGTAGGTCATGTACCAGGTCGAGGTGTCGTTGGTGTTCGTCCGCATCCTTCGAGAAGACGAGGATGTCGTCAATGTACACCCATACAAAGATCCCCAAGTGGTCTCGCAGGACATCATTCACGACACGTTGGAACGTCGACGGTGCATTGCAGAGGCCAAAGGGCATAACAACCCACTCGAAGGCGCCAAATTGTGTGTTGAAGGCGGTTTTCTCGATATCTTCGTCTTGAATTCGGATCTGGTGGAACCCACTAACAAGGTCAATCTTTGAGAATACGGTGGAGCCCCCCAGTGTACTCAAGATGGATTGGATCGATGGCAAAGGATATCAATCTCGTACAGTTCGTGTATTCAACGCTCGGTAGTCGACGCACATACGCCATTTACCATTCGCTTTCTTCACCAGTAGGCAACCCGCTCCGTATGGACTCGAGGATGGTCTGATGCGACCAGATCGATGCAACTTGTCCAATTGTCGTCGAAGTTCATCTAGTTGGCTCGGATCCATTTTGTAAGGGTGTACCCACGGTGGATTTTCTTCCGAATCGAGGCGTATTCGATGGTCTCTTCCAGGTCGATGCGGAGGTAGGTCTCCATATTCCGCTTTCTCCCGGTCGTAGAGGTCCGCCCACTTGTGGAATCGACTCGGTAGTTTGCGTCGAACAGGGTCAAGCCCGTCATCATTGCCATCGCTGGCTGGCATCTTATACATCTCATCGACCGGCACTGCTGGTAGAGGCATGCAACACAAAAATACTTGATCTCCCGTGAGATCAGATGGACGGATCTCTCTTTTGAGTTTCGGCAACGAAATGTACTCAATCTCCATATCGCTGCACTCCTCATCGGTGATACCATCTTCCGTTTCGGACTCATCGTACATGTCAGTACTGCGCTGAACGTGTGTCGACGAGTGTAGGTCAGGGTGTTCGTTGGCATGTGGGGTAGGATTCCCAACCGGACTCGCTTTCGAGGAACTGGATGAAAGTATCGAAAGAAGGTCCAGCTTTGAAGCTGCTTGAAACTGTAGCTGGGTGGAATGTCCTGATTCGCCAAAAGACAACCGGTACGAAATCGAACCATGTTGGATGTCGGCGTATCGCTCCTTCTAGTTAACAGTTGGATTGTAGCTTCGAAGCCATGGTAGTCCAAGCACTACATCCGGCAAAATCTCCAAGACCTTGAAGTGATGACGAAATACAAGCTCTCCAACTCGAACGTAAGCTCGCGTGTAGTACCGTACTTCGACTTGGACACCTCCTGCTGTCAAGACATGTCCAGGGTTTCTCAGTTTATAGAGGGGAAGTCGCGCCCTCTTTGCCGTTTGCATCGACATAAAGTCACTAGTCGCTCCACAGTCGACCAACAGTTCCACGCTGGAATCGAAGGAGTCTTCTCGGCCTGCGCAAATGCGCCCTCGAACCGTGAACAGAGACGCATGTTCAGGTTCAGTTCCTTCGACAGTGACACCTCCAAGCGTCGAATTCTTTTCGGGTTTATTGGTGCTGGTGGTGGTGTTCAGCTCTTCTCGAGGACGTCCGCCACCAGGTCTTCGGAATTGTTTTCTAGGCCGTTGTAGGCCTTTCTCTGCTCTTGGAGCGGGATTGAAACCGTCCCTTGCTGTCTCGACTTTGGTCTCGTTTCGGCGTGTTCGACCGTGATTCCCGGCGTTCTCGTCCTCGGGATGGCGGTCGACCTTTTGGACAGTCGCGTGCCAAGTGTCCTTGTTCGCCGCAGTTGTAGCAACGTCTGCTTTCTCGACCATCTTGGCGTCCGCCATGTTGACGTCCGAACCGTTCACCAATGTAGGCATGTAACTCTTCTCGAAGTTTGGCAATTGCATCGAGATTCATCGGCTCTGCCACGGTCGAAGCCGTGGGCGCCGCAGCTGGGGTCGGCATCAGTGTGACGTGTGGCGTTGGCATAGGGTTCGATGGAAACGTGGAAGCTGAAGTAGGTGGGACCATCATAGGCAGGGGCCTCGACACTGCAGGACCCAGGGTGTGATCTGATCTCGTTCTCGATGCGTTCTGTACTTCTTCCAGTTGATACCCAGCCGCAATGTAGGCTTCCGCGATGGTCTCTACCCAGCGGTTCCCAGAACCCCATGGCCAGGTTACGGCATACAACCGGTCTCCGGTCCACTAACCCCATGTTCCGTGCCGTAAAGCCCCGCATCGGCAACCGATGCACCGCCAGCGGAGATTTGTGTATCAGAATATCAGGAATCAACAGGGTTTTATTTTCATATTGTTTCCGTCAATTTTTACGCTTCCGTTCTGATACTCACTGTTTTGACTGCTGGCGGTTGGATCGCGACTTTACCGTAACCGCCAGTTTAACTGTTTATAATGGAAATTTTAACGCAATCCGTCACGAAGGCTCCAAAGCCTTCAGGAACTGCATGGACGCTTCCGCAATTTTCATAATTAATACTCGCAACCTGAATCCGAATTTTTCAGGATGTCGAAATCGGATTTTCGACTTCGACATCCCCGCACTTGATTTGACCTCCTTCGAGTGGACCTACGTGCTTCCCTATGCACGAATCAACTTTCCTTTTATCTTGCCCTCCATTTGTCTTAGAGATACGGGCAAAACAAAGTTGATTCGTGAGGCCACTTGTGAGGGTCATATCTCGTGCCGCTTGCGAGCAATGACGATAAGGAAACGTGGGATGTATTCACAATACTCCCGACGTAATTTAGGAAGCATTATATGCCTTGCGTCTCCACACGTGCGCGCTAGTGTAATGGATCATGGTCAAGAGGGTAGAGTTTGCGTTACAACTCATTGGCCATGATATTGCGTGCGTTAAGATAACTTTCGAGTGTAGCGCGCAAGTGTTGGTGTTGCATAGGAACTCTCCTTGAGTTCCTATGAGCGATTGACACAAAGTTATGCCCTTGGAGGGGCATGACATATCGTGGTGGGAGCTACCTTTTTGGGCAATATGGAGTATGTGCCTTGTGTTGTGTTGCGTGCCCATTTGGCGGGTCTATGGCGCCAAGCCAAACCCGCCAATGGACCTCATATTGTGCAAGCCCCGTCTCCATACTCCCTACGATCAATTGCAAGCCTATGCTTCGTGAAGGGAAGCTTGTGTGGTGATCCCGAAGCGATGCGTTGGGAGCAAGGCGTGTATTTTGCAATTTTCCATATTTTCATGTGCCCACTTGGGAAGTAGCGCTCGTAACCTTTCAAGGCGCCCCAAGTGGAGCACATATGTGGGAACGAAGGTCATTGGTGTCAAGTCATTGTGTGTAGAAGGATTAAGTGATTGCACGATCCAAGCCGAAGATATTATAATATAATTATGCACCTTTCAAGGCACTTTTGTGTGTGCTTGTGCCAATTTTGCCATTTTTGGCCCGTCATGATGTCAAGTGGCGACCGTGTATCTCAACGTTGCGCTCAATTGACATCATGACCCAAGTATGTTCTGAGGGTACATACTTCGGTGCCCAACATATCTTGAACCCGGCGAATAACTCCCCTTAGGCTTGGCATACCGTGGCCGCCATGTTGGCGATTTGGGACTATCCCAAATCGTGGGCTCACTTGGCGACCCTGCCATTCCCAATATCTGAGGAGTTGGGCGACGCCCAAAAGATATGTTGGACCAATATGACTTGATACCAATCCTATGGCACACTCCGGTCCGAGTCGGGCATGTGCCTCATTTGCCCCAACCATGAGTGTGCGCATTTTTGGCCATTTTGAGCAATTTTCCACTTTTGCTGCCCGCCGTGCACTATGTTCTAACCCTCGTGCACGCCGGACGCATGGACCAATGGACCATATATGACATGGGTGTTATGGGTAATGGTCCCCATGGTCCACACACCACGTGGGCGAAGCGGAGCCACCTTCGTTAAGGCGCTAGCCCCAAGTGAGTGTGGGCAATTCTGCAATTTTGACATTTGTGGACCCAATTGGGATCGTCACCACGCCGACTGGCATGAAGATCTTTGAGAGCCAAGGGCATGGGAGTCTCCATTGGACTCCCAGTGGATCGCGTATGGGATGGCGGATCCGATCTCCAAGCCGGCGTGGAGATATACTATTGGGAGCACACCGAATTTTGGCTCATTTCAAGCAGCCAAAATGACCCCATTTTGGGACCCCAATTTCCCCCTTCCGTGTGGTCAATTGGCGGCCCCATTTCTCTAAGCCCATAGGGAGCCCGGACCTAAATCAAAGTTGTACACTCAGATATAAGTCCTAGGTCCTGCCTCCTACCCTGTGAGCCATTGGCCTTACCTTGGCCGGGCGAGCCGCGCGTGGGAATGACGCCAATTTTGGTGATTTTGGCATCATGACCCCACTTGACGAGTCCGTGTTGCCCTGATGCCGGGACCTCAGAGGGAACCAAGTTGGGTGAGGGCTCCAGGGAATTCGTACTCGAAGGGCATAGGGTCAGTTGCCTCGTCCCTACCTCTGGCGGGTCCGGACGAGGGGTCAATTTTGGGGATTTTTGAGTTAATATCAGTTTGGGCTGAAACAGCCCATTTTCAGCTACCAACTCCTGGGTGATAATGGCGGGGCCATATCTCTGGCTCAGAGAGGAGTTGGGACCTGCCGTTAAGGGAGCATAAAGAGCCACTGTCCGTTGGCCTTGGAACCCCTTGGTTCCCAGGAACTCGCCTGTGGCTAGGCGGGACACCTCCCCCATTGGCAGGGTTTCAGGGTCCGGACTGAGCAGGGCATGGGTTGTGTTTGAGCCCCCGCCCCCACCAGCCACTGAGAGGGTCGGACCTGGGATTGGGATACAAGTTAGGATAGAGTGTCTATTGTCCTGTAATGCCCTTACCCCAGTCCAGTCTTAACCCCATGTGTACATATCCTGATGTGTTGCTGTATATACTTTCGTTCCCTCATTTCAGAGTGGCAAGGATTCTGAAACGCTTTGTCACATGACATGAGCGCATTGATGCCCCTGTGAGCGTAGTGCTTTGCCTGCCTGCTCACTTGAGCGTGTCCCGCAGCGTCCCGTGGCCGGCCCCCCACGGGAACGCGTCAAAAGCGTTTCACCGCCGCGGGGTTACCCAGCCCTCGCGTGCCACTCGGGGCCACCAACCCCGAGCAGCGCGTCGCAGCAGCGCGGCGCAGCTCGCAGCTCGCAGCGCAGCGCAGCGTCTCGCAGCGCAGCGCAGCGGCTCGCAGCGCCACTCAGCGACAGCGCCGAGTTCGTCACGGAGCCCGCAGCGCCGTCCAGAGCATCGCCCTGACCGCGCAGCAACCGTGAAAGAGGTGCACAGACCAGGACTCCTGCATCAGCCCCATCGGCCGACCCGGAGTCCCATCGGCCGACCAGCAAGGCCGCGTCAACCACCTCCCCAACCACCGGCTGACCAGCACCAGCCGCACTTCCAATCCAGTGCTGCAGCACCCTCCTCAACAACCACAACCAGTTCGTTGAGTTGAACGAGTGCACATCAAGGACCTCAAGACCAACTACGCCCCCGCTGCCATGGTGAATTGGCAAGAAGCGGGTAGGAGGTGGCCGCAGCCCCACCCCCATGTGGCGCGCCTGCTGCGCGGATTGCTGTGGGACCAGCAATACCGCTACAGCAATCCCCAGTGCGAAGGCGGCATGCCCGGGAGCTTCGAGCTCCGGGAGGACATGGGGGAGGACCGCCTGCGGGCAGTGGAGGAGTGGCTGCGGGCGGAAGGGTACGAGTACCGCTTCCGCCGCAAGCGCTGGAGGACGTGGACCCGGCCGGACAGGCCCGGCGAAGGGCTGCGCCCCGACGGGATTGAGGAGGACGAGGACCCCAACGCCTACCCGTCGGGCGCCTCGATCAACGTCTCCCTGTGGGACGTGATCGAGAAGAAGTTCCCGGAACCGGGGAGCGAGCGCAGGCTGCAGGGCAGCAGCAGCGCGTCTCCGGCGACGGAGAAGCGGTCCGCCGGGGACAGGAAGCGGGACCGGAGGTGGCGGGAGTACCAGGAGTCCCTGGCCGCCGAAGCCGCCCAAGGCGCCAAGGGCGGAACCCCAGCCCCCAGTCCCCAACGGCCCAATGGCGGTCACCACCCCGGCTCCACCACCCTTGGCGACTACATCCGAGTCGCCAGGCAGACCAAGGCCAAGCCCCGTCCGCTGCTCCTGAAGCCCCAGCAGGCCTCAGCAGGCCCCAGCAGCGACGTGGAGTCGGCCCACCGCGGGAGGATGCCGGCCGACCAGGCCAGCTCCAGCAGCAGCGCCGCTCCCGCCCAAAGGGACGTGGCGCGCGCCTGTGAGCGCGTCTGTGGGGCGCCCTGCAACCTTCGGGTTGCCCGGCAACGGGCCACGCAGCAAAACGCTGCCGTGGAGGGCGCCATCGGCATCGCCCATGAGGAGGCCACCGAGTGGGGCAGAGGCATGGACTACCACGCCTCGAAAGTGGCAGCCATCGCGGCCGGTCTCACGGCTGCGGCTGCCCACGAGGCAGTGGCTGCCCGGATCAGGGCCACCGACGAGGAAGCCCGCCGGACGCAGGAGGCCATTGCCTGCAAGGAGGCCGAGGTGAAGGCGCTGGAAGAGGCGCTTGCCCAAGAGAGGGCAAAGAAGGAGGCGGAGGAAAGGGCCCACGCCGAAGCAACGGCTAAGGCCCAGGAGGACGCCGCCAAGAAGGAAGCCATCGAGGCCGCGCGACGGAAGGTCGCTGAGGAGAAGGCCAAGACGGAGGCGGAGCTGGCAGCGTTGGAAGCGCAGAAGGCGCAGCTGCAGCAGGCCCGGGAAGCCGAGGCGGCTCGTGCTCGGGAGGAAGCCGAAGCGCGAGCTGCCGCAGCCACTGCCGCCGCAACGGAGGAGGCAGAGGCCAAACTCTGCCGCGAGACTCCCCCGGGAGGATCACGAGTGGAGACCCTTCGAAAGCTTTTCGAAGGGGACGCCTCCTCCAGGATGACGCTGGATGAGGCGGACACGGGCAGCAGTGGGAGCAGTAGCACCACCGCCCCTCGACGGAGGAAGGGCAAGGGGAAGACCCCCGAGAGGCCGCGGAAGCCAGCGGGTGGACACCCCCATGACAGTGACCCCTTCTTCACCGCCAGTGACGGGGATGAACGAGGCCGCCGACATCGCCAAGTGGTGGCTTGGACGGGCAGAGGCGGCGGAGACGTCCCCATGGAACCGGAAGGTGAGGATGAGGATCTCCCTCCTCCCTACCGGAGCTCGGAGTCCTCCGTGACCGAGACGCCCAGGTGGGGCGACATGGACGAGGATGACGACATGGAGTTCGGCATCACGAGGAAGCGCCCATCCTCGGACCCACCGAGGCGACCCGGCGGAGGCCCACCGGGACCCCCTGGCGGAGGACCATCAGGACCCCCTGGAGGACGCCCACCAAGTGGACCCCCTGGAGGCGGACCACCGGGCGGGGGAGGACCCCTGGACCGGGCGGACCTGGCGGAGGCCCTCCTGGAGGACCCCCTGGGGACCCCGACGACCCACCAGGGGACGGCGACCCGGATACCACCTGGCGGTGGACTGTCTACCTCCGCAGGAGGGTCCAGTTGCTCGAGCTGGAGGTAGACACGGGCAAGAGCGAGGTGGCTCGCATCTCCACGGTCGCCGCGCGCGCGCAGAAGGAGCTGGACATCGCCAGGGCCGAGACCAAGTCGCTGACCAACGTCGTCAGCGGCCTGCAGGAGAGGCTGGACGCGCTGGAAGCCCGTGGGAGCGTCGGCAGGGACCACCCACCCCTGGAGTCTGGCTCGTCGGACGACGGCTGGGGACCCGGACCAGGTCCAGGCAGACCCCACGCCCCCGGCGGAGCCCCCAGGAGTCGCCCCAGCGCCAGTGCCCCCTCTCTCACCGCCCCCTCCCACCACAGCGCGGGCCGCCGCAACGAGCGCGTGCCGCCCGGCAGTGGCAGTGAGGAATGGCGTGATGAGTGGCTCAGCGCGGAGTACCGCAACCGCCGTGCTCCACCGCGGACACCGGTACGCCCCCGGCGCCCCGCACCACCACCTGGACCACCACCTGGCCCGGTGCCAATCTCAATGGCTGGAGGACGTTATGGTGGACTCAGGGATGAGGTTCCCAGAGGAGACGTGGAGTGGGATGTCGGCGAAGGTGAGGACCTGGACCTGGACCTGGAGGAGTTCGACATCAGCCCGCCGCGTGGTGTACGACGGGAGGCCGCTGAACTCAGCCGCCGGCGCCGTGATGAAGATGCGTACATGGAAAGAGTACGGCGTGAACATTTTGGTTCAGCGTACGTGGAGGAACCGCGGCGTAGCCACAGGGATTCCATGGAGGAGATGGACGTGGCGGCCGTGGGAGTCCGTGGGCGAGGCCGATGGGAACCTCGTTCGACCTCGCGGCCGGCGTTCATGGTCTCTAAGGCCGCGGACGCCGCCGTGTGGGAAGACTTGAAGGACATCAAGCCCCCCATGTACGATGGCAACCCCCTCAACCTCGACCGCTTCTTGGAGAAGCTGGACGATTGGGGGCTGACCGTCACTGAAGACCTGCCTCCCGCTGATGCGGAGAAGTATGTCTTCAAACGGTTCAGGTACCGCCTGCCGGAAGTGCTCGGCGAGCTATACTTCGCGGCGACCAAGGAGGGGAGAATCAAGACCCTCAAGGAAGCCAAGAAGTGGCTCAACGAGCAGGAGCGGGTGGACGCTCCGCAGGTGGCTGCCAAGCGCTGGAAGTCCATCAAGCTTGAGCATGATGGACGGGAGATCCGCCTACGAGAGTGGCGAGACTTCCGAGGGAAATACACCCTCTTCCGCCGCAACGTGGAGGATTGGAACGAGGGTGACGAGCAGGCTCGCCTGCTCTCCATGCTGCCGGAAGCATGGATCAAGAGGGTCACCAAGGAGGAATCCAAGCGGGCCAAGTCCAACCACACGGTCAAGATGATGCTCCCCAAAGAGTATCAATCGAACGTGGTGGCTTGGGCGAAGAAGAAGGTGGCCCGGGATGTCAAACGGCACTCCCTGCGGAACGCTCTTCTCATCACCGTCTCGGGCGATCGCGAGAAGACCGCGATGTGGCGCCTTGACGAGTGTGAGTTGAGCGGCCAGACCATCCGTCTGCAGCCCATCCCGGCGCGGATGAGCTGCGACGAGATCCTGGAGTGGGTTGGCGAGGAAGTACTCAAAGAGTACCGAAACCTCCACCACACCCGCGGGTTGAGGCCCGGCGACCGCAACGTCAACTATGTTGGCGAGGGACCTGGCGGGGAAGCCGCCATGGATCCAGCGGGAGCCGGCGGCGATGAGACTCTCGTCGACGATGACGACGACGATGAGCCCGCCGAGGTGGCCGTTTGTGCCTTCGTGGCCAACAACCTGAGCGCGGGGAGCAAACCGGGAAACTGGAAGCCCCTGCAGCAGGGTTGGAGGAAGAAGGAGAAGAGGGACCCTCGCCGCATTGGCGACCCTCCGCTGTCCTTTCAGGAGTTCCTACGAGCTCACCCGCAGGGCTGTTTCGTGTGTTATGGGAGGAAGAAAGGCTTCAACCATGACCACCGAACATGCCCCGTCCACAAGGCCGACACGGAGGCTTACAAGAAGGCGCACGGGTCGAAGAAGCGTGCGCCCGCGGGTATCTGGGAAGCCAAAATGGAGGTCGACAAGGACGAGCTAGCCAAGCTGATGTCGTCGGTGGGGACCGAGTTGGCCAAGGAGATCCAGGAGATCAAGAGGAACTGGGTCCCCAGGTCGGACAACAAGAACAAGGAGAACAACCAGAATGACCAGAACAAGGACAAGGACAAGAACAAGGGTAAGAAAGGGGGAAGGAAGAAGGGCATCAACGAGGTTGATGCGGAGGAGAACACCCCTTCCTCCACAACCGACGCCCCCTAGCGGAGCCCCTGCAGCCAAGGGCCCCAGCTAGGACGGTCGCAGGATGGTGACGTGGGTAGCGCCGAACCATCCCAGTCGGGAGTCGATAAGCACAAGGGGACTGCCGCGGGCGGAAGGCCCGGTCCGGCGCCCAGTCGCGGAGGCGGGGTAAGGGCAAGTGAAGGCACGAACCCTTGCACCCGTCCGTCCTTCGCGACCAAGAATGTGTTTGATGTACTACAGGATCTATCCGAGAGTATCGGAGGATCACCCGGACCGCAGCTGGATGCTGCAGATGGGCAGCCTGAGCCCATTGTCCACGACCTGCACCAGTCGCTTGTGGAGCTTCTGGAACGGCCGGAGATCCTGAGTTTGCACGCCGTGCGCCGTGTCGGTCGCCAGCGGCAGTTGCATCTTAAGGTCCGTGCCCTATGCGGAGAAGTGGAAAAGGTTTTCGACGTGTTGGTCGACACGGGAGCTCAAGTCAGCTTGGTCAAGGCTGGCCTACTTCCACCAGAGTGTCTGACTGACAGTCGGAAGCCTGTCAGGCTGAAGGTGGCGAACGGCCAGTACATGGTGGGAGGCACGAAGGAAGCGGCCATTGGGCTGCAGTTCGTGAACCATCGTGAGCTGAGCCGCCCAGACCTCGGCAAGGAAATCCTCCTGCACGGTCGCTTCTACGAGGCCGAGATGGACTGGGACATGATCGTTGGGTACGACTTCATGATGGAGACGGACTCCGGCGTCCTCCCGGCCCAGGCCTCCATGACCCTGTACCAGGACGACCAGCTCTCGTGGCTTTCGTCACCTGAGCACCATGTGGAATGCCAATGGATCCACCCCGAACGCAATCAGCTCGAAGTGGCCGCGCTGGACACTGAGCCCACTGGGCCAGCAAACCAGGAGTACGGCGTTAGGCCGGAAGTGGCGAACCGAGTGGTCGCGGACCTGGGAGCGTCGGATCTTGCCCTGGATGCGTTCTCTTCAGGAACCTCCGCCCATCTGCGGGTGTGTGAGAAGTACTGGAGCGCCCAGGACTCCGCGTGGAAGAAGCACTGGGGTCCGCATCAGGGACTGATGTGGATTCATTGCCCCCGTTGGGACATTCCAAGAGCGATAGCGAAGATTCGCAAGGACCGCTCCAAGGCAGTGCTGGTTGTTCCTATGGGATGCACCGAGGAGGAAAGTACCCGACATTGGGTAGCCTCATTGACCAACATGACCTTAAACAAGGTCGTCCTACCGGCTGGAGAGAGTGTCTATCAGGACGCTAAGGGACAGCCCATGCCACCCCAGAGATGGCCAACGGAATTCCACTATGTGGATGGGGGCCTTGATCAGGCCGACACCACGGACTTCGTGTGTGTCAACCGCATCATAGCAGAGCCCTGGCGGCAATGCTTTGCGGTTCCCCCTGTTGACATCGAAGAATCGGATTCGGAAGACCCCCTCACTGAAGAGGAGTGGGATCTGGTTCAGGGGTATATGGATCAGCCCTTTCACGACTGGGGAAACCAGCGTGAGGGCAAGGGCCAGGACAAAGCCTGGTGGGAAGTGGACTCAATCGTCTCCGGTTCCTATGACGGGAATACCTTCGTACAGAGGGTGCTGGATCACATGTCCAGCCAAGACGAGCCGCCTGGCGGTAACCCACCCACCTACGGCGATCTGTTCCGAGGCAAGACCAGAGATGGCCCTTTGGGCCACCTGGGAAGACCACCTGAGCCGAAAGCGAGCGGGGTCGCTACCCCTCAAGTAAGCTCCGTGGTCCAAGTGCCCGGAAAAGCCAAGGCGGAGTCCGATGACTGCCCCAAGATCCAGGCGTTGAGGGCCAGGCTGAAGCAGAAGTATGGCGAGACGTTCTTCAGCGGAAAGCCTGTGTTTCCCCCACCGGTGCGTGGACCGTATGGCGAGGCCAAGATACGACTGAAGCAGGACCCCCGTGTGTATCGTCACCGGGAGTTTGCCCTGAGGGGCGAGAGGAAAGAGGCCATGGAGAAGATCCTCCGTGACTTCATCCAGAGAGGCTGGCTTGAGCCGTGCCACTCCGAGTGGGCCTCTCCGTGCTTCGTCGTCCCCAAGAAGGTTGCCGGTGAGTGGCGGCTCGTGGTCGACTACCGCGGCCTGAACGCCCAAACGCAGCACGACAGCTATACGCTGCCCCTCATTGAGGACATGCTGCAAAAGCAACACCGGCGGAGGATCTTCACGGTGATTGACCTGAAACATGGTTATCATCAGATGCCTCTCGCCGAAGAGTCCCGTGCCTGCACAGCCATGAGCACCCCACTTGGACCTCTCCAGTGGAAGGTGATGCCTATGGGCGTTACCAGCGGCAATGCGGCTTTTCAGCGGATGCTGGAGAACCTGCTTGAGCCGGTGCGCGACTGTGCGGACCCCTTCGTGGACGACGTGATCATCGCGTCCGGGGACCCCAGCATGAGCTACGAGGAGCTCCTGGAGGCACACGAGAGGGACGTCACTCGAGTGCTGGACCTTCTGGTTCGGCACAAGCTCACGGGCAGCAGTGACAAGGCCACCATTGCGGTAAGCGAGGTGGTCTTCGCTGGCCACGTAGTCGGGAACGGGCAGCGAAAGCCCATACCTGGCAAGGTGGCTGCGATTGAGCACTGGGAAAAGCCCAAGACGGTCTCTGAGCTACGGGCGTATCTGGGGTTCTGCAACTACTACTCGGGGTATATCAAGATGTATGCCGAGTATGCAGCCCCCATGACGACCATGCTCAAGGGCAACCGAGAGGAGACCAAGAAGGGGTCCAAGAAGGCTCTGGTCTGGACAGCTGAGTCCGGCCGTGCCTTTGAGGGGATGAAGCAGGCGCTGCTATCCGCAGTGGGTCTGCACCTCGTGGATCCCGACCGAGGGTTCGTCCTGCGCACCGACGCATCCGACTACGCCATTGGCGCTGTGTTGGAGCAAGTGCTTGACGACGGGAGGCACGTGCCCGTGGCCTTCTGGAGCCGAGTCCTGGCGGAAGGCCAGAGACGGACGTGGACGCCCCGTGAAAAGGAGGCGTATGCCATCGTCGTGGCTCTCAGGAAATGGGCTGGGTACATAGCCCTCCATCCCGTCACCGTCTGCACCGACCATCAGAGTCTGCAGTCGTGGCACAAGGAGCACGTGGACACCCCCTCAGGTCCCGCCTCCCGACGGGCAAGATGGCATGAGACCTTGGCCAAGTTCGACCTTACGGTTGTTTATATTCCTGGAAAGGATAACACCGTGGCGGACTGTCTCAGTAGGTGGGCCTATCCCGCCAGCAAGGGCATGCAGGATATCTCTGCCCATGGCGATGAGGCTGAGACCGCTGAAGCCAAGAGGATCATTGAAATGGAGCGCCTGATGGAGGAGGAGGGTGCCAAATGCTTCGTCGTCATGGCCGCGGATGCCCCCCTCGCAACGAGGGTGAGCAGAGCGGTCAGAGTACTCGCCCCTGAGGGAGCTGAGTCCGACAAGCACCTCTTCCCGGAGTCTTGCCTCCAGGACGACTGGACCGACGATTACGCCAAGTCTGAAGCCTAAGCCGAGTATAGGGCTGTGACCGACCCTGACGACGGGCAGAAGTGGCCAAAGGGGCTGACTGAGGAAGATGGCAGGCTCTACCGGAATGGTAAGCTGCTAGTCCCAGAGTCCCGGGTGCTCGAGCTGTGTGAAGCTTGGCACCACCACATGCTGCACCCAGGGGTCAAGAAGCAAGCTCTTGACATGCAGCGTCGGTTCGAGATCGACCATATCGTTCTCTACACCGCCATCAAGAAGGTCAGGAAGGGTTGCTCGGTCTGTCAGGCCTGCAATCCCGACAACCGGAACGTCAAGGGGGAACCCCAATGGACCCCGGTTCCTGACCAGCCCATGGAGAGCGTGGCCATGGACGTCTTCTCCATGCCCGAAGTGCACATTGGCAAAGAGACCTTTGACTGTGTGGTTCTCTGTGTGGACCGCCACAGCGGCTACGTTGTAGCCGTTCCGGCACGCAAAAAGGGGTTGCTTGCCAAGGAAGTGGCAGTCATGATGATTCGTCATTGGCTGACCGTCTTTGACATCCCCCGCACCATTTGCAGTGACCGAGGGCCCCAGTTTACTGGTGGCTGGTTCAAGGCTATGTGTTCCCTCATGGGAATACGTCATGCCAAGAGCGTCGCCTATCTCAGCCGGTCTAACGGCCGTGCTGAAGTGGCTGGACGGCAGCTGTTCGAGAAGCTGCGCAAGATCCACATCACCAATCCACGTCGGAACTGGTTTGAGGAGATGTGGCCTGCTCTGAAGGCCCATCATGACACCCCCACTCCGGGCGGTTTGTCCCCTCACCAGATTCTGTTCGGCAGGGACCCCCTGGGTAGGGGACTTCCCTTGTCTGGTGATGGCATGGCTATGGATGCCAAGGAGTTCTTCGCGCGGCAAGAGCAAACGGCGCGGGACATCCGCCAGCAGCTCGAGAAGGAGCATGCTGAGCGTCAGAAGTCCGCCCCGAGCTCGACAGCGCAGAAGTTCAGGGTGGGAGACCCGGTGTGGGTGATCAGACCCCGCCCCATGGGCACCCACCGCACCAAGACCTGGTTCACACCCGGCGAGGTGGTCCGCAGGATTGGTGAGGACACCTACCGCATCAAGGTGGGTCACGGACAGTTCCGGGAGCGCCACGAGAGTCAACTCCGTGTGCGGGAACCCGACCTCCGTGGCCGACATGTGTCCCTGGACTACGCCAAACATGAGGCCGATTCGGACGACGACTATGCTGAGCAGGACGACTATACTGTCGAGAAGATCCTGGCTCAGCGTCCGAAGGCCTCGGCACCCGGAGGTCTGGAATTCAAGGTTCGTTGGCGAGGCTATGGGCCGTCCAACGACACCTGGGAACCCGTCTCCTCGTTTGTGCCGCGGGTCAATACTCCCTTCATGGAGTACATCCGCAAGCACAAGACCAAGATCCACGTTTCGGACTTGGCAGCACTCACCCGGGCGATTGCAGCCAGGGGTGCCTGATCAGCGCCCTGAGCTCTCCCCTGATGCGTTTTGAGCGCTTGTGAGGCCGACGAATCATCCCTTACTTGCTTGCTCTCTTCCATCTTTCGGTGACGGAGTGGCCATATACCCCCCCCTGCTGAATCCAGAGGAGGATGGCCCCTCTCTTCAATTCTATTCGTCACTCCCCACCTGCTGAATCCTTGGGAAACCAGGTAGGGCGACTGACCTTCATTTTTCTGAGCTCTTGGGGCCTTGAAGCCCATACGACGTTGCGCAACGGATGCCGCTGTCATCGGCATTGCGATTTTTGAGTGTGTGGTCTGGTTCCATGGCACTTGCGGAATCCAGACCAGTCGACGTGTGTCTCGAGACTATATATGCCTGAACTCAGGCGTTATCCTGTCCACCCTCCTGCAATGCCTTATCCTGACCGTGGCGTGGTTTGGCGCTCTGTCCAGAGCGTGTTTACACGCCTATTTACCCAGATTATTGCTTGTTTTTCTGCCCTCCAGGATATGTGCATCTGTATGTTAAGTGTCATCAGCCCATCGCTGAGGGATGGACTGTTTTTCACCACGAATCGGGATACAGAGGCGCCTTGAGTCGCCGTGTACATATTCTTACAACCTGGTCCAGCCTGGACCAGTACTTGATTACAGATTCTACTGTTTGAGTGCTCGTGATACCGTGTTGCCCTATTCGCTGTGATGTGTGGAGATCCTGATGGCGCCAGGCGGGAAGCCCAGTTGCCTGACTACACTCCCAGCGGTCCGCCACTGTCAGTCCCAGTGTGAGCCTACCGATTCGCAGACGCACTTGCATTCGGATGGCGGCCTCTGGTGCTCCTGACCTCAGTCAGTCTGCCTGGGAAACTGGTGGTTTGAGGAGTCGACGCCTCCGCCCACACTGCATGAGGACTCCCTCATGTATGGCCTTCGTGGCAGTAGGGCGAGGGAAAAGACGGCCTTGATGCCCGATCCCTTCAGGAGGAGTTCCCTTGAGATCTGGGGTTCTTAAGGAGTTCGACTATGGCACTCTGGACTCGCGTCGTATGGATATGGACATGGTGCGCCCGAGGAAGGACCCGTGGGGACTCTCCCCAGTCGGCGGGCCTTGGGAAGCTTGGGGTAGCCTGATGGATCTTTGTGGTCGCTCTCGACCTGTGGGACCACCTCGGTCGTCGTGTGTCGCCTATGTTGGCCGTGTATGCCACTGCCACTGTGGTGGTGACCGTAGCAGCCGGCACCCGGTGCGCCTGGTATGGGTTAACGGGTCCTTTGGATGCCGAACAATCGCCGCCAGGACGCGGGACTTGATACTTGATACTATACATGTGCTACGAGCTTATACAACATCATACCTATCTTACTGTGACTTACTGAAGTGAGGATGTGACACCCCCCCCCCCTTCAGACGAGGGTCCTGGGTACCCGCTGCCATGCTTGGGTGTTATCGAGCCCCCCCCCAGGGTTTGCTCTAAGGAGGGGGGTGAAGCGGTACCCAGAACCCCATGGCCAGGTTACGGCATACAACCGGTCTCCGGTCCACTAACCCCATGTTCCGTGCCGTAAAGCCCCGCATCGGCAACCGATGCACCGCCAGCGGAGATTTGTGTATCAGAATATCAGGAATCAACAGGGTTTTATTTTCATATTGTTTCCGTCAATTTTTACGCTTCCGTTCTGATACTCACTGTTTTGACTGCTGGCGGTTGGATGGCGACTTTACCGTAACCGCCAGTTTAACTGTTTATAATGGAAATTTTAACGCAATCCGTCACGAAGGCTCCAAAGCCTTCAGGAACTGCATGGACGCTTCCGCAATTTTCATAATTAATACTCGCAACCTGAATCCGAATTTTTCAGGATGTCGAAATCGGATTTTCGACTTCGACATCCCCGCACTTGATTTGACCTCCTTCGAGTGGACCTACGTGCTTCCCTATGCACGAATCAACTTTCCTTTTAACTTGCCCTCCATTTGTCTTAGAGATACGGGCAAAACAAAGTTGATTCGTGAGGCCACTTGTGAGGGTCATATCTCGTGCCGCTTGCGAGCAATGACGATAAGGAAACGTGGGATGTATTCACAATACTCCCGACGTAATTTAGGAAGCATTATATGCCTTGCGTCTCCACACGTGCGCGCTAGTGTAATGGATCATGGTCAAGAGGGTAGAGTTTGCGTTACAACTCATTGGCCATGATATTGCGTGCGTTAAGATAACTTTCGAGTGTAGCGCGCAAGTGTTGGTGTTGCATAGGAACTCTCCTTGAGTTCCTATGAGCGATTGACACAAAGTTATGCCCTTGGAGGGGCATGACATATCGTGGTGGGAGCTACCTTTTTGGGCAATATGGAGTATGTGCCTTGTGTTGTGTTGCGTGCCCATTTGGCGGGTCTATCGCGCCAAGCCAAACCCGCCAATGGACCTCATATTGTGCAAGCCCCTTCTCCATACTCCCTACGATCAATTGCAAGCCTAACCTTCGTGAAGGGAAGCTTGTGTGGTGATCCCGAAGCGATGCGTTGGGAGCAAGGTGTGTATTTTGCAATTTTCCATATTTTCATGTGCCCACTTGGGAAGTAGCGCTCGTAACCTTTCAAGGCGCCCCAAGTGGAGCACATATGTGGGAACGAAGGTCATTGGTGTCAAGTCATTGTGTGTAGAAGGATTGAGTGATTGCACGATCCAAGCCGAAGATATTATAATATAATTATGCACCTTTCAAGGCACTTTTGTGTGTGCTTGTGCCAATTTTGCCATTTTTGGCCCGTCATGATGTCAAGTGGCGACCGTGTATCTCAACGTTGCGCTCAATTGACATCATGACCCAAGTATGATATGAGGGTACATACTTCGGTCCCCAACATATCTTGGACCCGGCGAATAACTCCTCTTAGGCTTGGCATACCGTGGCCGCCATGTTGGCGATTTGGGACTATCCCAAATCATGGGCTCACTTGGTGACCCTGCCATTCCCAATATCGAAGGAGTTGGGCGACGCCCAAAAGATATATGGGACCAATATGACTTGATACCAATCCTATGGCACACTCCGGTCCAAGTCGGGCATGTGCCTCATTTGCCCCAACCATGAGTGTGCGCATTTTTGGCCATTTTGAGCAATTTTCCACTTTTGCTGCCCGCCGTGCACTATGTTCTAACCCTCGTGCACGCCGGACGCATGGACCAATGGACCATATATGACATGGGTGCTATGGGTAATGGTCCCCATGGTCCACACACCACGTGGGCGAAGCGGAGCCACCTTCGTTAAGGCGCTAGCCCCAAGTGAGTGTGGGCAATTCTGCAATTTTGACATTTGTGGACCCAATTGGGATCGTCACCACGCCGAGTGGCATGAAGATCTTTGAGAGCCAAGGGCATGGGAGTCTCCATTGGACTCCCGGTGGATCGCGTATGGGATGGCGGATCCGATCTCCAAGCCGGCTTGGAGATATACTATTGGGAGCACACCGAATTTTGGCTCATTTCAAGCAGCCAAAATGACCCCATTTTGGGACCCCAATTTCCCCCTTCCGTGTGGTCAATTGGCGGCCCCATTTCTCTAAGCCCATAGGGAGCCCGGACCTAAATCAAAGTTGTACACTCAGATATAAGTCCTAGGTCCTGCCTCCTACCCTGTGAGCCATTGGCCTTACCTTGGCCGGGCGAGCCGCGCGTGGGAATGACGCCAATTTTGGTGATTTTGGCATCATGATCCCACTTGACGAGTCCGTGTTGCCCTGATGCCGGGACCTCAGAGGGAACCAAGTTGGGTGAGGGCTCCAGGGAATTCGTACTCGAAGGGCATAGGGTCAGTTGCCTCGTCCCTACCTCTGGCGGGTCCGGACGAGGGGTCAATTTTGGGGATTTTTGAGTTAATTTCAGTTTGGGCTGAAACAGCCCATTTTCAGCTACCAACTCCTGGGTGATAATGGCGGGGCCATATCTCTGGCTCAGAGAGGAGTTGGGACCTGCCGTTAAGGGAGCATAGGGAGCCACTGTCGGTTGGCCTTGGAGCCTCTTGGTTCCCAGGAACTCGCCTGTGGCTAGGCGGGACACCTCCCCCATTGGCAGGGTTTCAGGGTCCGGACTGAGCAGGGCATGGGTTGTGTTTGAGCCCCCGCCCCCACCAGCCACTGAGAGGGTCGGACCTGGGATTGGGATACAAGTTAGCATAGAGTGTCTATTGTCCTGTAATGCCCTTACCCCACCCCAGTCTTAACCCCATGTGTACATATCCTGATGTGTTGCTGTATATACTTTCGTTCCCTCATTTCAGAGTGGCAAGGATTCTGAAACGCTTTGTCACATGACATGAGCGCATTGATGCCCCTGTGAGCGTAGTGCTTTGCCTGCCTGCTCACTTGAGCGTGTCCCGCAGCGTCCCGTGGCCGGCCCCCCACGGGAACGCGTCAAAGGTATCGAATCCAAATGGATTATTAGAACGCCATCTCGAACAGACCTCAACGATGTATTGCCGACGCACAGCGTCATTCGACAACCCTTCAACAAATCGAGAGTTGACGAGGTAACCCATCTGGAGTTCATTAGTGTTGACCTTCAACTTGATAACGCATGTACGAAATTCTCGAACGTAATCTGCATGTCGGGGAAACTCGCTCTCTTTCAAGCTCAACATTCTCGACAAATACACTGGCTCATGGGATATACAGTCGAAACGCTGGCCTAACACACGCATGAGCTCGAACCAGTCGTCCTGTACAACTTTCGTCAGGCTATGATAGTACTCAGCGGCATCACCATCTAGGAGGAATGACATCGTTGCTGCCTGATCAACGGGTGAGGTGATGTCCGACAGAGTGAAGGCTCGTAATACATCTTCTTTCCATGTTCGAAATTCTCCGCATCCAGGTTTACCCGTGAACCTCTTGACCAGTTTGTTCAGGCGCTCGACGCGGCGTCCCAAAATCTCCTGCGAAGGAGCACGTTGAACTACGAACTGGGGTAGTGGTTCGAAGGTAGGCCGCTGTGGGAGTGGTTGTTGTGGAGGGTGAGGTTGGTTCGAATTCGAAGAAGACGGTGGTTGCGGGAACTGTTGTTGTTGTGGTTGCGGAAACTGGATGTTGTTCGGAGGTGGTGGACTCGAAGTTCGTACAAATTCGTTAAGAAGGGCGTAACATTGCGACAATTCAAGCTCTACGCGTCGAAGCTCATTTGCAGCAGCTTGAGTTGCATTTTCCGTCGAGGACTGCAAGGTATCGATGCACTGGCCAGTTGCTGCTGTAGCACTTGCTGCTGTCGCCTGCAATGCATCGACGCGTTGTTCAGTTGCTGCGGTAGCACTTGCTGCTGTTGCCTGCAACACATCGACGCGTTGTCCCAATTCGATAACTTTGGCTTGAGTATCCGCAAGCTTCTGCGAACAGCTGTGAAGATCACGAGAGAGAGATGGGAATCACTCGCTTTCTCGACTAGCGATGCGCTCTGCGATGAACTTCTCTAACGAGGTCGAAAATTCGTGATGCAAGGGTGAATCACTTCGAAACAAACTGTCTCTGATGAAATGCAGCATAGCTGCGTCGTCGAAGGGCCGCTCCATTGTAGATCGAAGTTCAAATCAAGTTGACGGCGTTGCGGCGTCGAAGATTGATCTCGAAGATTGATCCTCCCCGCCACCTAGCTGGCTACCACTTGTTGTGGTTTGTTTCTTGGGAACTCGACTGCACTCCTGTGCCTCTTTGTTTCTCAAAATCCGAAATCCAAAATCCCAATCGACAAACCTCGCAGGATCTTTAGACGGGGCACCAATAATAACACAATCTCGAAGACATAAACCCTGTTCAAGATCGAAGTATCTTACAGCGCTCATTCACAGTTGGCATTCGATGCTTCTTTATTATTCACAGACTGTCAGCGCGATTGCGACTGCCACTTGCGATTTGCGCGCTGTTGCACTGTTGCGCTGCGCTGTTGCGCTGCTGCTGTTCGAAGCCATAACAATTTGTCTCCTTAGCCTTTAAATTTCAGATTTTACATTTGCAAAATTTGTCTCCTTAGCCTGTTGTTGCAAAATGCAAGCCCATAGCACCATGAGGGGCAAAAGGCCCAAAATCCTTGATGTTGATTTGCTGAGTGATGTATCATCCCCAAAGTGCTACTCACCTAAATCCCCAAGAATCAAAGAGGAAGAACTTGATGACATTGAAGAGATGCAAGTAGAAGCAGAAGTAGAAGAAAATGTCATGGGATTGTCGGATGCAGAGTCCGATGAAGTTGAGGAGGAGGAGGAGGCCTCCAACGTCTCCTTTAGTGATGACGTTGGTGACCTTGGAGATAGTGAGGGGGAAGAAGAGGATGCCAAAGAAGAAGACCCTCTCCCTCCTGTTAAGGTGGGTGACACTTTTGGAAAGAACCTTTCCAAAAAAGACATGATCGCGGAGGTATTCTTTTGTTTTGATCCGTTTGGTAAGGCGCTTTTGGCCCTTTCATAACACATGAACCATTTTATTCATATCAGGTCAACAAAAGAGTGGACTATGACTTGGTCAGCGGCACCCCCAACAAAGAATTATACCTGTATTTGCAATGTCCCTATGGTCCGAAGTGACATCCAGACCAACGTGGGGCCAGTGGAGGTGGCGACGTCCAAAAGGTACGGAGCCGCTTATCGAAACGTTGGAAAAATGTCAATGTGCCACAAGAGCAACAAAAACTGCCACTTCCGGAGGTAGAAGTTCCGGATGCAGAAGACGACAGGGACAAGGAGAAGAAGAAAGACACTAAGGAAATTAAAATTAAGTGTTCTTGTCGTGTTATTTGCAGCCGTCCTGATGAGGATAGCCCGACACAGGCCTAGCACGGCCATGCATATGCAAAAAGTAGGCACCTTAGGCTTTCCAACGGTCCAAACAGATTGCCAAAACTCCACGGTGGCGCCAAGTTACCCCCCCAGTACTTCTGGCAACCTGGTTTTGGGAAAAACAATTTTGCCATTTTTTGGACCAACCTCCGACCCATGATGGTCCGACCGCTCCAAGCCGGTGTGAGACGGCCTAGCACAGCCATGCAAATTCAAAAAGTAGACACTTTGGGCTTTCCAACGGTCCAAAAAGATTGGAAAAAGTCCACCGTGGCGCCAAGTTACCCCCCCGGTACTTCTGGCAACCCGGTTCTGAAAAAAGAATTTTTTGTCATTTTTTGACCAACCTCCAACCCATAACGGTCCGACCGCTCCAAGCCGGTGTGAGACGGCCTAGCACGACCATGCAAATTCAAAAAGTAGACACCGTAGGCTTTCCAACGGTCCAAACAGATTGGGAAAACTCCACGGTGGCGCCAAGTTACCCCCCCAGTACTTTCGGCAACCCGGTTCTGAAAAAAAACATTTTGTCATTGTTTTGACCAACCTCCAACCCATAACGGTCTGACTCCTCCAAGCCGGTGTGAGACGGCCTAGCACGGCCATGCATATTCAAAAAGTTGACACTTTGGGCTTTCCAACGGTCCAGACGGACTGGAAAAACTCCACGGTGGCGCCAAGTTACCCACCCAACACCTTTGCACCATGGTTTGTCAAAAACACTGTTGGGTCCAATAAAAGGGCACTTCCACCTTGTCCCACACCCCCAAACCTGATCGTAAGGCATTGCAGATGTGAACATGTGTCGTGCAATGTTGTGTGCAAGCCCCATTGTCAGTTTGTGGTCAGTGTGGCCCCGGGCTTGGCCCGGGGCCTTTGGTTTTTTTAAAATTTTCACTTTTCTGGGAACAAAACTATATTAAATAATTCACTTGGCCCCGGCAGGGCCGCGGTATTCTTCTGGTCGCGTGGGGGAGGGGCCCCAACACGACGCAGTAACCGAATCCCGAAACCGCAGCAGTCTGCGATGCTGTGCTATTCATGATTAGCCAGAACCCCGAAAACTTTTCCGGTTATTTTCGGTTGTCAGGACCCTTGTAACGGCAGAATACGGTTTTGTACTGGGCACAGAATACGGTTTTACAGTCGCGCATCTCTGTCGCATACGTTGTGGTTACGGCGAGGGGGGCTTAAACCATTTGAACAATCGCAGCGCCCCTGAGCCTTTCAACATGCACACATTGCACACGGTTCCACCACGCCGCATGACTTAGTTCTTGAAAGGGGATGTATGCAATTGCTAATCGGGTGTTACCTATGGTTCGCTTTTACACTTGTCGTTTTTATGATCCATGCACCTTTTGACGGTTCTCGTCGATCGTGGATTGATACCCATGCAAAAGGGTATTTTGGATTTTGCAATACATTAATCAATGTTTGACATTTCATGTTTGCCATAGATTACTTGATATTGTTATTGTTAAATGATATTGTTCCATCATGCCGAGTTCATTTCTGGAAGGTATTGCCGGTACTATGCCTTTACATTGATGCATTTTGACCATGAAAGCATGAAAGCATGCATTCACCTTGGTCATCCTTTGGTTTCCACCTTGATTTTCCATGCACGTTTTACCCTTGTTGTTGTTCACGGATTGATCAGTTGCATACCCATGCAAATTGGCATTGTGGAATTTTGCAATAGCTCAAGTATTGTTTGACGTCTCATTCTTGTCATATTCTCATTGATATTGTTGGATCTTTGTGAGTTCATGTGGAAGGTAGTTTAGGTGTGATAGCCATACATTCATGCAATTTCAGCTTCATTTGTGCTGTTAATTGGACCCTTTTGCTGACTTGCTACGTGGTGCGAATGGCTTTGAACAATCGATAGAATGACTTTATCACCCCATGGAATAAAAGTGAACTCCCACCATGGAAGCATGCATTGACCATGGCCATCCTTGGCTTCGCCTTCTGATTTTGCATGCACTTTTGACCGTTCTTGTTGATCACGGATCAAATCATTTGTATACCCATGGCAAGTGGCATTGTGGAATTTTGCAATAGCTTAATCAATGTTTGACATTTCAATTTTGCCATAGCTTAATTGATATTGTCTCATCATGTTCAGTTCATGTGGAAGGTAGTCTAGCCTTGATAGCAATACATCATGAATTTTTGCTTGGTTTGTGATGTTACCATGCCCTCACACATTGCCTACCACTAATTGCGGAATTCACCAAGGTCATCCGTCGGACCTTTTCATGATTGTTGATAGGCTCAATGGGTCATTTTTGTGTGGTATCGTGCAATTCACCAATGCAAGTTTGGGCTTCATAGGTATCGTTCGGACAGTGGTGTGGATACAATCGATTTTAGTGCTAACTTTGCAATAGCCTAATCAATGGTTGACATTTCAATTTTGCCATAGCTTAATTGATACTGTCCCATCATGTTCAGTTCATGTGGAAGGTAGTGTAGGTGCCACTAGAGAAAAGTTTATAGTGTTTTCAGCACTGTGTTTTTGCTTCTCCTGCTGCTTGTTGTTGCTGTAGGGTGTCCTGCTGCTGGTTTTGGATGATGAAAAGCTTTTGTTTGTTGAAATACAGTAAAGCCAACTCAATCCAGGATAGCCCAAGCCAACAGTATGCAAAGAGAAGGTAATTCAGGATCAAAGCATGAAGGGCTGCAGTGTAAACAGTGAAAGATGATTAGATATTCACAGAAACTGCAACTCAGGATACAAATGAATGCATATTCACAGAGATAGCTGAAATGTTTTGGGAAAAGAGTTAGAAAACTGCCTCAGGATCACTCTCTCTCCATAGTGCCATCTTAGGAGATGTGCACTCTTTGTTTTGGGTCCCATATGTGCTGAGGTGGCATGGTATGTGGCGATGAGGTCACTGCCATGTCACATGGGATCTTCCTACTTAGTTAGGCTGACCAGGAATTGAACCCAGGACCTCTCAAAAAGAGGTGCCTAACCCCCTATGGTGCATACCACTAGGGCAGATAAGTATTCATGGAAAAACATAGATAAATTCATAGGCTCTACCTTAGGTATGTCAGTGCTCAGTCAACTCAGGAAAAGATGTTTTACTTCTGATTGAAAGGGGATTAAGGGGTCCACTAAATATCCTGATTGGGTGTTTGGTTCCATAGGTCAAAATGTGTTATCACCACTTTTGGCTGGACCAATACTAAGATAAAAATGCATGGATGCTCAGTGCATCTCTAATACAACTAGAGTATGTCCTTAAGCAATGGAAAAGCACTTTTTCTTACTCCCCCCTTGTGCTGTGGTGGCCACCACTGTCGCATTTTAGGAAAAAGGGAATTTTTCTTGGCCTTTCCTTGGTTTCCACATCTACATTAAAATACCTACAGTCTCCCTCACACTGAAAAATGGGCGCTCACCATGGCTGTGAAAGTGCTGCCCTGGGTCGTTGTGGGTGCCGGAGGGCTCGGGGCCGGCAAGACCAGTGGGGCAGGCACGCGAGGAGTCTCCCTGGATGTTGTGATTGGGTGTAGAACCGGACACTCGGACACCAACGGAGGCGAGAGCAGCGACAACAGAAGCAAGGTCCATGCTGATTGTGGTCCGGCAGAAAATCCCAGTCTATGAAGAAAATTGAGGGGAATTATTCTAAATACATCTGAGTGTCCAAAACTGTCCGAATGAATTTAAATAATCCATTTATGTAAAATTGTCTGGCCGATCTGGCCCGCGAGCGCGCGTCAGCGGCAAATGGCGATTCCAGCTAAAATAGCGGAATGCGGCGGATTTACGGGAAATGGACCGCGGAATCAAATCCGGCATATCAGAAATATATAGGAAATATCCTGTGACTGAGCTGCGAGGCGGCAATTCCGCCGAAGCAAAAAAAATGACCAAAATGTAGCCAATCTGGGCAGAATGTCTGAAAATCTGAGCAGATGGGGCTAACCGCACTTACACTCCCCCTCCAAAAACACACTGGGGTGTGTCGCTACGTCAACGAAGAACGTAGTGCGGGTAAGTCCCAGAAAAACATAGAAATGTAGCCTCGATGGGGCGAAATCTGCTTGATCTGACCTGATTTGGGCTGAATTGGCACTGAATCAGGCTGGATGAACCTGAAATGAGACAGAATGAGAAGTGACGAACAGTCCTCCGTGCAGTAAAACATTAGGTCAGGGGCTAAAAAGCACGTAAACGTATCGAGAATCGATACCAAACCATGCATTGGTTGAGAATGAGGTAGATTATTGGTGGATTGAGTGGGGGAATCAAGAATTGGAGTGACATCTCAGCGCTCTGGCACAGTTTCGCTGTCGCGGGCACGCTACGGTGTCCTCGCCGAACTCTAGATCGTGTTATCCCGCTTTCCTCGTTCTGAAAAGTACAGCATGTGGCTCAGATTTGGCGCATCTGGTGGATGATCACAAGATTCAGCAAAAATGAGAATGAATTTGAGCAGAGATTGAGGGGATTAAGCAATCACAGAGAGGTTAAACAAATACACATGTAGTCTACAGACCCTAAGTGAACCACCGAAGGTAGAGATGTTCTTCTGTTCACTTAGATCTAAACAGATCTTCGAGGAATGATGGGAGATGACAAGGAAATCAATCTAAATTGTCCTAACATGAGTAAATTCCCTGAGATGAAGGTGAAATGAAGCGGAATGTGTACAACTGAAACTACCAACACCTTCGTTTAGACTAAAGTTAATATATATTGTCGTTTATTCAGCTCAATTGTGCTTTCCGGCACGTTGGTTCGCAAGCATCTAACAGATTCTATCAAAATGTGGATCATGTGATGATGCATCATGATGGGACATGCTGGCCCTGGATCCTTGGCATGTAACGCGCCGAAGGTTCGCTGAAGGCACTTTACTGACAGTATATAACTGAGAGACACCGAATTTACAGTGGCGGTGGTGTCAATCGACTTGGACAAGGCCAATCTTTCGATGGAGTCCCACAAGACACTTGGATTCACCATTTTCGACAGTTTCAGGTCGGATTGAGCTCACATTGGCGTGTGCCAAAAATACAACAAAGCTTACGGACTTCAGAGGTTGCTGTTAGAAGTCCCTAGAGCTCCTAGATGAAGATTGTCTGAACAATTGACGTCTGGGTTTCGTACAACAGTGGCAGAATGATGGACAAACCTGTGAAATTCAAGTCAAATTTGAGGATCCTGGATCTGAATCTGGACTTTGGCGTTAGCATCACAGCAAATGAAGGTATGATCTGAGTTCCTGGCGTCGCCTCTAGGGCAGCCAGTACTACAGGGGTTACCTGTAGGGGTGAATGTCGCTGGCCAGCGTTTTGATTATGTACATTTGCTTCCATCTGCACGAGTAGCCAAATTCCAAAGATGCACAGACCAACAGAGACAAGATTACCCCGAATCTGCCTGAATTAAGCCTGAGTTTGGTTTTTTCTGAACACGGCAGCACACTCCGTCAGCGTATCTACGCCTTGTCTGCCGAACGGAGACCAAAGAAAAGTTGATTGACGTCAAATTATCAAACATTCGCAGTTTTCCACATCATGACATAAACAGAAAGAATGAACAGTGGATTGAGCAGAATGTGGTAGGATGGCTTCCTCAATTCGGCCAAGCACGAATACATGTGACCACCAACCTGTCTGGCCTGGCCCTCGTACGGCTTGGGCGCTGCAGATCAGCGGCCGAACTCGAAGCTTGGTCCTCATTTGGCTCCTGGGCTGGCCTGACCGCAAGAGGGGGGATCGACGGATCAGCCCTGGAATGTGGCTGCTGAGGGCCGTAAAAGGCTGGATCTCGATTCACCACAGGTCGTTTTCCGTCGCTCTCCACTTGTCTGTCTGGTTTCGACAAACAATCTGTCAGGAGTACTCCAATTTCGGGGTGCTTCTTCAGCAAGTCAATGAACCCCTTGGTGTATCCATGGACAAAAGATTGGGCTGGTTCCCAGTTGTTGTGACTGGAATCAAAGCCCCTCCACTCACACAGAAATTCCCATTCGCCCTTGGCGTCACGTCTTGCTTCAACAATCCTCTTGAGTTCGTACTTTCCCCCTTCGATTACCCGATCGGACAAGTGTTTTGCAGTCCAAAAAAGGGGTCTAACTCGATCCTTGGGGGAGGGGATCTCTCTCTTGAGGCGATCGCCCGAAACGTCAATTTCCCTGCTGACATCCACACGAATCCTCCACCTGTTCTCGCCAAGACGCGCTGTAACAGCGAATGGCCCCTCCCACAAGGGAAGAAGCTTGTCATCTCCGTCCAGGGTGGTTTCGGATTTTCGAAGCCAAACTCGATCATCGACTTCAAAATTGTGGGGGTTTTTTCGACCTTGATTTTGAACCCAAAGCCAGTCAGCTTGATGCTTCTCGATTAATTTCGACACAGATTTATCTGCTCGTTGGACTTCGTCCAAAAACAGCGAAGCATCCTTACAGGGGCGAGAATTATTCAACGGCATGTTCCACCAACACTTCTTTCGTCCAAAGACAATTTCATTTGGAGAAAGGCCATGATACAAAGGCGTGTTGTGGTAACGGCGAAGCAATGCGAAGAGAACTTCAAGCCAGTGGAAATCCTTCTCACTCGCGAGCTCCTTACGAAGCATATTTATAACAGAGCGGCCGGCTCTTTCGCCAGGCAGCGCTCGATGCGAGTGGATTTCACACCTGAGGTGGTGGATTCCAAGGCGAGCACACAATTCTCTCCACCATTCGGAGGTGTACTCTTTGCCTGAGTCCGTGACCACCTCGGATGGGACGTCCCAGCCTCCCATCCAGGTCTGCGCGCACCATTTGGCGGCAGCCTTGCCAGTCATCGACTCAATGTTGCAAGGCAACACTTGAATGTAGCCGGAATGACGGCACTGAATAAGGAGCACACCATTGACTTTTTTGTTAGTCCAATGGCACTCTTCGTCATCGAGCTCACCGAGATAGAAAAAATCACTCGTGACTCTGTTGAAGAGACGCTCCGGAATAGGATGAGGCCTCAGATGGCCGTGCTTCTTCGCGCTGGGAGGCGTCGAGACAGCACATTGGGCACATCCGGCGGCTACTTTCATGCAATGAGTGTAGAGCCTCGATCCAAACAACCTATGCTTAATCATCGACCACAGTCGACGGCCATGTGCGTGGGGGGACTCCCATTTGTGCCACCAGTTTAACACTCGGGGGGCTAGGGCGTCTGGCACACACAATTTACCCTCCATCCACAGCTTCCCCCCATCCAACGAGTACTCAGCAAAAATCCCATCCCTGTGAGCATCTTTGGATTTGAGATTTCCAAAGACCTCTTTAAACATGGGATCCTGCAGGTAATCGGACGTCCAGTCACGGATGATCAGGGAATCCTTAGGCAGGGGTGGAGTTTTGGCCGGATCTCGACGCTTAATGCCCTCGATCAACCGAAATCTACTTACTCATCGGGTATAATCAAACCGTTTCACACTCCCTGAGGAGGGATCGGTGACTTTTTCCACGACTTTCAGCGTTTTGGTGCAGATCTCGTGAGCATGCGCCGGATCTGTGATGGCCGTGATGTCGTGACACGGCAATGCGTGCTGTTTAACAGCGCACTGCATGCATGCCCGTCGAATGAGTTTCTTTTCTTCCTGATCCCATTCGATGATGACATGGCGGTCCTGCTCCGTACCATGGATGTTGGTACTTTGCAGCCCCTCTGAGGCGGGGTAAGCCCATCGGCTCAGAGCATCCGCTACCGTGTTGTGTTTTCCAGGCAAATACGACACATGGAGGTCAAACAGAGAGAGAAATTCGTGCCATCTGGCCCGTCGACCAGCTGGGCTCGCGACAGTATCAATGTGTTCACTGGCCCAATACTCCAGAGATCGATGATCCGTCAGGACCTCGACTCGATTGGTGCCAACCCAAGATTGGTACTTTTTTAGAGCGCAAATTATGGCATACGTTTCTTGCTCACGCGGCGACCATTGCATTTGGCGTGGGGCTAGCTTCCGAGACCAAAATGCAAGAGGGTAATGATCGCCGGTGGCCTCATCAACCTGTTCAAGAATAGCTCCGATCGCGTACCTAGAAGCGTCGGTTCTAATGTAGAAGGGTCGGTCAAATTGGGGCACATGCAACGTGGCGACTTCGCAGAGGGCTGCCTTCAAGTGATGGAAGGCCTCCTCGCACTCGTCAGTCCACTTGACACGAACCTTTGAACCTGCCTTGCCCGCATCTCTCCCTACCTTCAATAATTCAGTCAGGGGGGCAGCAAATTTGGCATAATTCGGCACAAAAGTGTGGTAAAAATTGCAACAACCCAGGAATCCTCTCAACTCCGTGATCGTCTCAGGGCGCTTCCACTTCTGAATAGCGACGAGCTTCCCTGGACTGGGTCGTCGGGTGCCATTCTCTAGGAGAGAACCACAAAATTCGACTGATTTTAAAAATAATTTTCCCTTCTTTGGCCCACAAATCAGCTGATTGGCGTCAAGAATATCCAAAACTTGGTTCAGCTGCTTCTCATGTAGGGCCACCAGCTCGGCTTCGGTCAGTCCCTCCCCCTCCGTCGCGATGATTATGTCATCTATGTACACGCTCACGAAGGCACGAAGCTCAGGATGGGTCGTGAACAGCACATCCTCCATCATTCTTTGAAAAAATGAGGGGGCGTTCTTCAGCCCCATGGGCATGACAGTCCATTGGACTGGGCCACATGGCGTGCACATACAAGTGAGAGGTCTGCTGTCCTTCCTCAACGGCATTTGGTGAAAGCCGTGACGGAGATCCAGCACAGAGAACAAACGACCTCTTGCCCTCTTGGCGATTTCCTCCTCAATGAGGGGCAGGGGGTGTGAATCCGCCTTTGTTTCGGCGTTGAGATTGCGAAAATCAACAACCATTCGCCAACCATCAATGGTGTTCTGGTCTGCAGGCGGTGGCTTCGGGACTGTGAAGGGTGAACAGCACCATTCGCTGGTCATACAACCCTCAAGCCAACCAAATTCCCTGAGATTTCTCTCGATGATTTTTCTGAGAATCTCATGTTTGTGTCCATGATTTTCATAAGGGCGCTGTTTTTTTGCCTTGTACCCTTCACGAAGCTCGATGAAGGCTTCACCGAACTGTCCACGGACAGGGGGGTCTTTGATCAACTTCCCTGAAAGGGTTGTGTCCTTCCGTTCCTCAAAAATCTTTTCTCTTGACCTCGAACACAATTCAGTGTCCACCTGATCGCCCGGAATTACTGTCGAAAAAACTTTGGCGACTTCTTCGGCTTTGGCAGGAAGAATCTTCTTACGGATGTCCCTAAACAGGTCCGTATCCACTGCCTCTTGAAGATAGGTGGGTCTTGTGTCGGAATCTCAGAGATTTTCCTCGTGATCCAGCTCCTCGAAAGGATCCATGAAAGCTTCCACAGGGGGTTTTTCATAAAAAACTCTGAATTTGCGGCGCGATTGGAGATTTTTCCTCGCCCGTGCACTGAAGATTCTTTTCGATGTCAACCGTATTGGGGAAGAGGGAGACGAGGCGGATCCATTGGACGTTGCATCACCTTGGGTATCTGACGGACAAAAATCAGAAAAAATAGATTCATCATCAGTACCACGCTCAACCTCAGATTCAGACCCAACACAGGAATCTGTACTAGAATCGGCAGAATTAGAGTCAGAAAGCTTTCCATCCACCAGGAATGCAAGCGAACTCCAGGACCGCTGTGGCAGGGGACCTGTGTCGTCCCTGGCATACAGCTTAATCTTCCTGGGAAGTTCGATGTAATCTACACAAATGTCCTGTAATTCCTGAAACCAAGGCTTGTCGTCCCACAAGGGCACAACTAAAATTGCCTGGGTTTTATCTTGCTTGATTTTGTGGATGACCTGCTGGATTAAGTGAAACGGAGGATTAATCCACAACTTCTTGTCCCATTTGTGGGTCCAAGCGTCGCTGAAGTGCTTGTCAAAGCGCTTGTTCATACGGTTAGCAAAGGCATCATACTGTGGCCAAAAGGAATGATGTTCATGGAAGTATTCACAAATTGCATCGCGCCATTTGTCGACAACTCTGTAGGATGAAGAGTGCCAACGCGAAGGGCGTCGTGGCTGGGAGTCCCTACGAAGACATTCTAACTCTTGGGAGTAATCGGCACTCCCATTCACCTCTGCAATGGTGACATCTTCACCAAATTTTGGTGTCACTTTTTGCTTCAAAAATTCTTCTGCACTTTTAAACCCTGCGTGCAAAAAACGAAATTCAGGACGCTCCAAGGGACCTGACTCCAGCAAAAAACAACGACGATGACCTACGGGCGCTACTCTGTTCTTGCGAAGCCAAGGATGGCCCAAATAAAGGTCATATTTTATGTCAGCACGATAGAAGTAGTCATCCTTAAGGACAACTTCTTCCACATTTTGCTCTTCCCAAAGGTCTTGAGCGACCAAATGGGTTGATATATAACAACCGCGTTGCCCACCTGCGAGAGAATGTCCAGAAACTCCCTCGAGGGTAACAGGATGAGGCGACTCGAACACGCAGTCGTCGGGTAAGAATGCATTGGATTGGAGATTTACCTCTGATCCATTGTCACACAAACAAGTGGCGAGGTAGAAATTTCCCTTGCAATCAGAGACCCACAGCTTTGTGACAAACTGACGAGCCCTGTGCTTGGACTGTACACCAACCTCGTCCACTACAACAGAAGGATCCGCTACCGGATCCAGGGGAGAGGAGACAAGCGACCCTACATCAAGTAATGGTCGATCAGGAATTTGGGGATCATGCCTGAAATCGCCTGGGGAGGGGCGATTTTCGTGGCTCCCCTAGGCGTTCTGACCTCCAGCGGCTGCGTTAACATTGTGAACACAGCCTGTTTCGTCGATCCATTCATCTTGGAACGGATCATCCGCCGGATTCAGAGCACTTTCGACGTAATCTCGATCCGCATCAGACACCTGGTCTGCACCTGAGACCTGATCCACACGATGGTTTCCTTTTCCACGTCCACGGCCACGGCCGCCGGATGATGGGCCACCACCGTCGCCACGCTCTCTGCCCTTACCAGGGAAAGGGGTTCCTGAAGGATTTCCCTTACCCTTACCCTGTGATCCTGGAGCATTTCCTTTATTTGTACCGGATTGAGGGGTTTGGCCTGGATTTCGATTTCCGCCTCCGGCGTTCCCATTGGGACTTGTCTGACCGTTAGGCTGCCCACCGGAACCGGATGGAGTCCGATTTCCTTTGCCTTGGGACCCGCCAGGGCCTCCGGTATTTTTGTTCCCACCGGAGGGGGTCGGATTACCCTTTCCCCCCTTGGCACCATGCACCTGTCTGTCATTCCTGTCTGAATTCTGCGAATTACTGACATTTTCACCAATCACCTTGTGATCGTAAGCAGACCATCGGTGATTAGCAGTAGAATGCGTCTTAGCTCGGTTCGTAGAACCTAAAAGAAGGCAGATGCTACAATGATCCTGAACATTCCGGGTGTCATTCACCTTTTTGTTGCCCTTTTGGGCCCCATTTTGGGTGTTTTGCTGGGTGTTCTTGTTTCCCCCAAGACCCTCATGAAAATTTTGATTGGCGGCGTCAGCGAGCCGCTCAACCTCTTCCCACAGTTCCTGCGGGGTAAACGAAAACACCCAGTTCCTGGCTTTCAGGCGATTGCCATGGAAACTTACTCCCCTATTGAGGACTTGGACAAACAAGTCCCGATCCTCGTGTTCATTAAACTTGATTTTCCACGTGTTTTCAGTGAATTTCACCTTAGTAAACGACGTGGGGGAGCACTTTTGAAGTGCCTCCCTGACTGTAAACCGGTTGGCCGAGGCGTCAAAGCCATCGATCTCCGCCCACCAGGTCTTGACCTTTTCTTCGGACTGTCGATTCCGAAGGGTGGCGGCGGTTTCTGAGGGGATCTTGTCAAAAATCAGAGTTTTCAGCTCGGCACTGGAAAATTTTTCGCCTGAATGTTCAGATTCTTCTACGAGATTCCAGAAGCGCTGTCTCTTGTCCTGCACCTCGTGCAAGATTAATCGAGAGAACGAAGGAAAATTCTTCAACATCTGGTGGTAATGGTCCTCAGGCAGCCGGGATCCACGTACCTCCAACTGTTCCCACACCTCATCAAAGGTAAGGGGGGAACTTGAATCCTCACGATCAGTCCAGGTTCTGAGCCAAGTGTTGGCCGGCGCTCCCTCAAGGCAGTCCAGAAGGGCCATCAGGAACTGATCATCCTGAAGCGGGTTGCTGGGGGTCACGCTAGACACCCTCCTTGACACCGCCGGCCTTGTTGCCTTTTGCCCGAGCTCCGCTGCTTTCAGTCAACTGATCGAAAACCCTTCGCCGTTGCGATGTCGATTTTTGACCAAATACTCCTTTTGCATTTTCTCCAAAACTCGTGAACCAGTCCAGTTTCGTGAAAACCCTCCAACACTGTCCTCCATCAGCATAAGACACGGAGCATGAAGACCTTTTGAAGCAGATTTGGCTCAGTGTTGCACAAATTCTTGTACGGGCCTTGTCCACCCTGACACATTCTGAGCTGCAAAATGCAGGGAGGACAGAATGTAATAATAAAATGCATAAAAACACACAAGGTATTTACACTGCACTGTCCACAGGCGACATCTGCCCTTTTTTCTGTGATCTGACGCTGGCACGGGGATTACGCGTCCCCTTTTGCGGCGCCTGCGGCTCGGCCTGCCGGTCTGTTGCCGGCCTGCCGACGATCTGTTGCCGAGCCTCTCAATAAGCCACTTGGTGGCCAGCAGGGAGGCATACCGAATCTGCGTCACCCCCCTCCTTAAAAGCTTTGTGTGGCGCTATGCAAACACACATAGCTCCAGGAAGAGGCGAGGCACACTGCTTATGCTCGACCTGTATGGAAAAAAAATTCGACTGGATACCCCAAGACCCGAAGGTACACGGCTAACCACCATGCCCAGTATGCACCAAGCACGGGTACAGAAACCCAGCGGCACTGTGCAGAGCCAAGGTGTCACTCAAGCCATCTCCTGGCAGCCAGGGCGCGACTAAAATCGGCCCAGCTATATATGCGCCCATCTGGGCCATACACGCACAGATGCTAAAAAAAACCTTAACAGATCTTATTACCCAGTCCATTCTCCGTGCGAGTCTCAACCAGTGCCCTGATACACTGGTCCTTCCTCTGTGTCTTGGGCCATCGTACCCCGTCGTATCGAAGCGTAGACCCCAGGTCTTGACATCGGCCGCACGCTCCGTGGCCTTCAACTGGAATCCCACGTCCAGTCCTTCCTCTGTGCTTTGGCGCGGCTCCAACAAATTGGTACACCTCGCTGGGACTTGAGATCAATCGTGCTGCGTCGTACTTGACGCTGGTGCACTGCCGAACTTGCTGGGACTTCGCACGCGTTGCTACAGCACTGCCAACGCTGGCACGTGCTCGTCGTCGACCGTGGCGCCTGTCTGGGACCTTCGCTGGCGCTGCCGCGATCTGCCGCAGACCGCTGCGTGTCTCTTCTCGGCCGCACGCTGACACTGATCGTCTCGGCATGTTTCCACGTAAGGGCTGGGACGGGCGGACGTCGGATTACAAGAATTTTGAAGCGGGTTGCTGGGGGTCACGCTAGACACCCTCCTTGACACCGCCGGCCTTGTTGCCTTTTGCCCGAGCTCCGCTGCTTTCAGTCAACTGATCGAAAACCCTTCGCCGTTGCGATGTCGATTTTTGACCAAATACTCCTTTTGCATTTTCTCCAAAACTCGTGAACCAGTCCAGTTTCGTGAAAACCCTCCAACACTGTCCTCCATCAGCATAAGACACGGAGCATGAAGACCTTTTGAAGCAGATTTGGCTCAGTGTTGCACAAATTCTTGTACGGGCCTTGTCCACCCTGACACATTCTGAGCTGCAAAATGCAGGGAGGACAGAATGTAATAATAAAATGCATAAAAACACACAAGGTATTTACACTGCACTGTCCACAGGCGACATCTGCCCTTTTTTCTGTGATCTGACGCTGGCACGGGGATTACGCGTCCCCTTTTGCGGCGCCTGCGGCTCGGCCTGCCGGTCTGTTGCCGGCCTGCCGACGATCTGTTGCCGAGCCTCTCAATAAGCCACTTGGTGGCCAGCAGGGAGGCATACCGAATCTGCGTCAATCCTGGAGTTTTTGAGTCTTAACCCACAGTTTAAATTCCCGTTGGAACTGAGGCCAACGTCTGGGGTTTCCATTATACTTTGGTTGCTTGGCAACCTGACGAAGTCGCAATGAAGTGGGATTTAGAAGTGAATCCAGCCCAACACCGGCCGTAATGGCAGACACCTTGGCGGCATCATTAGCCACACCAGCTCCGGCGAGGGTCTGGGCGAGCAACATCTGGGCAATTGCATTGGAATCAACAGCAGGAAGGGTAGTACGGGAGGCAGTTCTTTTGGCATTCTGAACCTCAGTCCTAGCCTTCGCCGATCTACTCTGTGATCGAGAGATTGTAACCCTTTCCTTTAGCTTAGTCCTGCTGATCCGTGCATCGGTGGTCTTAGAGTCCACCGAAGGAGCAATCGAAAAAATTTCTGTCGCCTCCTCCGACGGTTCTGTTGTCTGATCCACCGATGATGCGCCCTCAGACCTCATGTGGGTCTTGAAAAGATCTTTAATTCCCAGCGTCTGAATGATGAGTTGCATTTGATCTTTGAGCAATTGGAGCTCAGTATCTCGCTGTAATCTGCAAGAGCAGTCGGCAGGACAGTACATACCGTGTCCTGAAGGACCTGAGCAGGCTGTCGGACCGCTAATCTCAGTGGTTCGCAGCCAGGAGTCCACTTGGGGAGCTCCTTCAGTCCTAATTTCCAGGCTTGCCTGCCTAGCTGCCTCTAAAATTCCTTCCTCAACCGCGGCGGCTAGATCGTCGCGGATGGAAACAGAGGGATGAGGGGCGGAGGGCCCGGCAACCGGTGCCTTGGTCTTCTCCTTCGGGAAGGGGCTTGCCTCCCAGATCTGCAAGAAAATGGCAAAAGATTCATCTTCTTGAGAACACCACCACATCCTGGTATTTATTTCTTCTTGAAGGAGGAAAAAATATTCAAATAAAAAATCAGAGGCGATTCTTTCTTGTCCTATCAGCTTAGACGTGGCTAATAGACACAGGGCCTCAAGCGCCCCAAGGTTACGGGTCACTTCTGAAGACAAATGGTTGTCCCATTGTGCCCATGAGGCTGGTCGATTATAGGTAGGTACCTCACCTGGACCACCCATCTCAATGTCGTCAATGTCGGCATCGATGGTCACAAAATGTGAACATTGGTACGGAGTATTAGTACCTGCCAGGTCCGTAAGCTCCACCGGAGCGTTGCCATTAGCGTAGGCTGGGAGATTCCAGCTGCTTGATGGCCAATTTCGACTGGGATCTTGATTGTAATCTGGGCCTCCACAGCTGCTGATTTGTGTCCTTCTTGGGCAATTTGGGCTTGCGCAAGGCATTCCTCTCAAGGCCTCGTTCGCACAGCACCACGGCAGCGTAATCGTTACATCTCCGGAGGTTGCGGAGTCTACGGGGCCGTACTGAGGGGCTAGCTGTGGTTGGGACCCCAAAGGAACAACACCCAGGTAGCCTCTGCTACCATGAAAGTGCTGCCCTGGGTCGTTGTGGGTGCCGGAGGGCTCGGGGCCGGCAAGACCAGTGGGGCAGGCACGCGAGGAGTCTCCCTGGATGTTGTTATTGGGTGTAGAACCGGACACTCGGACACCAACGGAGGCGAGAGCAGCGACAACAGAAGCAAGGTCCATGCTGATTGTGGTCCGGCAGAAAATCCCAGTCTATGAAGAAAATTGAGGGGAATTATTCTAAATACATCTGAGTGTCCAAAACTGTCCGAATGAATTTAAATAATCCATTTATGTAAAATTGTCTGGCCGATCTGGCCCGCGAGCGCGCGTCAGCGGCAAATGGCGATTCCAGCTAAAATAGCGGAATGCGGCGGATTTACGGGAAATGGACCGCGGAATCAAATCCGGCATATCAGAAATATATAGGAAATATCCTGTGACTGAGCTGCGAGGCGGCAATTCCGCCGAAGCAAAGAAAATGACCAAAATGTAGCCAATCTGGGCAGAATGTCTGAAAATCTGAGCAGATGGGGCTAACCGCACTTACAGGCTGGCGTCCTTTTGCTGCTCTGATTGTACAGTTTCCTACAGAAGACTCAGCGCTCTTGGCGCTGCCGGGGCTCCTGTGGCTTGGTTGGGTTAGATTGGGAGCATGCCAAACATGTGCATATGCATCCCTCCCTCCAAGACGCAGCGTCGACACAACCCAAACGCAAGACACATTATACACACTCGCATGGGTTCTCGTAAACCTGCTGGCGACCTGTGACCTGTCTTAGGGCGTCGGGAGTCGAAAAACAAATTAATTTGCCCCTTGGTGGGGTCTTGGTTCTGCTCAGTCTCTCCAGGCACCTGCGTTTCGGCCCGAACACGGCCTACTCAGCGAGGCTGCGCGTGGGTATCTGCAGAGGCAGGAATGGGAGAATTATGGACGAATCCACGCAAAAACGAAGCGACGACACCAAACTCCGTCAAATGACGGCGTAGAATTTTTCTGAAACGACACACCTGAGTAGAATCCAATTGTGCATCAAAGGCACATTTTTATAGAAATTATAGTCATCTCTGGATTTTTTTAAGTCCAGAAATTCATACGCATAAAATGGCGGCGCGCAGGAGCGGCTCCTAGCGAATCGCCGGAAAATGGAAAAATAATGGAATTATAAACGTATGTATCACGTAGTCTTGAAAATGACGAGACACACATTAATAAACAAACATACAGATTCCACCCACACTAATAGAAGCTCCAAAAATTCAAGAATTCGAAAATCAATTGAAAAGACTTCAATGAATCAGGTATAAACTACAGGTATGCTCGTCTTGCATGCCGCATACACATTGCTCGTCTCGTGTCTCCGTGAACGAGTCGTGTAGCAGCGTTAACAACGATAACCACGATAGGGCGCGGTAGAGGGATTGATTACAAAGATTGCAGATGATTAGCGGTCAGATCAGGGTGATTAGTCATACACACAAGTGCATAGCAAAGTTCTTCGCGTGCGCCTTTTTTGTTTTCTCTCCTTGCTTCACTTCCCAGCGGTAGGTAAGGTAGGTACGCCCAGGCGGGGCCACCCCCTGGTGGAGTCAAGATTGTTGTGGAGATGGGCAGGTTTGCCCAACGTGATTGTGCATAGTCGTGCATGCACACACGCATTAAAGGGTAGGCCACGCGAAGTGCGCACGGTAAACCTTGTTTAGGCTACCCAGGGGCTCCTCGGTGCGTTCTTTAAGAGAACCTGAGGAGTCCCTTAACGCTTGCTTGCTTGATAAGGGTAGCTGCTCCATGCAGCGTGTTTGCGGACAGCGTATTATAGGGCACACTGAGAAGGGTATAATACCTGGAGTGTGCCTTGGTTCCTCCGCCGCAAACGCCCTTTCATTTGCCTTTGTTTTACAGGTGGGCAGGTAGGGTGAGTGGTGCAGCAGCATTTTTTTATGCCCTGCTAAACAGGGGCGCAGATCACACAAACAAGTAACTCCGCTCCGCCTGTGGCAGAGCAAGGAGTCCGACTTCATCGACATCTGCGCCTTGCACACGAGAGCACTCCTTCCCTCCAAGCCCTTGCAGGGGAAACGCGTTGTGGCGTCCCCTGTGAGGCCACAGTTGCTTAGCAGCGCTGTGTTCTCTTGTCATTTCACAGGTTGGTCGCTAGGACCCTCGAGAACTTCCTCTTCGCAACGCTAAGTAGAGTGTGCGTGTAGGAGTGGTAGTCCTGCGTGGGGGCTAGAGCCAGTTGCCCAGTGCTCGCCCACCAGGATGGTGCCACTGTAGGGTGTGTAGGACCTGTAGGGGGCGTGTCACTGTCCCACCCTTTTCCTGCAATTTTAGCTGGGTTGGTGGGCTGTGACAGTGGGTTAGGTTAGTGTTTTTGGCCACATAGCAAACAGGCGTTTTGCATGCCTTCATAGCTTTTGGCCACCCCTCCCTGTAGTAGACAGGTAGGTAGGGAAAACAATACCTGGATTAACACTCTGGGTATTCCCCAAGGTTTTGCGCCAGCACAGAAATTGGGCGCATAGGGGAGGGGAGACCCGGGGCGTACCCCGTGGCATCAATAAGCCAACCCTCCAGGTTTAGCAAGGGCGCAGACTTGGGTATAATTAGGACACCACTTCTGCGGCTTGCTCTTAGGACCTTAGGACTAGCACACTCACACATACGCTTTGGCAGGTAAGGGTAAGGTTCAGTCCCTAGCTTTATTCTTGGAGGCAAGCGTCTCAGCGAGCCTCAACAACTCACCAAGGTTGTTCTGGGACAAGTAGTCAACCAGAACTGAGTTTAGGCGTCCCTCAGGTAGAACAAATGCAGAGAAGGGCTCCCAGGTGGCCTCTTCGACTCCAAACCCTTCCCAGAGGGTGAGGAAGCGCCAACCCTGGCGATAGCGGTGGCGTAGGACAGACTTCACCAGGTAGAAGCCCTCCTTAGCCATCTCCTCGGCGTTCATGTCGGGGAGTTCACCTTCAACTTCCATAGGGCTGGCAGCCCCTTGTAGGTCCAGAGCGGCGATTTCCTCGTCGTTCAGCTCCCACTCCTCCCCACAGAGGTCTTCAGGATCATGGTAGCGCTTCAGGTGTTGAGCGGCGCACACCAGGGTCCCCCCTAGACGGGGAGAACACCGCACCGTGATACGGTGACCATCCACAGATAGAATCTTGTACGGCCCGAAGTATGGGTCATCGCTGGTAGAGCGAGGCCAGGCGGGTAGTCGACTGTGGTGCACCAGCACCCAGTCCCCCTCTTGGTAGGTGGCCGGTACTCGGTGCTTGTTCTTTTTGTTCCACTGACGCTCCCTCACTCTCTGGAGCATAGCCTTGGCCTTGTCCACCTTCGCTTGTTGCTCTTGGAGCCACTCACCCACAGAAGAATGGGTATCCTCTGGATAGGGGGCATGTAGGAACCACGCCGGGCGCCCCATGAATAGCTCATGTGGCGAGTAGCCAGTAGCTGAACTCTCTTGGGAGTTCATCATCAAGGATATGACGGGGAGTAGTCTCACCCAGTCTCTGGTGCGTTCAGTTTTGCACCATATCCTGACGTTCTCCTTCAGGACACGAATCTGTCGCTCACATAGGGGGTTGCTCGTGTGAGAGTAGGGAATCCCCGTAGACACCTGGACATTGAGGGACCTCAGGACCCTCTTGTACCAGCCAGTATCTGAGCGTACTCGTACGTCCTCATCGGAGTTGATCTCCTTGGGCGCCCCATAGACACAAAACCACTCCTCCAGGAGTATCTTGATAGTCTCCTCTCCGGTAATGTGCTTGGTACATGGGAACACCCTGGTAAACCTGGTCAACCCACAGGTTACCACGAGGGCGAAGTCATAGCCCCCGAACTTCGGCATCTCCGTGTAGTCCAGGTATAGAACACTGTTAGCACAGTGAGGGATGGGCAGGGTCGAGTAGAGACCTCTGTCCCTGATATCCCCTGGTTTACAGGACCTGCACGGGCACTTGTCCACGATAGGCAGGAGCGTCTTCCGCAGCTGGTCGTCAGTCCACGTAGTGTGGAACCACTGCTTGAACAGCCTCAGGGTACGGTCAGCACCCACATGACCACTGGACTCATGGGTCCACTTCAGCAGCGCTGGGACTCGGTCACTAGGCACCACGATGCGGTCCTCGTGCCAGAGGTAGCTCTTGTCTCGCTTCCACTGGTCTTGGTTGACCAGGAGGGGTTCAAGGCGTTTCTCCAGGCGCCGGTAGATATCCCCAAACTCCTGTAGGTACTCCCATTGTTGGAGTCCATCCAGGGGGCGTATCATGGTCATGTTCAGGTCCAGGTGTACGTCCATACGGCTGAACGCTTCCTTAGCCAGCGCTTCAGACCGGGCACCAATCAGGGCGTCGAAGTTGTTGCGGCTGATGTAGTCGGCACACTCGTTCTTCACTCCCTGGATATGGTGTACCGTCAGCCGTAGTTGACTGAGGTAGGTCCACCAGCGACGTAGCTTGGCCTTCTCAGGTGGGGGGCCCTTCTGGAAACTGCGGACCGGTTCTTGGTCGCATAGCCAGACCACAGGGTTACTCCCCAACAGTCGTGCTTGTGAGGATAGCACCAGCATACCCGCGAGCAGTTCCTGCTCATAGGTGGAGTAGTTCGCCCTGGCCTGGTTCCACTTCCAGTTCCAGTGGCCCAGAGGTACTAGGACCCACTTGTCGTCAGGGTAGCTGTGCTTGAGGGTCCCATCTCGGTTGAGACCTTCCGTCCCCCATTGGGAAATGGCCGAGTCGAACTCCTCCTTCTCTAGTGCTTGCCACTGGAACAACGTTCCACCACCGCCCACATTGCTGGCGTCGGTCACCAGGATAATCTCCCCTTGTGCCCTAGGCACGCCCAAGCACTTAGCGTTGGCTACCTTGTCTTTGAGCTCGTCAAACGCTTGTTGCTCTTGTGGGCCCCAGCGCCAAGTAGTACTCTTCTTGATCAAGTCAGTCAGTACCGCGCTGGTGTAGGTGAAGTTTTTGATGTGGCGGCGATAGAAGTTGCACGCCCCAATGAAACTGCGTACATCATGAAGTCCTTTCTTGGGGTCTTCGTGTCGTACCTTGGCATCCATCAGGGGTTTGGCCTTAGAGGCCGCTGGGGTCCACCACCCATAGCCAACGTCAAACCCCAGGTACTGCATGGTCTCCTGCATGAACTCACACTTCTCCAGCTTGAGTCGTGTGTGGTTCTCCTGGCAGACCGCAAAGAACTCACCCAAGAGGATTAGGTGATCCTCCTGGGTATTGGTCCCGAGGCATACATCGTCGATGTGAACCTCCATCTGGGCCCCACGGGATATGAGCTCCTGCACCTTAGGTCTCCTTCGTAGGATGGACAAGATCTTGTTCATCAGCTCTTGGAACAGAGCGGGGGCGTTAGCCACGCCGAATGGCATGACCTCTCACTTGAATACCCTCCCCTGAGGGGTGATGAAGGCCAGTAGTTCCTGCGCGTTGGGCGTCAGGTCCACTTGCCAGAATCCACTTCGCTTGTCCATCTTGGTCTTGTAGCGACAGGAGGCTATCTTCTCCAGGGTAGACTCCATATTGGGAATGGACCCTGAGTGGTTCAGCGTCTTCTTGTTCAGCTCTCCATAGTCCGCTACCAGCCGTTTGGCTGTAGACCCAGGTTTAGCCACCAGGAAACAGGGGCTGCAGTGTAGGGGGTAGTCCCCATCCTTGTACTCCAGGACTAGGCCAGCGTCGATACATTCTTGTATCTGTCGCTCAATCTCGTCGGCCTGCTCTTTAGGAGCTGGATAGGGTCTCCTCCGGATCTTGTGACCCACGAACTCGGGTTTCAGCTTGAGGTCCATCTGTACCAGCTTGTCGCATGAGGCTGGAGGGGGTAGTTCTCCGAACACCTCCAGATAGGTCCTTATCAGCTTTTGCACCCGCGGGTCCAGTACCTTGACCTTGTCCTCCATGTCCTCGTCGGAGTGTAAGTTGCTTGCCCCTTGAATAGACGTCGGGAGGTGGTCCTCCACCGACTCTTCGCCCGCGGTAGCATCCTTCAGCCCTTGGTAGGCATACAGAAGGTCTTGCTCAACCATCTCCGGTGGACGATGGCAACATAGGCACGCTTTAGGGGGTTCACATACACATTCCTCCGAGAGGTCGTCCTCCTCTGGGGTCCTCACATGGGCACCCCATACGCTCTTCATGAGCTTGAGATCTACCTCCCTTTGCCAGGTGGTGATCTTCTGTTCGAGGTCCTCCTTCAGTTGGGATAGGTCTCCCATCCGTCCTTGCTTCAGTGGCCATGAGCTGCGGGTAGGCTTCGCGTAGCATAGCTTTTTCGCCACCAACTTCCTCTTGGAATCTACATACTCCCTGAGCCTGGATCGAGGGTCCAGCTCTTCATCCACGGGGTCTTCCACCCTCATGGAGAGTAGGGGTTTTAGTGGGGCGACGTACTCGGCGTTCACCACTTCTTCCACCGCAGTCTGCACGAAGAAGGCGTCGTGCTCAGTTTCGTCGTCTGAGTGGATAGAGCTAGGTAGCTCAGATAGTCCACACTCAGAGACTCCATCAGGTACAGGTACGTGACAGGGAGAGTTGGGGGCGTTAGTGTCAGTCACGACGTACTCATCTCCTCCGGGTGTAGTTTCAACAGCATCTTGAGGTCGTAGGCGATCCTTCAAGTCACCCAAGGCGAGTCCATCGCTTTCTCGTTGTATAGCCTGGACCAGAGTAGGGTCCAGGTCTTCCCAGGGGATGGTGGTAAGACTTCCGTCCACCACGCTGAGCATACTCCCCCATCCGGGCTTCCCAATGGGCGTCTTGCGTCCCAGAGGCACGTAGATGGCCTCATCGGGTAACCGCACAGAGCTGATAGTCAGCTTATCAAGGAGGGTTCGCCAGTACTCGTTGCCCCCATGGGCTCCCCAATCGGGGGAACACAGGACCATACGGGAACGTTCCAAGGCCACCTTGGTCAGCACCTTCCCCAGTTCACTGAATCTGGGGTTCCTGTAGGCCATCCCGAAAGAGGGCCAGTAAAATTTGTAGCTGCAGTTCTTCCCCTTGCTGCAGTATAGGTCCAGTACATGTTGCTTGTCGCTGGCGAACAGTTCCACACTTAGGTCTTCTCGAGAGTAACCCAACTCCTTCAGACCTTGGTCTAGGACTTCCCCCAGTAGTTGATAGTCCTCAGTTTTGGAGGCCGCCATCATGTTCGAGGGCTCCTCCTTCGATAGTCTCAGGTAACTCGAGGTATGTTCCGACTGCTCCAGTGGCACAGACTCTCTGCCACTGCCGTGGTCCACGTACAGGAGGTAGGGCGCTTGCAGCGTCAGGGATTGTATCTGGGAGTGCTGCACGAAGAAGTCAGTACCCAGTACAAAGTCGAAGGCATCAGTGTCCATCACATAGAACCGATGGGCGATAGTCCTGGAACCCATAGGTACCTCCACTTCGCAGTCCCCGCAGCTGTGCACCACATGTCCATCCCCCATCCGTATAGCGGCGGTGGTCATGGTGTTCTTCAGGCTCCCACAAGGTAAAATTTTCTTGGCCACTATCGATATTGTGGCTCCAGTATCCAGTACCCCCAGGTATTCACGTCCCCCTAGTCGGATACGTACCCAAAACACCAGGTCTTGGGTGCCACCAGAGCGTCCCCGTCAGAATTCCGCGGGACAGGTCACCTCGAACCCCTTGTTCCGCAATTTGCGGGCCATCCTCATGAAACGGCTTCTCTTCTTGGCGTTGCCGTCGTCACCACCTTCATGCTCATGCTTGGCTCCTTGTTCTTGCTGGGCCTGCGTCTGTGAGCGTGTGGTAGGTCCAGACTCCCCTCCAGAGGGCTCGGAGTTCCCCCCTGGATTAGGGTTGGGGTTACCTCCGTTCTTGTCCTTGTTCTTGTTGTCGTTCTGGCGATTAGCGCCTCCTCCTCGTCCGCCTTGACCCTTGTCTTGACCACCTTGACCACGTCCTTTCGACTTGCCCTTGCCGGAGTCGTTGCCTTTGGCCTTGCCTCCACCTTTGCCTGAGCTTTTGCCAGGATCTTCCCCCTTAAGCTTCGCCGATAGGCGTTGCTTATGGTAGCACTCGTCCTCATAGTGCTTCCGCTTACCGCAGAATGCACACGTGATGGTGCAGCGGTAATGATCCGGCATCTTCACCTTGGCGCCGGTGATCTTTTCCTGCTGCTTCCCCTGGACAACAAAGCAGTCTCGCTGCTCGCAGTCGGAGGCATGCTGCAGGTGGCCCTGTTCATCTCTGGCTTCACACCAGAATAGCTCCTTCACGTTCTCCATTAGGCGGGCGTGGGCGTGTTTGGGGGTAGTCCCCTGCCCAGGTCGGGACCCTTGGTACCCTTTGCCTCCAGAACCTCCACCACCAGGACGGTAGTGGTTCAGGTGTTGGTCGCTCTCCTTCTCCAGCGCCATCTCCAGGAGCAGCACGCATAGATCCTCGTAGCGGAGGGATCTAGCCTTGCGCTCAGCCGTCAGACGGCACTCGTCCCATAGCTCACGGGGGAGCTTGGAGCACAACCAAAACAGCAGGTCGTCGCTGCTGTAGGAACCGGGCGTCAGTCGTCCAGCCCAGTGGTCCAGGTCCGCCAACAGCTCGGAGACCCTGCCGGGTTTGGGGTTGTTCGGCAGCACGGGCAGGTTCTGGATCTCGGCCCTGATGGAGAGGTCGGTCTCGTAGGTTGGGTACTGCCTCTCCAGGGCAACCAACACGTCGGCAAAGGTGGCGGAGTTGGTGACGATCTGCCTGACCTGCTTCTCCAGGTACTTCGTCTTGCAGCACTGCAGGAGCAGGTCGCACTTCACTCGCCCACTCGCGTGGGTTTGTCCGGTCAGTCGTAGGAACCGGCCAAAGTTCTCAGTGAACTCGCTGAGGTCCTTGCCTGTGAATTCAGGCAGGTTCACCACTATCTTGGAGGTGGCAATAGCCTTCGCCTCCTGAGCTCGGCGTCCTTCAGGGCGTCGGGTCTTCTTCTTCTTCTTCTTCTTCTTCTTACCCTTGGGGTCCTCGGGGTCCTCAGGGTCTTCGTCATCCGATGGCGAAGAAGAAGTCATCGAAGGCGGCCCATCATCGGAGGGGTCTCCGCCTAGATCACTGGAGCCATAAGGCTCCACGTCCACCATAGCTCTTAGGGCTGTCAGCCCCAGCTGGTCCAGCTCGGCCCTCGTCGAGTTCGTCACGTGACTGTAGGGCGGCTGGGCTGTCCTCGGGACGAATGGACTTCTCGGTACTGCTGCAGGAGTCGGCATCGGTCGGCTCCTCAGGCTCCCCAGGGTATTCGTCAACCCTGCCGCCAGGTGGTTAGCCTGTACTCGGTGGGGTGACATTCCCACTGTCGTAGGTGACGCATGGGACGGGATCATCAGGGGCTGCAGTTTCTCCCTGATCTCTTGCGTGAGGTCGCTCACGATTTGCGAAGTGGCTCCTTGGAGCACCTCATTGATCTCCGACCGCGTCAGGGACCTGTTGGAGGATCTTCCCGATCCTCTACTCCTGCCTCCCAGAGACTCTGGTCCTCTCCTCAACCCACTCAGGGGTGCATACCCAGGTGCACACCCAGGAGCATACCCAGGAACTTCCATGTAGGTTCCAGTGGCGTGGAGTGGATGGGGATGGTCAGCCGCATACCAACGCGGCGCAGAGCTGGAAGCCACCGGCTCACTGGCAGTAGTTGCCTCAAGGAGCGCAGCGGTAGGTGGGCCCATGCCATAGGCGGGGTAGTGAGGCATGCCAGTAAAGCCTGTGCCCTCTGCCATAGGCTGGTTGGTTGTGGAAGTGGATGTAGCGGCGGCTGGGAGTGTGGTGGTTATGGGAGAGGGTGATGCATGGAGGCCAGAAGCGCTTGGTGCGCCTTCGAAGGTAGGGACATCCGTCGGGTCTTGCCCTTGCTCCTCTCCTTCGTCTGCTCCTTCTCCAGCATCCTTCTCGCTCTCGTTTCCTCTCTTCCTCTTCACAGGCTGAGGCTGAGAGACCATTTCCTTCACCGACAGGGCCCCAAAGGCCGTCTGGAGGCCATCTAAGGAGTCCTCCGCCGTATCCATTGGCCCATGTAAGGGCTCCACCGAAGGTACAGCGTCAGGCGCCGGCCTTGCCGGTGCCTCTGGCGCTGGCGCTGTGTTCACCTCGGCGTCCACTCTTCCTTGATCCATCTTAATCCGCCCTCCTGCTTGTATTTGCCTGCTCGGAGCACTGGTTGTACGGCGCGGGGTCGCTGCCGGTGCACAGAGACAGGCTGCCTCTTGCTACCAGAAAAGTTTATAGTGTTTTCAGCACTGTGTTTTTGCTTCTCCTGCTGCTTGTTGTTGCTGTAGGGTGTCCTGCTGCTGGTTTTGGATGATGAAAAGCTTTTGTTTGTTGAAATACAGTAAAGCCAACTCAATCCAGGATAGCCCAAGCCAACAGTATGCAAAGAGAAGGTAATTCAGGATCAAAGCATGAAGGGCTGCAGTGTAAACAGTGAAAGATGATTAGATATTCACAGAAACTGCAACTCAGGATACAAATGAATGCATATTCACAGAGATAGCTGAAATGTTTTGGGAAAAGAGTTAGAAAACTGCCTCAGGATCACTCTCTCTCCATAGTGCCATCTTAGGAGATGTGCACTCTTTGTTTTGGGTCCCATATGTGCTGAGGTGGCATGGTATGTGGCGATGAGGTCACTGCCATGTCACATGGGATCTTCCTACTTAGTTAGGCTGACCAGGAATTGAACCCAGGACCTCTCAAAAAGAGGTGCCTAACCCCCTATGGTGCATACCACTAGGGCAGATAAGTATTCATGGAAAAACATAGATAAATTCATAGGCTCTACCTTAGGTATGTCAGTGCTCAGTCAACTCAGGAAAAGATGTTTTACTTCTGATTGAAAGGGGATTAAGGGGTCCACTCAATATCCTGATTGGGTGTTTGGTTCCATAGGTCAAAATGTGTTATCACCACTTTTGGCTGGACCAATACTAAGATAAAAATGCATGGATGCTCAGTGCATCTCTAATACAACTAGAGTATGTCCTTAAGCAATGGAAAAGCACTTTTTCTTACTACTAGCCTTGATAGCAATACATCATGAATTTTTGCTTGGTTTGTGATGTTACCATGCCCTCACACATTGCCTACCACTAATTGCGGAAACCAGCAAGGTGATCCGTCGGACCTTTTCATGATTGTTGATAGGCTCAATGGGTCATTCTTGTGTGGTATCGTGCAATTCACTAACGCAAGTTTGGGCTTCATAGGTATCGTTCGGACAGTGGTGTGGATACAATTCGATTCACTTTGAGTGCTAACGTATTGATAGACGGAAGTATACATCGTTGGAATGGTTGTGTGGATTACGTCCATGATTTGGCTTCCCACATCGAAGAAGGTGCCTTTTCTCTCTTGCAAATGCAAGTGCAACCGTGCAATCGTGCAAGTGCAATGGTCTTTAGAGAATGGCCTTTATCACTTATGCACACAACTAGGAACAATGGAAGGAATGACTTGATTACACCTTGAAATAAATATGAATGTTCACCATGGAATCATGCATTCGCTTTTGATCGTTCTCGTTGATCACGGATCGAATCATTTGTATAACCATGGCAAGTGGCATTGTGGAATTTTGCAATAGCTTAATCAATGGTTGACATTTCACTTTTGCCATAGCTTAATTGATATTGTCTCATCATGTTTAGTTCATGTGGAAGGTAGTCTAGGTGCCACTAGTCTTGATAGCAATACATTCATGAATTTTTGCTTGGTTTGTGATGTTTACTTGCCCTCACACATTGCTTACCACTAATTGCGGAATTTACCAAGGTCATCCGTTGGATTTTTCCATGATTGTTGATAGGCTCAATTGGTCATTTTTGTGTCGCATATTGCATTTCACCAACGCAAGTTTGGGCTTCATAGGCACGTCTGGACAGTGGTGTGGATACAATTCGATTTATTTTTAGTGCTTACGTACTGGACGGGACTTCACATTGTTGGAATGGTTGTGTGGATTACGTCCATGATTTGGCTTCCCACATCAAAAAGGTGCCCTCTCTCTCTTGCTTTGAATGTGGTGTGGATCCATGCCGGTTGCATAACGAAAGGGAAATGCAAGTGCAACGGTGCAGCGGTGCAAGTGCAATGGTCTTTAGAGAATGACCTTTATCATTTATGCACACAACTAGGAACAATGGAAGGAATGACTTGATTACACCTTGAAATAAATATCAATGTTCACCGTCAGTCTGGAATCTGAATTGGAATTATGCGGGTTTCCATGCATGTTCATGACAGTGTTCATGAATGGTTGTTATCCTTCACAAGGGTGTGTCTCAAGGGCCGTGACAAGGGTTGCTCACAAGGATCCTCACAAGTGTTGGTCACTTCTTCGTTGGTAGTGCAAGACTACCAATCTCATAAGTGATTTGTATGTCTCTGGATTTTTTGGGAGTCAACATATTATTGGCATGATTATGTCATATTTCATAATTTGGCTGTGTGGGGTCTGCGTGCGATTTGGACACCTTAAACAAGGTTGAACGTTAATCGGGTGTCATGGTATTCCCTGGAGGGATCACTTCGGGTAGGCAGTGATGTGGATGCAAAAAGAAGAAGTACACCACTGCACTCCACACTCATGTCTCGGCACTGCACTGCACTGCAAGCACACTAGCATGTATCAGCATCGCGCTCCACTAAACTAGTATCAACTGCACACCACTAGCTTGTCTCAGCATTGCACGTGCTTTAGCTGCATTGCACTGCACTTGTGTGCCTTGCGACTGACGCCTTTGCACAAAGCTGCTGGTGCTGTATCAGCAGGAGCGAGGGAGGTGATGCCGATGGGAGACAAGCACACACAGAGTCGTTCAGCGTGCTGGCCACCATCACCGTATATACCGCGTTGCAAAAACATTTATGCTACAAGTATGGATCAGGTTGCGTTGCATTCCATTGTGTTGTGTAACTAAAGGGTACCAACACAGTGTGCTGAACCACAACAATATATTTTGAGAGAACCAAAAACAGCATGGACCTCTGATGAGGACAACAAGCTTGAAGCTTCCTTGCAAATTGTGATGGTAAAATGCAGAAGGGCAGATTTTTGCATCACATGGAAATAAAACACAAGGATGTCTTTGGGGTTGTTTGAAAAGGGTTAAAACAGCATGGACCTGTGATGATGACAACAAGCTTGAAGCTTCTTTGCAAATTGTGATGGTAAATTGCAGAAGGGCAGATTTTTGCATCACATGGAAATAAAACACAAGGATGTTTTTGGTGTTGTTTGAAAAGGGTTAAAAAGGAATGGGTTGGGTTTTGCAGAGATGATAATGATAAGTTTCACATGGGATGGAGAACACAAGGGTACATAACAATGGCATGGCAATAATGGGGGTACTGCAGCAATGACATTTGAGGTAATCAGCGAGGTTTAGTTCTTTGCAGCATTCAAAGAATCAACGTTTGGTGACATTACAATACATCCCACAATGACGCCAATATAATGCTTACCCCCCACCCCCTCATATGACACATGCCAACGTAGCAAAACCATAATGCTTCTCATGCACGGGGCCCTTTAAGGGGAGAATTTTTTTGTTGTTAAAAACCTTTTAAAACGACCGCCCCAAGGGAGACCAACCACCACTTGCCAACGTCCATCAACCACCTTGCCACCTACTGTCTGCCATCAACCGCCGACCAACCACCAACTGCCAACAACCGCCCACCGCCAACAACCACCAATCACCAACCAGCAACAGCCGGCAACCACCACCATCCTCACCAACCGCCAGTTACCAACTGCCAACAGTCTACCGCCGCAAACCCTAACCTCCACGAGCAACTAGTTTGGAAACATGTTTCTTTTTCCCGTTACGTTGTCATGTAACGTATGTGGAACCAATGTTTTCCACAAGGGCAAGGGTGTAGTACATCGTTGCGCACATCCATTGTGAAGTCTACACTATCTGTTGTTCTATTTTCCCATTCCTGGGCAGTGAACAACAGTGCAATCACCTCCGATTGAACCAATTGGCCTACATTATGATCTAACAGTAATGCTAATACAAAACCCTAATCCACACGCTAACCGGACCCCAAAGGTCAACAAATATGCAACTGCAGGCATAAGCCTCTTTGTATTAGCGCCAAGTGTAGCCCCAGATGCGCTATGCCAAAGTTTCCATAGCTTGTATCCCACGTCCATTGTGCACTATCTACAAGGTAACACTCTAACCATAACCCTAACACTAACCATAGCCCTAAGCGCAAGAAACCACCCTTTTACCACAACGGCAATCAAGCACATATTGAACCCAAAGACTTACACAATTACCGTAACATTAACGATAACCATAACCGTAACCATAACCTCATGCTTCACCCTAAGCCCATCTTAACCCTAACGAGGAAATGCATATGGTACGCCGCGCACCCCTTTTCCACTTCCCATCAACCCTACGTAATTCCTAATCATAGCCATAAATTAAACCATGGATGTTAACCCTGGACGGGTTGGTAAGGAAATGCAATACAATGTAGGCCACCCACTCCCCGCTAAATAATGATGCATGTTTGCACACCACACCATGCACACAAATCCATTTATAGTGTCTGTACAGTAGCAGTAAGGACACATGGACATTCTACATAGAACAAATCTTCTGACGAACATCATAACGAGCATGACTGTTAACGGGGAGATGGCTTGTGCAGATCGTACAGAATACAAAACATATAAGAAAGCATATAGTGGCCGACCCCCCCCCCCGGCCACTGGAATAAATTTGTTTGTTCACATATTGAACCATGCATTTAAACGCTTATGCGTTTCCAACTGCCCTTGTTTTTAGAGTTGCAACAGTGCTGCAGTACCTGAGCGGTAATGCAGTGGTCCGCCAACTGTCTAGCGGCGGTCCGATTCCGGGTACCGGGGGAGCTAGGTGGGTATCCTAAAAGTGGTGGAAGGAAAAACCCTCATATGGGTATATCTTGGGGACCCAAAAAGCTCATATGGGTATATTTTGGGGAGGATGGGGGAGGGGTTTTGTGACTTGACTCGGACCTCAGCAGTGGCAAACCCAACCTCACACAGGCAAACCCTTTACGCCGGTTTACGCAGTTTATGCAGTTTATGCAGACCGAACAGTTTATGCAGTTTATGCGGTTCGTTTTAGTTTACCAGAAGACCGGTCCAGACCGGTCCAGACCGGTCCTTGAACAAACCGCGTAAAACGATCTATCTTGGTAAACTCCTTTCCATTGGGGTGCATAGCGTTTTCCTTGCTTGGTGACAATGAATTTAGCTCTTTTGAATGTCATGTCCGCCGAACACTTGTCAGCCCCCATCATTGCCATGTGCCAAAAGTAGAAATCTTTGTACCGCTCCCAATGTTGCAAAATAATTTCTTTGATTAATGCACGGCATGGGACGTACATGTAATCTTCGAACTTGATAAATTTCGGATACGGGATTTCTTGGCCCAAGAAAATTGCGCGGCGTTCCCCTTCTGTTTGAGTCATTGTGAAGTTCATTTGGAACTCCAACTTTTTCCTCAACCACTCTTGCCTTTGGGTTTCCAAGATATCTTGTTGAATCTTGGAGAGTGGCGTCCCGTTCACACAAGCCGCGATCACGAAGTCGCTCAAGCGCTTCGTGAACGCGCGCTTGGCGGTGTGTAGAAAAGGATAAAATTCTAGTCCTTCCGCCCGAACGGTCCTTGTCTTGGGTTCGACCTTGCTGGTACACTACGATAATAACCTCCAACAGGCACTGCACAAATCATAGCGTTTGATAATAAAAAACCCTAAGATAGTACAAACAGAACATGTACTACACTGCACCAATAAATACACAAATATTGCAATCATGCTCGCACGCGCGCACTGTAATGCGGCGCGATCCCACAGCACTATCTGGGCCTGCTGCACTCCCCTCCCAGGCACACTGAAGGGGTGCTGAAGATTGACATGCAGCCTTGATGGTGCTGTCTTATATACAAACGATTGTACATTCCCCTGGACCACTCTTGTAGGGCCATGGTCCACCTACTTCTGTTCGGGTTTAACACAACCTGAGTGGGGTACTTTTAGCAGACATCAGTAATAACATACTGACAAAACACAAAACATAATGGAAACACAATGGGCTCATATCTACAATAGGTGTGCAATTCACCTAATCACATGCTTCCAATGGCAGGCGGTGGGGGGGGGGCACTTAACTGATGCACCCCTGGCAGCCTGCAATACTGGTGGTATACATGTTGTTTTCCATCCATTCTCTTCACCTCGCCATCAGTATTACCATCTATTTCTTCCCACTTCACCTACACGGCCCCAAGCAGAACGAACATGGGGGTGGGCTGGGACCAATGACTTGGGACACGTTGGTCTCCCATGTGTACCTATTGCTGGTTACCTGGTAAACACCAATGTCAGCGGTGTGTATGTGTGTAGTTGATTTGTTAAACCTTGCGGGATTGGAAACAAAATGAAAAAAGATGAAAAACTGCTATATAAGTTTGTCCCAGTGTGCTTGTTTGGGTTTTGAAACATCCTGCCACAGAAAACCGATACTTCAAAAAGAACAGGCAGGCATCCAAACACACACAAACAGTAAAAATTCACTGTGTGCCTTCCCAAACAAAGTGCATAGGACAAGTGCCACACAAACATGTAGCACAGCAAATTGCAACCAAGTTACACTTGGCCATAGGCAGGCCCAAGGGCGGCAATAGGCCTGTCTCAGTAGACAAACAAAAAAAAGAGCACAAGAAAAGCGAGGGTGCAGTCGCTTGCACCACTGACAAAACAAAAGGACACTTGACTGAGGCCACTGGCGCCTCAGCGCAAAACCTGTTGTTTACATTCATCAGATCTAAATCAGACTCCTGATATAATCAAAACTTCTCGTACAAAAGAGACACAAAAACAGACAACAAACAACACAGCGAAGGTGAATTTTTTTCTCCGCCACAGCAAAACTGAAGCAAAGGCGCATATCAGTGTGGCACAGGCAGGCCAAAAAGGCACACTTCGCAATCCTGTGGAGCCTCAGGGCCATACCGGTTTTTCACATGAATGTAAATTCAATCAGAATCTTGACCACAAATGTGGTACAAACAAACAGAGGGTGGGAAGGCAGGAAAACACTGCTGAACTTGCCTTAGTGGGGTTCCTTCAAGGCAAAGCCCGGGCGGTTTTCCCTCCCGCCACAGCAACATCAGCGCTCCTTGGCGCGCTGCGCTCGACACAGGCCTCATTAAGCTCTCAAAGCTTGCTTTGCATGAACGCGTTGACAGGCCTCACGTTGATTTGGTAAGCCTCGGCGATGTCAAAGTTGAAACTGCCCACTCGACCTTTGCTCTCACCAGACTCTTCGCAGCAGTGAAACACACGCCGGCCTTGGCAGAAAAGCTTCCCATCAGTCAACAACGCGTGACAGCTTTTCAGTCCCCAACTTCGTTCACTGAACAAGATACGTCGAACAACATTGCAACTGTCCTCCAAGCACACTTTGACACTGACGGCATGCAGCCAAGGGCGTGACGGTGAAGCAGCTGCAGTTGTTGACGGCAAATCAAGTAGCTGACGACGGCCTCGCAGGAATCTTCGTACAGCAAACACTTAAGAGTCGACGGCGCACTGAACACTGAACGCGGCCGCAATGCTCGAAGGTCCCTGACTCTCGTAGCGACAGCTCCACTCCCAAAAGTTTTGCAGTCTGCCACAAACGTCTTAGCCGCCGCAAAACGTGCTGTGGACACCACAACTTCACAAGGCAGGCTGCGGGCTCAATGTCAGCACCACCAAATACTTGCTCAGTTGCGGCGGCAGTCACACATCTCCTCTATCAACGCGGTCTCGTTAGGCCTGGCCTCGGTAAACTGTTCGGCGCTGTCTATTACTCAACTCATCACGAAGGCAATCACGGAAACCAGAAACATGGCACAGGGCTCCTCTCGTACTAACACACGCTGCCGTCGCCAAATCAAACCCACAGACGCAATCACGAACTCAACGATGCTACCATGGTACACTACAATAATAACCTCCAACAGGCACTGCACAAATCATAGCGTTTGATAATAAAAAACCCTAAGATAGTACAAACAGTACATGTACTACACTGCACCAATAAATACACAAATATTGCAATCATGCTCGCACGCGCGCACTGTAATGCGGCGCGATCCCACAGCACTATCTGGGCCTGCTGCACTTGCAAGTGGCCTTTTGGCATTTCAAAAATCTCCTCCGAAGGTACACGGGCCCGCCTAGATCATATGCCAAACAATCACGCCATTGGTTCAAGTGCATCTTGTAATCACCTCCTTGACACTTCACTTCAACACCATATTGACTTGGGGGATCCCACACATAAATCATTGGAGCCACATACAATAACGGATCATTACGCATGTTGGTATTGAGGTTGGTGTGGGGCACCACAAAATCAGGTCTCACCATCTTTTGTTTTTCACCAAGCTTGTCCCGGGTCATCTTGTCTATTTGCTTAACAAATTGCGAGGTTTGGTACTGCGGCCGTTGCATTGCCTCGGTTCCTACCCGTTGTTGCTTGATGGGCTCATCATCATCCGAGGACTCATACTCCACTTCTTCCTCAATGACTCCTTGACCTCCTGGGCCCTCCATGTGGTCTGAATATGAATGCGTGAACCATTTTACACCGAAATTTCTGTTAAATTCTGTTGCGTTCTCATTTTTCGTCTGTAGTACTTCAGCGGCTGAACAGGCGCGGCCCCGCGGCTTAATTCTGGCTTAAGCCGCGGCGCCGCCTGGCTTAAGCCGCGGCGCCGCGGCTTAAGCCAGGCGCCGGACTGGCTTAAGCCATCGCCGGACTGGCTTAAGCCAAATACCCACCTAGCTCCCCCTCTCCTCGATTCCGGCCGGCCTGTTAAGCGCCAGCCGCCGGCGCCAGCGCACTTGGCGAAAATCCGACTTTTGAGACTCTGGCGGTGTTCTGCGGCTGTTCTGGCGCCTCCGCGCCAAATTTCTCCGGATAAGCCTTATCCGGAGAAAAACGCGTTTCTCCGGATAACACTTGCGGTGTCACAGGCGCCCGCCCAAGGAAACCTGGCCAATAGTCAGTATTAGAAGCTGCAACATAGCGAACTTGCTGCGGGGCTGAAAATTGCCTGATTTTTTCAGAATTCCATATAACACTGTGAATAATACGCCGAAATTCACAAATTCTCACCATCACAGCAGTCATTCGCGTGAATTTTTGTCATAACGCCTTTCATTTTTTGCTATTGAATCCAGTTGAGCTTGTGTGCTTGTTGTGTGCGTGTATTCTATCTAGTGTGATTTTTAAGTTGACAAAATTTGTTGTGCGCTACCGCCGGCAACCAAGAGTTGATACCCGCTCCCCAACCCCTTTCTAAGTGGTCCTCCACAAACCCGCAGGTATGCCTCGCAGGAATTTCTCAAAGGGCCCCAATTGCTGGAATCGGTCGAATGGCTTGGGTCGCTTTGCTGGCCATTTCGCTTGAATCGCTTGAACCGCCCGAAGCGCTTTAAGCGATGGACTCGCTTGTATTGCTTGAATGGCTTGATTGCTGGCCCGCTTGCTCGAATGGCTCGAATTGCTTGAATCGCTGGACCGATTGCCCAAACCTCTTGAATCGCTCGAATCTTGAATCGTTGGACCGAGACTCTGAGTGTCGGGCCGGCGATTCAGCCCCTCGGGCCAGCGATTCAGTCCCCCGCACCCTGGGACCAGTGATTCAGACCCTTGGTCCAGCAATTCCCGGAGGAGAGTCAAGCGATTCGAGCTTCAAGCGATTCCAGCGCCGGCGACCCACGCTCTGACCAACTCGGCAGCGCTCCAGAAATAACACTTATTGATTTGTCCTGGTATGATCGAAAATTTTAAAAAAAGCAAAGGCCCCGGGCGATTCCCGGGGCCATGCTCACACTTGCGCTGCGCTTTCCCTGCCTGACACCCTCCCATGACATGCATGCACATATTCGACCAGAATTTGGGAGGTAAGGGAGTGTGTACGTAGGGCAAAGTGGGTGTTTTTAAGGTGTCTGGGTGTTTTGGTACCATGGTGCAACAAGCAGGTTTCCCAAAGTACCGGGGGGGTAACTTGGCGCCACCAGCTCGGTTTTTGGCGCTTTTTTTTGCAATGATCGCCGCCGCAGTATATACCACAGTATATACCATCGCTGCCGTATATACCAGCGCTGACAAATTCGAATTTTGAACTTCTAGACCAATTTGAATTTCATTTTTGATTTTCTTCTTTTTTCTGTCACAGCTCGGAATGAATATTCGCTTAGTGATTTTGCTACTTGTGTGTTCCTTATGTTTGGGCACACACTCCAATCCCAAACGCTTTGATTGGAAATGCTCCGATGTTGTCCGTGAAATGCATGGACGCACCATTGGCGAGATTGGTGTGCTAATTACCAATCGACCTCGTGGTGCACCTGCCTATTACGTATGGCACCCGGAGCAAATGTATAATTGGAGGCCCGTATGTCCTGATTGCCGTGGCCCTGCTAAAAAACACGGGTGGTCAAAGCATGTGGTTTGCATGGCAAGCGAAAACTGCGCTTTGCTTCACCCTCGCTATAGGTGTCCTACATGCAGCACATCGGCATCTACCAAGACATTTACTCCCGGCCCTGCGGCAACCAGGGAAGACTCTCCTTCTCATGAGGCACCTCCATCTCAAGCTGTTGTGTCACCGGCGTACACTGTCACCCCTGGCGTGCAGTGGAAGCGCCGGACTTTTTGCTTGTCATCGTTGACAAAGCATCAATGCAATGGTCCAAAGCAAAATGGTTCCGTGCCTCCGTTTTGCGCTCTCGATAGCTAATGGTTTCATATTCACTCTTGAGTGCGTGCTGAGATTGAAATTCTTAAACAAAATCCTTGTCCCAAACCTGTGTGCCATGCTACATGTAGTGTGCAAAGGGTAGTTGGTTGCGGCGGCTGGGAGAGGGCCCCGGCCGCCACGGACCACTGAAACTGAAACTTAACTGCTAGTCTTCTCATTGTCCTTACGCATGTGGAAGACGATCGCATTTGGGTCTTGCCTTGGCGGGAACATCCGTACTTGCTTGTACAGCCGTTTCTTGAGCAGTTTACATTGTAGTCAACGCACATGTTACATCCTTCCACACATGTTCGCAAGGAAAAATGTCGAGGGTGTCGTGAAGCGCACCATTCATCGGGTGAACTTTTCCGTCGCTACTTATGAAAGTGGAAAGAAAGCATTTGCCGCAAACGGAGTTTGCATTTCCGGTTGCGTATCGCTGCTTGCCCTCCTCTCACAATGGCGGTTTTGAGAGTCGTGCATGCAAAGTTTGCAATTTTTTGTGTGCTATGTGGTGGATAAATGAAGAGTTTCCTACTCGTGGATCTCTTGTGGATCAAGAACTCCCATAATTCTCCTTCTCTTTTTATGTTGAAATTTGTTTCGTTGGTGGTGAACGACCCTTGCGAACCCCACCGAAATGGGTTGGACCCAAAAAATCCAATCACAAGCACACAAGCCCCAACCACAACGAGTTTGACGAACCTTGCAATGCAGAGCCACAATTGATGACTCCTCAACTTGAGAAATCCTTCAACTTGCACGGAGAAAAAATGGCCCCACCGTACATGTAACTTCCAACAATTGCTTGGATCTTGATTACGAAAATTACGCGGCCACTTTATCTACCAAGAAAAGGCACCCTTCCCTGAAAGGTGGTGTTCCTATGTATTGCACAATTTTTTTTTGCAATGGGATCTTGATTTGTTCTCTCGTGCCCTTGTCATCCTTGACATGGTAAGAAACGTGTGGCCATGTCCGGCCACCTTGCACAACCTTGATTGCAATTTCTTACTATTGCTCGTCGGAATTGAATAAGGTGTTCGCTACAATCAAATGTTTATCAAGGTGATGGATATCATTTTGTTGCAATGAAGTTGGTGGAGCAAACTGCAATCGTGTAAAACCAATCCCAAAGCGACGAGCGAGATCCTCAACCATGTAAAAAATACCCCTCCGGAGAATATTCGGCTCTTAGGATGGATTTCACACGATTTCATGTGTTTGCACTTTGTCACATCGTTCTCCTTTGTCAACTAAGCATTTGTGGGGCAGTTGTGTTATGGTGCGTACCTGCTCTTAAGCACGCCCAACCCGGTCAACCATGTATAGCGTGATGGTCGTGACTTGCTCGTTGGTATCGGCGATTGGTGCGCAGCATCATTTGATGATGTAGGTGGCCGCCAACGGCTTAATCAACTTCCCTCATGTAGTGATTTCCTCATGTCGGGCCACTCCAAGCTGTTCGTCGCCTCGTCTACCGAGCACCGCTAACAGCCCCGGAGTACTCTTTTTTCGACGACGTGTGACAACATTGGTGTATCTCGGACAACACATTGCTACGTTGGCTAGTTTTGAGTCAACTTTGCCTTTCCCTTGAAGCCTCGAGGTTTTGTTTTGGAGATTGTGAAACCGTGTTCGTTCCACTAACCATGGTTCTCATTGATGGTAACCACATAAAGAAGCGAGCTAAACATACACACTCAACTTTGTATTTTGTTGACGGGTCTCCGAGGATGCATGGTGTGTTTTCAAACTTATTGACACGCCCAGTGAGCTCACCTCTTATGTGGTTTGCATTCGCATAATGGCACGCAAAGCTTGACCCAATATGCGACTATCCTTACCTCGACAAATGTTTCCAGCTGCCGGTTTTCCGAAGATGTACCCAAGCCAAAATGTAAGTTCATATGCTTCCCATTGAAGCGAGGGTCATTGACCACTACATCGATCATTGCATTTACTTTATTTGGTGTCTTGCAAGTATTCCTTTGGCGTGTTCGTCCCACAATATTTCTTGTGAGCCCATAGCGATTGCAATCTAGCTAGCAGCTCGCATGCAGACGTTACTCCATTTTTGTGATATTTGGCATTCGAAAAAGTTCACAACTAGGGTGCACGCAAAATTGCCGTCCTCCTTGACCGTGTTCAACTCATCCCTCAGAGACACATTCAAGATGCACTAGCCATGCAAATGTGTTTAGTTGGGTTGTTGGTTCACACTTGACAATGAATTCGATGATTTTATTCGCTTGCCCAAAGGAAAAACTGTAGTTCCAGGAAAACGTGCGGAAACTTACAGATGGGCGGCCACTTAATTGGCCTATGATGATTTCTTCACTGGTTCTGAGTGTCGTCAAGAAGGCTTTCCACTGTAGATTTAGCCAAGCGACTCTGTAGCTCAACCTAGTTTCAAATTTTTGGACATGCAAGTATGGGGGAACCCATTGACAGCCTGGACCCCCTGCGCTCCCACACCAGAAAATGGCGGTGTACGCCTGTGACCTCGATGGCCAGATGTGAATTTTGCTATGCAAATAGAGATGACTTGTCGGTATCACACTCCATGACATGTGGAACAGGTTTGATCCTGGTGCGCCTGACCGGTGCCTTGTGTCTCTATTCTGTGTGCATAATTTGTATTTTTTCTCAGAAATCAACCCATGGGCCTATAGCGGATTGTCTCCTCACGCTCTTTGCTTCTGTGTCATCATCGGTGGCCGTATTGCTGCAGTGCGACCTCTTGCTACGTGTTTGTGCTGACGTCCCAGCAACCCCGCGTGACGAAGAGAACAAATTGATTTGTACCACGCAACAAGAAATCTTTGATACTTCACTAATTGATTGCATCCTTCTCTCGAAGAAAAAGCACTCACAACTTGGACTTCGGAATCTTAGAGTGCAATGACTTCAGGCGTCTGAGCTCCGTGCACGGGCTGTCGCTATGGCTTTGTGGACAGCATCTGGGCTCCTTGCACGGGTCGTTGCTACTTGGTGCTCTGTGCGTTCGTCCATCAAGGGATGTCAAGACACTGTGGGCAGATTGCTGCTCAAGGGTGTTCGGTCAGCGGTCTGTGGACATCAGGACTCCGTGCACGGGTCGTTGCCTCAATATCGGTGCTGCAACAGGTGAGGCAGCGGTGCCTATGTTGCATGGTGCCCTCACCCCAATTCTGGCGTCCGGGCTCCTTGCACGGGCCGTCGCTACCTCCTCTGTATACACCGTGTACGTCGCCTACGGCAAGCATGGGCATCAGGACTCCGCGCACGGGTCGTTGCTCCTTGGTGCTGAGAGCGCTCATGGTTATAGGGGCTTCAGGATATTGTACACCGGTCGCTGCTCTTGGGTGGTCTAAATATTTCTTGGGCCAGGGAGCACTGGGATTTCATGCGCGGGACATGCCTTGGTAGCTATGCGGTGTCGGGTCGGGCCTATTCTGTCAGTAGGGGCTATGTCAATCATGCTAGGAGCACCCACTCGCCTGGTGACGGGACGCAGTTCACGTTCAGGCATTGCCGTTCGCAGTATTTTGTGCACACTCCCGCTACAGTCATGACGGGTATACATCTCCGAGCACATAGGTTGGCGACTGTCCCCCTACACGCCTGTCATCGCAGCTCGATCATGTGGCCACCAACTCTGCGGCGCAGCTGTCGTTAGTGTCATCATCAGTGCCGGACGGCGGGGCCAACGTGGCGTATGGAGCACAGGCATACCCGGAGGGGGCAACATGCAATGGGGCGTGAAGCCCAATCCTGCCGCCAGGGTACACGCCCTGTTGGGGAGTCCAGCGAGTTGTGTTACATGTCGCTTCTTTTATGCCGCGGTCCCAGTTCACAGGTTTTATTGACTGGTTGCGGCACACCGACGATCTGACGGACTTGGGCGTTGTGGCACCGTCAATCCCGCTAGCGGCGTGCTGGGACTGTGCTGCGGTCACAGCCAGTATGGAACCCCCTGAGCTGTGGCGCTGTGGCTCCTGCGGTGGCCGCTCTCGACTCCGGATTGAGGCTCCAGCGCCTCGGCCGACATCTCGTGTACAGGAGGCATACGTTGGCGACTTCCTGTCACGGTGTCCGGCGGTGGCGCGATGGGTGGTGAGTTTTTTACAGGGCCTCCCGCGTGATTACGTGTCCCTGCTGGTAGTACAGCTGCGTTTGTGAGCGTCTGCCTGTCGCCGCAGGATCGCCTTCCCCAGCGCGCTTGAAGGGCTTTGTGGTCTCGCCTTTAATCCAGCATGGTTCCCAGCTGCTGCTGCTATCTCGCAGTTCGCAAGGTGCGGTGCCTGGTGCGCATGTACCGTTACCGGTGGACGCGCCGCCGATTTTTCTGTTCGCGCAGTCACTCTGTCACTCATGTGCGCGCCCCGGTGTGCTTGATGCTTCGGGTTTCTCGCCGTTTCCCGGTGTTGCGCACGCTGCGGTGTGTTTATGTGGTTCGGGATCTTTTGCGGTCAAGGACGCGGCGCGGCGATCGCATGTGTTTGTGCAGGGGGTCGAACTTGGCCCGGTGTTACCTGTGACTGTGCTGTCCCGCGCATGTGCGCTTGCGGATGTCGGTCTCCCGCGGTTGCCGGCATGGGCGTCGTCCTTCGCTGACGGGGGTCGGGACAGCCCGACGACACACGCATGGCGGGTTCTTGGGCTGCAGTGTGGAGGCGTGGCCACGCGCGTGGGACAGCTGTGCGATATCATCCTGCCCATCGATCCGGATGTGGTGTTTCTCCAGGAGCTGTGGAGCGCGGATCTCGATGACCGGGATCTCTTGGATTGTTATGTCGTGGTCTGCAGTGATCTGCAGCGCCGGGGCTGTGGCCTGGGTTTCCTTCTGCACGTTCGTCTTGGATTGCAGTACAACCCCCAGAATCCACACTCCCCCGTCGTCGTCGTATCCGACACCCGGTGCTTGTTTGCTCTGTTAATGTCTTATCAGTCATCGGCGGTTTTGCTTTGTTCTGTACATGTGGATCCCAGTTTACGCGCCCGCGCGGTGGAGGATGTCCTGAGGACCATATCCGATTTGGTGGCAGTATTGCGTGTGGCTTCCGTGATTGTACAGGGTGACTTTAACATGCAGTACTCCCCGCGATGTATGCTAGCGCGGTCCCTTCGTCCAACAGGTTGCTTGCGGGGGCTGCGCTTGCCGTACCCCACAGGGGAGCCCACCAATTTTGTGCCTCGAGCGGGGCTGTTGTGGTCAGCGACTGAAATCGATTATTTATTGATATCCAGGCCGTTGCAGTGTACGGATAAAGCCCTGGTGCCCGGTGTCGGCACTCATTTAGCTCTGAATCGATGATTTTCGGCGCTCTGCGGGTTCTTGGTGGCGATGGCCTTGTCCCAGGTCTCAAAGCAGTATTGGTGCATGTCCCGGCATGGGGTATGCGAACGCCACCACGTGAGTGGGGTCGTGTGCTATGTTTTGTCCACGCGCCCAATTTCACCCACTTTGCAATGCAGCAGACCCCCATCGTACATGCAGAGTACGGTGACTTCAGGCGTCGGAGCTCCGTGCACGGGCTGTCGCAATGGTTTTGTGGACAGCATCTGGACTCCTTGCACAGGTCGTTGCTACTTGGTGCTCTGTGCGTTAGTTGATCAGGGGATGTCAGGACACTGTGTGCGGATTGCTGCTCAAGGGTGCTCGGTCAGCGGTCTGTGGACATCAGGACTCCGTGCACGGGTCGTTGCCTCACTATCGGTGCAGTAACAGGTGAGGCAGCGGTGCCTATATTGCATGGTGCCCTCTCCCCAGTTCTGGCATCTGGGCTCCTTGCACGGGCCGTCGCTACCTGTTCTGTATGCTCCGTGTACGTCGTGTACAGCAGGCATGGGCATCAGGACACCGCGCACGGGTCGTTGCTCCCTGGTGCTGGGGGCGCTTGTGGTTATAGGGGCTTCAGGATATTGTGCGCCGGTTGCTGCTCATGGGTGGTCTAGATTTTTGGCGGATCTGGGAGCACTGGGATTCCACGCGCGGAACATGCCATGGTTGCTATGCGGTTGCGATGCGTGTGCACCCTCTAATCACTCGAAATTCGAGCACACCCATCTGCGCCTGCAGCCGGACGGCACTATTGCTTGCGTGCCCGGTGAAGTCTTCTTTTACGGCGGCGTGGCGCGTGCCACGGTGGATCCGGAGCAGTATATGTCCTGTGTGATAACTCTGCTGCGCATCTGTGCGCCTTCTCCAGGGCGCTGTCCCTGTCTGCGTGGGTCGATTGTGTGGCCAAGGTCATGCTCAGCCTGCCTATTGTTCTGCGTGTCAGCGAGCTCTGGGTGGAGGCACAACACGACTCACTGTCTGTAGATCTGGCTCCCGAATGGCAGGCGGAGGCGGATCGCTTGTCCACGTTTGCCATCCGCCACCATGGCGCATCTCCCTTCCCGATCAAGGCGTTCTGTGCACTGTCGACCCCAGCCTCCATCCCCCTTTTTTTCAACGACGCGCTGGTGGTCGGTCAGCTCCATGGATTCTGCTCATTTTGATGCCACTGCGTGTCTCGTATTGCACAGCTTTGACGCCATTGCATGTCTTGCGTAGCTCACAGCTCAGCGCCTTCACATAGCCTCATGTTCTGTTGGGTGTGGGGACCCAGCTCGGTGCATCCTGCTGAGTGTTCTGTGCCTTATGATGTGATGGGTCAACAGGGCCGGTCCAAGCACTGATCTGGCGTGCAGGGGTCGCTCAGACCCCACATCCAAGCTCCCGGAGTCGCCCCGGGCCACCAACCAACCAACCAACCTGGCCAATATTCCTAATTTCGCACTTTCTGGCCCTGAAAATCAGATATTCCTATTTTCGCACTCGGCCCAGTGCGATAATTAGGAATATTACAGTAATGCCACGTGGTTCAAACTGCAATTTGCAACGAACTTATTGCAGGGCAGAAATTTGCCTGATTTTTTCAGAATTCGATAGTATTTTGAATAATACACCGGAATCCACTAATTTAGACCACTTCAGCATTTATTTGGTGGATTTTTGTCTACAACGCTTTTAGTTGTTGCTTTTGAGTTGAATTGACCTTGTGTGCTCGTATGCGCGTGTTGTAGTGTGAATTTGCAATGATTTCATGCGTTAGTCTTTTCACATTTTCAAATGAGCATACTTTTGAGACCAAACTTTTGTGCCGCAAATCTCATTGCTTCCGTTGAGACACGTCACACAACGCTACATGAGGGCTCAAGTTGCTCGGTTTGAGACATATGTCGATGTCTTTTTGTAAACAAACCTCCGTTATAAAAAAAGACTTACCTCTGCTCGTTTTGTGAAACATGCCTTCGGTTCGTTTTGAGGTCTTTTTGTTAAACAAACCTCCGTTCTTTTAATAGACTCACCTCTGCTCGTTACATGAAGCATGCCTTCGTTCGTTTTGTGTCGTTCACAAAACGAATTGAGGTGAATGAACAACCACCGGAATTGTGTTTCGCAAAGAGGGGGTAAATTAACGACAAGAAAAGCGAATGGAGGTGTGCTTCATAAAACTGAATGGCAAACAACCAAACAAACAGACACATGGCATAGAATCGACACACCTCCGTTCTTTCAATCAATTCACCTCCGTTCGTTTTGTGAAACACGCCTTCGTTCGTTTTGTGAAAGACATGCCCGGTCGTTTTGTTTAAAACACCTCCGTTCGTTTAGGTGATTCACATCCGTGCGCACAGCTAATTCACCTCTTTTTTCTTGTTAAACACGCCTCGGCTCGTTTTTGAAACACATTTCCGGTCGTTTTGTTGAACACACGTTCGCTCGTTTAGTGAATCTACTTGTGTTTGTTTATTGAATTCACCTCCATTCGTTTTTGACACACCTTCGTGTAATTAATTCATTTTGTGAAACCCACGGTTGTTAGCTTCGTTGTCACCTTTTGTTAGATTTGTGAAACGCACCTCCATTAGTTTCGTACACTTCTTTTCAAATCTTCGAACATATTCCTTTGTTGAGACCATCGTTCGTCATATTCTTCGGGTTTGTGCCTTGGCAAAATCACTGCGGAAAGGTGTGTTTCACAAGAAAAAAGAGGTGAATTAGCTGTGCGCACGGATGTGAATCACCTAAACGAACGGAGGTGTTTTAAACAAAACGACCGGGCATGTCTTTCACAAAACGAACGAAGGCGTATTTCACAAAACGAACGGAGGTGAATTAATTGAAAGAACGGAGGTGTGTTGAACAAAAAGACCTCGACATATGTCTCAACCGATGTTGTGCTCAAAGCGTCATGTTGCGTGTGTTACGTCTCAATGCATGCGGTGGAAGCCATGAGCAAGGCCAGTGTGTAGTGCGCACCTTCCATGCGACCATGCGACCTAATTGCGATCGCATTAGGTCGCAATTAGGTCGCAAAACCCCCACCTAGTGGCGTCAGTGCCTATAAGCAACAGTCGGCCTGGAACGAGGTTTGATTCCAAGTAAGCAACGTTGCTTCTCTACTATGGTAGGGAGTACCATGGATAATCCCCTACCACAGTGAACTCAGTGCCGGCGTTTGGAGTTTGGAGGTGTTTCCACAGCGGTAATTTCTCCTTTGGCAGTACGGATGTGTACAGGATGGGAATTTTTCATGTCAATCGCGTCCTAGCAGCAATGAACTGAACTTCTTCTTGTTTGCATTAAGCGTCGAAACTTGAAGTTGCTTCTTGCTGTTGAGCATACACAATTGAGGAATTTTGAATCACATGCGAATTGCGTGTACTTGCAACAGGAAAGCAAGGGCCGCGGTGTACTCGATGAAAGGCACACAAAGCCTCCCACACTTTTTGTGAGTCATGTAAAGTAGGATGTAGTTTGTAGTGGTGGATGCGGAAAGAACCCCGGTTAGTGGACTCGGGGAAATTTTGGGTATTTGGAGGCCAACGGAGAAACAGCATGGGTTACATTTGCGGTATTTGGATTTGCATATGCGGTGCGGTACTTGCCTATCATGATGCCACCAAAGTCTTTTGTTTTGACCTTGTAGTGATTTCTAAAGTGTGGAAGGCATATGGCAACAATAGCTATAGTGTCCACACCCACCCCTCCAGATCCTTCACAGAAACTTGGGGAGGGGGCAAGTTGGCTCTTTGCTGCCAAAAAGCCACGTGATAAAAAACGGAAGGCGATTCGCAAATCGCCACAAGGCCAAAGAAACATTTAATAGAATGGGCGCCGATAAGGTCCATCAACGACATCCATCGGTGACAATTCTCGTGTGAGCCGTGGGTTGTGGTTCAGCTTGTGTATCGTTTTTTGAGGCTTTGTTTCTCAAAATCGCGATCGGTTCCCACCGGATGGAAACGAACATGAACATGTAAAACTCATCAACGATGCTTTTCCGTCTACACGTCCATTTTTTTGGCTTAGGATGGTGACATGCCTTCAACCTCCGATAGTATGCGTTTCTCGTGATTTCTAGTCCCACTCCACAATGATGCGTCTCATGTTGTGACGTGACGGATTCCTCTTGGGGATGAGGCATCAACATGCACGTTGGAAAGGCATGTTCAAGCTTTGGCTCATCGTTGTAGCAGCAACGCAAACATGGTCCCAAGAATATGCTAATCCGTGCCTCCAAAATAAGGCGCTCTACTTCAATTGGGATGGCTCGCAACTTATGCAGGTTCGCCCCGACGCTTCCCTCCATAGGTTGCCATTTCCGTTTTCGAAGCGGGCCTCGAATTATGAGCGTTGAAAATTGCGCACTCTCTTGCAAGTTTTGTGCTCAATACACACGCAAAATGTACATGTGACCCGAACCATTCATCGTGTTTGTGACATATCAAGCCGTGGTCATGGACCGACGTATCTTTGTGCGTGCATCGTTGTCTAAAGACCCATTCCTTCCAAGAACGACGAGCCCGTTGAGTGCCTGTGGTGTTCTTGCCGTTTGAGATTAGACCCCATGTTGAGAGGCATGGGTTGTTTTCACATTGCAAGGGGTCTATGTAGGGTGGTGGGAGCCGTCAACTTTTTTGGGGTCTTTTGATTGATCGCGCAAACGTGGTGTTGTTCGCACCGCTCGTTGCACAGACGGAGGACAAGGTGCTGTTGGAGTGGATTCCGGCAGGCGATGCCATCGATAGTCCTTATGAATTTGGGCGCAAGATGGATTTTACAATCGAGTTTTGGACTCGCATCCCGTTTAGCGCCGAAGGATCGCCTATCATTCTTAGTAACAAAAAATGGCGCCAAGTATGAAGTATTGCTCACGCTTTCTCCCGCGTTCATATCAATTCGTGTCACCGAAATGCGAGCAAGACGTTGCGTTCGAAAAGCAATCTTGACCCTTGTTCCCATTACCCCTAGTCTCAAACGTATCGAAGAGGATTTCTCTTTGGGTTGGGCGCGGATGGTGAGCATGTGATTGTCAACTTGGGGGACGGGAGAAATCAAGCGCAATTCCAATCTCGTGCGTCAATCAAAGATGGTCGGTGGCATCACATCGCCACCACTTTTGACCGTGACGGAAGCATGACTTTGTTCGTGGACGGACAAGTGGATAGCTCGGTTTCTATTAGTAATCTCGGTGTGCCACGCCACAACTTTGCTTACAACCCGTGGTGCAACCGACGTGGATTTGCCATGGAAGCATTCATTTCATTTTGTTGAGCCAACTTGTCCCACCACTTCACAACCCATTTTTCGCTTGTATGGAACGCAATTCACAAACGAAGCGGCCAAGGTTATCTTGTCACCACTATCCCACACCTCTAGGGGATGTGAGTTCAGGATTACCCATGGTTATTGGCAACGACGGCACGGAAACGTGGCCCTCCGTGTTTTATGGCGCAATGGATGAAGTTAGGATATGGCGCGTGGCACGGAGCTATGACGAAATCCGTGCAGCCATGAATACCAGTCTCGACGATCCCGAGCAAAATCTTATATCGAGTTGGAATTTTGCTAGGATCCGTGTTGAAAGGTATGCGATGGATTTTGCTTGGGCCCATCGAGGGTTCGTTCCACACGCCGACGTGTTGCATGAGGTACTCGGGAATGGACTTGCATGTTCCGCCGTGCTTTGAGTTCCGACATGCCGAACTTGGCGGTGAGTGCGCACGGTTGGGGTGCATCCTACAAATGTGCAGCCTCAAACATGTTCCACATCCTTGCCACTCCTTCGCGTAGTGGCGGCCTTCCTTTGGAGACCTCACCGGACGTCGGCCCGGCGCAAACCGATGCGTTGCTCGGTGACGGGATGAGTGCGGCACGTGCTTGGCGGGACGGCCCGAAATGGGTGCTCGCGACGTGCACCGCGTCCCCAACGTCGTCGTTGTCGGACTTGCCAACTGTCACTTCCGAGGGCGACTTAAGCCTCTCCCTCACAGCCCCGCCCACAATGTCGCTAGCGGACGCTCCGTCCTTTACTGCGTCTCTGCCCCCAACAATAACCCCGACGCCTCTTCCCCCAACCCCGACCCCCACTTCTACCCGCACCTCCACGGCCAAGCCTACCCCGAGCCCCACGCCGACCCGCAGTGCGACACCCGGCCCCTCCTTGACACCCACAAGGGCGGCCACCCCCAGTCCGACCGCACCTCCGTCGCACTCGGGCACCAACAGCCGGACCATGTCGCCAAGCGCAACAATAACCCCTTCGGCCACGCCAGCTGTGACGCCCACGCTCAATGTGACTTCCGTTCCCGACGTGACCGATTGCCGCGCGCCGCAAAGTTGTTCCGATCACGGGTGCCGCGTGGATGACGCTTGCGTCTGCCACCAGAACTCCGAAGACGGCTTTTGGCAGGACGAAGGCGAGAAACCTTGTTCCCGTTGCATTGAAGGTCTAGTTGCCTTGGCATCGGATGTTTGATGCTTTTAGCTGTTGGGCATGTTGTCATGCATGTGTCATTCCGTTGCGCTGTAAACATCACATGTCAGTGTGGAAAGTTTAAATTGATGCATGTTGTGGTAACATGTCCAATCGGATGTGTTTTGGTGACGCATACGCCATTGCGCGTGTGGGTGTGGGATTTTGCATGTTTCTCTTGACCACTCACCATTGACACTTTGCAGTGTGTGGTCAGAAATAGCTGAAGTTGACAGCTAGCCACGCCCGGTGGACCAGCCAATCGCGCACGAGATCCATGCCGCGAAGCTGCTTCCATATCCGAGCCAAACAATCACGTGCTGCTAGCATCGCTTGCCGGTGGGGTGCCCATGTGATTGTGGTAAGGGAGACACACATGAATAAATCAGTAGGTATTTGGTGATTGGTACAGGAGCGGTTGGGTGGGGGTCGACACCACGGCAAGCCGGCGATAGCTCAGTTGGTTAGAGCATGTGACTGTAGAGTTCACAGATATCACAGGGTCCCTGGTTCGAATCCGGGTTGCCGGAACATTTCAGTAAGTGTGATGGGCCCCCTTGTGCGACTTGCGGCCTCCAACAACATCTATACGGTAATGCAAACCACCGGAACATTTCACTAAGCGTGATGGGCCGAGCCACTTGGCACGACAACGCCCGTTGCGGCCTCCAACAACATCTATAGGGTAATGCAAACCACCATTAGCGTGTGCAGTCAAAAGTCGACAACGGAAGATTTCGACCTTTAGTATGGCAGGATTGTACTCCACAAGGATCATTTCTTGAGGACGTACACGAGAACTATCTCTCAAACAGTACCAACTTACAACCACGAAGATGAGTCGAAGCTCACTTCCCAGAGCGTGAGGCTGCAGGCACTTTCGGGTGCACTGCTTCGATGATCGCATTGAAGGGGAGTAAGCAATTTGAGTGGTTGTTTTGTTTTTTTCCATGATGCTCTTGGTGCTTATCAGCTCCTCCAATGACATTTTTACATTTGACCGACTGGTTGGTAGATACAAAAAGCACACTCTATGCCGAAGACCTGATGGCCTAGTGGTAAGGCACCCGTAACCTGGCGCCGCAAGGCTGCCAGAGGGCTTCGGTTCGATTCCCGACTCAGGCACTTTTTGTTTTGTAGAAATTGGCCAGGATATCTATTTACTGAGTTCTGCATTGCCCCCCCCGTGCTTGTATTTGAGTCCTTCCGTGAAACACGACGTCCATCATACGTTCTTGACCTGTTGGCTCAGATAAAAAATGTAGCTTCTGTTCTTATCAGGTTAAAATCTGTTACATCCAGTTTTGCTGGGCTCGTTGGGGTCATGGGATTCCCCTCAGCTTGCTGAGTCCCATGACACGAGTCGCCCTGCGATTGAGGTGTGGCTCGCGTCCCTTGCTTCAGGTTGGAAGGGGAATGTCTGTTCCGAACCTGATGGTATCTTCAAGCTGGAATTTGGACCGCAAGTCTTGTCCTTCGATGCCGCTGCCGGTGCGCGCGTGACCACAGCAATCACCCGAGTGCTCAATATTTCTTCAACCGCCCTCGAATTTTTCAACGTGTCCCTAGTGCCACTGCTTGCTGCACCGCAGCGCCGCCTGGGAAATGAAACTGTGTACTATACGTACGAGGCCACGGGGCACTTTGTCTCAGTTCCGACGGAGTGGTGGCGGTCACAGTTGCTAGCAGCAGTCCAACAGGTGCGCATCGGTCCCTCCAGGGTTGCATCACGCTATCGGCTCAGGGCCAGGCAAAGATTGCGCACCATCGACATCCATTGTTCGTGTATGTGTGTGTGTGTGTGTGTGTGTGTGTGTGTGTGTGTGTGTGTGTGTGTGTGTGTGTGTGTGTGTGTGTGTGTGTGTGTGTGTGTGTGTGTGTGTGTGTGTGTGTGTGTGTGTGTGTGTGTGTGTGTGTGTGTGTGTGTGTGTGTGTGTGTGTGTGTGTGTGTGTGTGTGTGTGTGTGTGTGTGTGTGTGTGTGTGTGTGTGTGTGTGTGTGTGTGTGTGTGTGTGTGTGTGTGTGTGTGTGTGTGTGTGTGTGTGTGTGTGTGTGTGTGTGTGTGTGTGTGTGTGTGTGTGTGTGTGTGTGTGTGTGTGTGTGTGTGTGTGTGTGTGTGTGTGTGTGTGTGTGTGTGTGTGTGTGTGTGTGTGTGTGTGTGTGTGTGTGTGTGTGTGTGTGTGTGTGTGTGTGTGTGTGTGTGTGTGTGTGTGTGTGTGTGTGTGTGTGTGTGTGTGTGTGTGTGTGTGTGTGTGTGTGTGTGTGTGTGTGTGTGTGTGTGTGTGTGTGTGTGTGTGTGTGTGTGTGTGTGTGTGTGTGTGTGTGTGTGTGTGTGTGTGTGTGTGTGTGTGTGTGTGTGTGTGTGTGTGTGTGTGTGTGTGTGTGTGTGTGTGTGTGTGTGTGTGTGTGTGTGTGTGTGTGTGTGTGTGTGTGTGTGTGTGTGTGTGTGTGTGTGTGTGTGTGTGTGTGTGTGTGTGTGTGTGTGTGTGTGTGTGTGTGTGTGTGTGTGTGTGTGTGTGTGTGTGTGTGTGTGTGTGTGTGTGTGTGTGTGTGTGTGTGTGTGTGTGTGTGTGTGTGTGTGTGTGTGTGTGTGTGTGTGTGTGTGTGTGTGTGTGTGTGTGTGTGTGTGTGTGTGTGTGTGTGTGTGTGTGTGTGTGTGTGTGTGTGTGTGTGTGTGTGTGTGTGTGTGTGTGTGTGTGTGTGTGTGTGTGTGTGTGTGTGTGTGTGTGTGTGTGTGTGTGTGTGTGTGTGTGTGTGTGTGTGTGTGTGTGTGTGTGTGTGTGTGTGTGTGTGTGTGTGTGTGTGTGTGTGTGTGTGTGTGTGTGTGTGTGTGTGTGTGTGTGTGTGTGTGTGTGTGTGTGTGTGTGTGTGTGTGTGTGTGTGTGTGTGTGTGTGTGTGTGTGTGTGTGTGTGTGTGTGTGTGTGTGTGTGTGTGTGTGTGTGTGTGTGTGTGTGTGTGTGTGTGTGTGTGTGTGTGTGTGTGTGTGTGTGTGTGTGTGTGTGTGTGTGTGTGTGTGTGTGTGTGTGTGTGTGTGTGTGTGTGTGTGTGTGTGTGTGTGTGTGTGTGTGTGTGTGTATGTGTGTGTGTGTGCCATGCAATTTTTTGTCATGTGTCCTGAAAGTAGGTTATGCGTAAGCGTGGCGGTGTCTGATGTGGACATACCCGTAGTACCGATGTTTGGTCGTGAGGCACTGGCACCAGCATGAACAGTGGCGACAGCAGCCGTAGCAGCGGCAGCAACGCCAACAGTCATAGCAGCAACAGCAACAGTAACAGTAACAACAGCAACAGTAACAGTACCAGTAGCAACAGCAACAATGACAGGAACAACAGCAGCACTGGCAGCAGTAGCAACGGTATTAGTAGTAACAGGACCGGCACAGCAAAGGCAACAATGAGATCCGCAACGCTAACAGCGGCACAAGTGACAGCAGCAACATGTGCAGGAGCAAAATTGACAGCCACAATGGTCGCGCCTTGATTGTATCACCCGGAAGAATCGGGGAGAAGGTGGACCTCCCGTGAAGCCGAGGGCCCTGCTGCTGAGCAGACTTCTGTCTGCATAACTGGGACTGCTGTCCTGCTGCTGATGCTGTTCCTGTTGCGGTTGCTGCTGTGCTGCTTCAAGATTTTGATGCCTGCCCCCGTTCGTGCCAGGTGCCCTGCTGCTGTATTGTATCTGTCACAGAGTCAAGCCGCTTGGGCCCCACTGATGATTTCGGGGATGGTATATGTGGAGTCCAATGGGACGGTGATCGGGGTCACGTCTGGACCAAAGCCCCCTCCCAAAGAAGAGGAGACGGAGACGCCTTGCATGCCTGCGGTGATGGTGGTGCTGCTGTTCCTGCTGGTGGGCGCCCTCGTGATGATGGTGGCGTTGCTGTCTTTTATGCTGATCGCTGATCGCTGCAATTTCGGGGGCTGCAAACCCTGGGGCGCCAAAGCGACGCGCGTGACTCCGGCAGATGAGGTGCGCCAGACTGTGTTCAGGCGCGCCATACAGGGGTCGTTCTCCCTGTTCCTGAAATCCGCGAGTCCCACTCGCCAAAAATCGCAGATGGGAACACGTTCCAGTTCTGTTTTGAGGGGGGAGTAGCATGCGACCGTTGCATAACGTTGTATGACCGTTGCAGGACCGTTGCATTGTGTTGCACAGCATTGTATGGCCATTGCATGACCATTGCATGACTGTTGCAGAGCGTCGCATGGCGGTTGCTTGGCCCTTGTATAGCCTTGTGTGATGGCCGTTGCATGGCCGTTGCATGGCTGCATGACCATTATGACCGTTCTATAGCGTTCCGTGACCAGTGCATGACCGTTGCATGGCTGTCACACCATTGCACGACCATTGCGTAGTCGCAGGACTCCGCTGGCGATGGCCATTGTTCTGCCCGCTCTCCAGGCCGCCCTGGATGCCAGTCCTTTTCAGGGCGGGAGGTGCTGGCCCCATTTTCAGTGGCCCATCAACTGTGAAAGCCCGTGCCACATGCCTCAGTCCTTCAACACGTGCCGTCTCAGGTATTGCCAGGCAGCACGGTTACTCCGCCAATTCCTTCGGGAAGCACGAGCCCCACAAAACTCGCGTTCCGGCCCCGTGCCCTCCCCCTCACCACAAGCGAAGAGGTCGTGGTGAACGTGGCAGAGTCCAGCCCGGCTGAGGTACGCTGCACTTTTACCCACACTGCAGACCCGAACAAGCACGGTACCTGGTGGTCTCCAAGCGGGGTGGGTGGGCGCAGGGGGGGCAGGGGGGCAAAAAGCAGGTCATCCGCCCCCCCAACCCCCCGGGTTTGGGATGGGGTTGGAGTCCCCTCCCCATTTTTGGGGGGGTCGGGAGTTCACAAACAAATAGGTTTTGGTGCCAAATGAAACAACGGGGAGGCCATGCAAGGGCCAAAAAAGGTGAAAAGTGCGGTATGACATGGTCAATATGCACACTCGCCCATTTTTATATGTCTGGAAAGCACACACAACGGAAAGATATGTGGTCAGTGTAGACAGATCCCCGAACTTTTCTCGTTGGATCGTTGTTGTTTTTTTTGCACCCCAAAACGGGCAGAGCAGGAGGGGTCATGCAGTGCCAGGAACCAAGAAAATGGTTTCATCTGTGCACCTCCCACATGCACTGGGAGGGATGTAGGCATACGGGCGGGGGCATGTTGTGCTGTCCCGAAGCGGAAGAGGCTGGGGGACCAATGTGCTTTGCCTTTCCTAGACTCAGCATGTTGTGGAGGCTGCTCATGGGGTGGGCTGGGGGCCGTCTTTTCCCAAAAGTGCCGAAAAAACGACCTCCCCCAGCCCCCCCCTTCATCACTAAGCAATAGCCCGAGCAGGCGGTGGCTGTCTCCCAAGGGATTGGTACACAACTTACTTCCAATTATGCCAATTATTCCACAAGAGTAAAGCAGAGTGGAGCCCAAAACTGTGGGACAAAACGGCTCGGAGACATATTGCTTGTTTCTTGCTTGCTCCGGGATGATTTAAGGGACACACCATCATCACCCTACCAATTTACTACCTTATTGGTAGAGACAACAGTGCACCCATGAATTGCACGCCGCCATGCGGCGGCCGCACAGAGTAGGGATTATCAATCAAACGAGGGCATGCACTCCATGCTGAGAGCAAAATGTTTGCATACGCAGCCCGCCACTGGTGTGTATAATTGGTGATCTGCCCCCCCCCGGGCTCTGTCTTATCATTCCCAAATCAGTGATGGTGAGCGCCCTCCAAACGTCACGGTCTGGGAGTCAGTGAAAGAAAAGCCTGTGTGCGCTGGTGGCGCAGTGGATGCCACAAAGGGTAGAATGCTGTAATTGTGAGTTTGGGGGCAGGCATTCCACTGTCACCAACCACCCCCCCTCCCCCCTCCCGTCATGCAGCAAATATCCCCCATCCACAGCCCAGAGGCACGCCTCCACAAAACACAACCAATTGTGTTAAAGGCGGAAGTGCCACCCCACACCGACTCCACCTTTATGCATCATCCCTCCCCGCCCACACAGCAAAGTGTATTCATGGCGCAAAGCGTACATGACCTATTTTTTTCACCACAGCAAATGATACGGCACAGCACTAAGCGATGCACCAGTAATTGTTGACTGCTCTGCAGCGCGGCACTGCCCCCTGGCGCATTGAGAAATTCTCTCACAATGCTCGTCCGTAGCACGGACCCGTGGTGTGCTTGACGTAACGCAATCGGCTGTCATTCTCGTCTGGGTTGACGGGTGGTCCATGGTGTTGTGGTGTTGTGATTGGGGTGTGCAGCGACCGGAGGGAGCTTGCCCAATGGAATGGGGAGAGGGTTCGCTCTTTGATGTTTTGCAGTGTCCATGCATCATTGTGCTGGTGGTGGTGGGGGGGGGAGGGTAGCAGCCAGTTTCGGGCAATGAGTACAACTGGAAGGCCAACCAAACAATCCGAATCTCCTTGTTTCCTGGCAATCACTGTGCCATGACTAAACACCCTTGCTAATGCTCTGCTGCTTTGGATTCTGGACATTCATGCATGCTGCTCCGCTCAAATGTACACTGTGTGCCCTGTCCCGACACTCGGATTGTTCCTGGGTGTTGCTGGCACTGCCTGTGCCTGTTGCTGTTGGTTTGTTGTCTCTGTTGCCGGGTGTCAATGGGCCACTGCATTTCACCCACCAGCATTTCCAAACACGCAGCTATGATTCCGCGGCCAACTGTGTTGTTGCTGTGCTGTTTTGGAACGAAATTCTGGTTCAGGATTTGTCGACACTCAGAACACTGACAGCCTCAGGAAGGGCCAGATGGATGCCTGTGTTGCCCAAGGCAGTAGCGCTCAAGGGACGGGGAGTGTTCCCTGTTTCTGCGCTGTATAGAGAGTCTAAAAATAGGTGCAGTATGATCAAAAGCTCCCAGTCCTTTGCACCCACTTACTCGTCTGGCCAACATTGAAATGAATGAAAAATAGTCAAATACCCGAGATTATTGTGTTGTTGGGTGTATGTAGGGGTAGTGTGGGCGATTTCGGGGGTAAAATGTTTGGTTTTAGTATTTTGGCTGGCATTCTAACATCAAGCTTATCATTCCCTATTTTTTAGCCCCTAGTACCACTTGGTGGGTCCCAGTGCTACATATATACATACATGGCCATCATCTGTTTTTACCCCCACCCCACCCCACCCCCAGCCCCTCTCGGTTTGGTTTTTGAGACCAAAAAGGGTGAGCCCCCCCCCCTCTTATTTTGGAGGCGAGAAGCTCGAAAAAAAAACGTGTTTTAAAAGGTTTTCTTTAGATGGTTAGGATATATGTATGGCATACATAACACCCCCTCCCACCCCCCTATCACGAGGCAGGCGTTGGCTTGGGTTAGAGGGACCCCCCCCGTTTATGGTGAGGAAGTCATAAAGAACATGTTTCGGAACTTTTTGGAGGGTGGGGGTACAATATTCAGGTTTACCAAGGGGTTACAAGAGCAAAACTTAGGGTATGACATCACTGCACACAAGATCCTGACCAAGGCAACTGAAGATAGCAAAATAGGCACAATTGACCACAAAAATGGTTGGTGGGGTACGGTGAGGCATTCCACACCTCTTTCTCGGCCAAGGAATAAGGAATGGATGTCATGGAATGTATTGAGCGTGGTGGGGTGGGGTTTTGGGGGCTACGGTGAGCAGAATTTTTTGGGAATGATGGCACTCACCAAGAATACCCCATTTTTAAAAAGTTTGAGGGCTTGTTGCAAGTGCCTAGTGGCCCAAATCCTTCCAAATCCAATTTTTGTAATTCCCCAGCTCTACAATAGGCAAGGGGGTGTGTGGTACCTGCCCCTCCCATCTCTAGGAACAACCCATTGCCCAATAGATGTAATATGTAATATGTAATAATAGATGTAGGGGCCGTTGAGCGCCGGAATTTTCCAACAAGCAGGCGCCGAGGGCCTAGTCCGCATCACCCTCTTGTTTTGTTAAGCCTCAAGGAGGTCTGAGCAAACCCAAGGGGAGCCCTAATTACTTTTGCATACAGAACGACACCTCGATAGGGTTGTGAGATCAAGCGCGGTTTTGAGCCATGTGTCCCCCATTTTGGGGGTTATTTGTGTAGCATACCTCAATGTATGACATTGGATGTTTAAGCCATTGTAAAATCATCATCTTGGGAGACAAAAATATCCCCCAATGAGTTTTTCGATTTTGACCCCTCCACCCCTTGTACTTGGGTGCCGTTTTTTTTCGGGGGGCCAGGGGAGGAGCGGGGGTCAAAACTTGGTTGGCTTCTAGCTGCCACTGTGCTTGGATTGGGACCCACGTCCCATTCCACCGTTTTTTTTCTTTATGCGGCCCTTGACCAATGATTGAGCTCCCTATCCCTATGCTATCTTGAACTTTCCAAGATCAGCATGAGTTGGCTGAAAAATCTTAATTTGGGGCTGACCTCCAACAATCCCTCAGGACCCTTGGGCCATTGTTGGGTGATCATTTGGTGACAATGGGAGTACGTACAAAGCACTAGGGAGACATGTAGCATGAATTAGGCCTGCTTCTAGGCCCCCGAAAGTGCCGTTTTGCGTGTGTTGTGGGCAAACCTGGTTGGTTTATAGCCACGTTGTGCGTCGATTCGGACCCACGTCCCATTCCACTCGGACCCTGGTCCCATTCCATTTTTTTCTTCTGTATGGACCCCCCAACCAATGAGGGGGCTCCCGGGTGCTATCTCGAATTCTCCAAGTCCCCCCTATGGGGCCCCACATGTTCAAGACATAGCCGGTTTTAGGCTGGTATGACTTGGCTGAAAAAGGGTGATCTTGGGGTGACCTCCGACAACTCCCAAGGACCCTTTGCTATGTTTGGATGATCATTTGTGACAATGGGAGCATCAATTAGGCACTCCCAATGGTGCTAATCCGCCCTTGAAAGCGTTGTTTAGGGCCTGTTTGCATCGCAGTGGGCAAAACTAGAAAACGCCACTGTGCATCGATCCAGACCCAGGTCCCATTCCCTTTTTTTTCTTCCGCATGGACTAGTACCTACCAAACGGGGGTCCCAGGTGCTATCTCCAACTTTCCAAGATCGGCCCCCCTTTGGGGCCCCACCAGTGAGGACTTTTTCATGCTGTTTTCAGGGCGCCCTGGGTTGGCTGAAAAATCACAATTTTTGGGTGACCTCCAACAACCCACGGGGACCCTTGGGCTGTTGTTGGATGATCATTTAGTGACAATGGGAGTAGGTAGAAACTCATGCAGCACCAACTAGGCCCTCCTAAGGGGTGCTTATTGGCCCCAAAAGGTGTGTTTTTGGGCGTGTTTGCACTGTGATGGGCGGAGCCTATAGTTTACAATTTCCCCCACAATGTCGCTGGTCTCTCTTCAAGATTCCTGGCCAAATGCAAAAGAATTTTGCTGTGCCTCCCCCCCTCCCCCCCCTACATCATGCAGAGGGTGTTGGTGCTGGGGTCCCAAACTGCACTCAGCTGCCCCCAACGGTCAGGAGCCCAGGACACAATCCACAGACAAAATGTCATCCGGCGGACACACGGCCGCACACCAAATATGCACAGTCACACACACACACACACACACACACACACGCACACGCACACGCACACGCACACGCACACGCACACGCACACACACACACACACACACGCGCGCGCGCGCACACACGCACACACCACAAACATCTGGTCTGACTCATAAAGGCATTCCCAACCTCTTGCGCGCAATCCTTTGCGGTCTGCAGGCCAGAATCAACAGAACACCACAGCAAGTGACCCTCTGCACGTGGGTGGAAATTGTGGAGTGGAAGAACCGGCCGCAACAGAGGTCACGAAGAATCGCTTGAAAGGATAGAAAGCGGACCCCTTACCCCAGCCACCCACACACAGCACCCCAGCACCTGCCAACTGCATTTGCGTCCGCCAACCAAATTGCCTCCTGTTGCTTTACTGCTCAGCAGAAATCCCTTGTCTAAGTGTCCCTTTCCTTCAAGCAATTCCTTGGTCATGAGAGATTTGTTTTTTGGGCGGAGGGGGGGGGGGCGATCACCTGTTGGGAAATCAGCCAAGGGGGTCGGCATCATCATCCAATTCAGGGGAGTGGCTACTCTGCAACGAAGGTTCGTCCGCACTGGTTCCTCGTCGCAGGTCCGTCAGTCCCTCGTGGATTTGGCTGCCGCATTGCAGCAGCTGCTCAAGGACCACGCCGGCCAATGCAAAGACGGGGTGCTGTCAGTCACCACCCGCAGAGACGCCAGTGACCACCGCAGTTCTATTCGCTCTCCAGCCCTTTTGCCGTCGATGGTGGAACATGCAGGTGATGTCGCTTCTTCAGCCCCCAAACACAGGCCACTTCACGTGTGTGTGTGTGTGTGTGTGTGTGTGTGTGTGTGTGTGTGTGCCGACCTGTGGCACTGCTGGCAGTTCAGCAGTGCCGCATTTTGCATTCTTCACAGCTGACGCTGAGGCGAGCTGCTGCTGGACATCCTCCTTCTGCTGCACCTACAGAAAGGCGCCTAGCACGTATCATGCACTGCTTTTGTGGCTCATGATGACATGCGCCTGACGAGAATCCTTGCACTCAGCGCCTTTGTAGTGCCTGTTTGTCACGTTCAACGTGTGTGTGTGTGTGTGTGTATGTGTGTGTGCTGTGTGTCTGATGCCCAGTCATCTCCAAGCAATCTCATAACTTTCACCAGCATGCAGGGCTACTCTACAGCTCTGTCCGCATAGCAGCAATGCAACGCACCGTGCTTCTCCCTCCCCCCCCCGGCCGCACGGCATATCTGACATGTGTGTGCTGTGTGCTGTGTGGATGTATGTGTGTGTCTGTGTGTGTGTGTGCGTGTGTGTGTGCTGCACTGCCCATATTTGTCCAGAATCCACCTCCCTGTGCACCTGCTGCAACCGTTTACCACTTGCCTCCACACTGTAGTACACACTCGAGTAACCCCCCCCCAAAAAAATAGGAACCGGTTCTTATTTTTGGCCCAGTTGGTGGCGGTAGCAGGGGGGGGTTCTTATTTTTGGGGGCGGTTCCTATTGCGTTTGACACCTCTTCCTGCCTTCAGAAAAAATGGACATTTTTGATGGCTTGCACCCACAGTGTGCGGACTCCATTGACATGGAAAAATCAGACACATTTCGGTAAGTAACTGATGCACAAAAAAATCTTCAGTGTTCTCCGCTTTTGTCTTGCTTGTGTCCAAGGTGGTTCTTATGTTTGGCCCGCTCGGTGGAAAGCCCCAGGTGGTTCTTATTTTTGGGGCAGTCCTTAGTTTGGGGCATGTTCTTATTTTTGGGGCGGGGGTTTACGGGGGCAGCGGTTTTGTGTCCGACAGCCCCTTCTTCCGATGCATCCCCGTCGTCGCCTTTGTCTCAGGGCCCACAGAGCCTTCTGCCGATGCCGGTGCCAAATACGTGCTCTGGGTCTGCCCCTCGAAGGACTCCATAACGTATTCTGCAACAGCTGCGCCCGCCAACAGCCTGACGGATCGTCTGTCCATCACCCTCTTGCAGGATATGGAGTTGCTGATGCGCACACAGCTTCATGAGCAGGTGCTGCTCCTACAAATTCAGAGGACGGCACTGCGAAAAGGAGAGTGCGGTGCATGTGAATGGTCGTTTGCACTCATTTTGGCTCCCAGTGGGAGAGGGTGGGGTGCGCACACTGGAGTGTCCACCCAGGACCTCCGGTCTCAGCCTAATGCTCAAGTCAAGTGGGTCAAGGATCAACCTTTCTGAAATGTGGTTTTTCAGTATTGTGACCACCCAAATAAAAGAGCCCTTGTAAAGCCTGTTTTACACTTTCAACCCACTTTGGCTGCAGGGAGTGAGGGAAGGGGGAGGGGCGGGGGGCATACTGGGGAACCCGGGACTTTCTTTCTTAGCCTTGTGGGGTCAGTGGTTGAATTTTGTGAAACCACGCTGGGCAGGTTTGTGCCCATCGACCATGATCAGAAAGCACGGCTGAAGCCTTTTGTGCACTTGTGTGGATTTCCCCCAAATGCACCCGAAATGTTGTCAGGTGCTGGGGGTGTTTGGTTGGGGGTTCACTTTCCATGTGCACAGCATGTCGCACATGGGGCTTTACTAAGAGGGAAACGAGCACGTGGTGCTACGTGTGGTGCACATCCCCCTCCCCCCCTTTGTCCAAGCAATGCCTATGTCCAAGCAACACTAGGCGTTGGTTCCGTCAATTTCTGGTCACTTACCGTTGCTTGGACAAGGGGGGGGGGGTAGTATCTGCGTGTATTTATGGATGCAGTCTTGTTTTGTAGTGAATGCTGGCTCTCCCACAAGCATAAGCAGCCCTGGTGGGAGGACATCTTTGGACAGCCCAAGGCAACACAGCACTGATTCAGAGTCGCCTGATTGGGAGTCGTCGTCGGGCTTGTCCCTCGCATCTGCGGAGGACAAGAAGGATGGAGAGGAAAAGGTGGAGTCCAGGTCAGAGATGTGAGAGTTCTGAAACACCAAACAATGCGCAATGACCGACTACCGGGACTGGGCACCCCATGGACTGGTGATTCGAACCGCGAAACGTGATGAAACAATTGCCTCACAGGCTTGGGCACCTTGTGGGACACCCTCTGTGTCCCTCCCCTGGCAGGGGGTGTGGGCGGCTGCAACCACCAGGATATTGGTGAGGAGGTTGAGTGGAGGCCTCTGTTGTTGTATGCTAAACCCTCAGGCTACTGCGTCCTTGCCACCTGAAATTCTGCTAAAAAATGCTTCATAGCAACAAAGAATGAGCGCGCAGTGTGCACACAGTGCGCGTGTTTCCCTCTTAGGGAATATTGTTTGGGTCCCCATCCCTTCCCCCAGTCAAATACTGCCCCACCCGGTACCCGTCCCGACTCCAATTGTATTGTCTTGTTTTTGTCAGCCTCTTCATTCTGCATTTGCTCTTCACTGTTTCCTGCTGCTGATGTGGCTACCCATTCCCCCCCCCCCCTTGTGCCAAACCTCCCCCGGTTCGCCCTCTCCTTTTTCTCTGCTCATTGCTTCACCACCAGTCATTTACTAAAAGGCAAGCCCTGTGCTGAGCTGCTGCAGGTCCAGAGGCAGGGAGCAAGGGAGGTTCCAGGATATGGCAGAACAAACACCGCACCAACGGGAACCCGACCGCAGGCAACTGCCCAACAACGCGCAGGCTCCATGCAGAGGCACAGCGAGTCCCCCAGCGGCTTCCGCTGGGTGCCACGGTCGGTTGCCCAGACCAACCGCCATTGGGTTTTTCTGCCAACCGCTGTTGGTTCCTCCGTCTGCTGCCGGATTGTCTGCCCAGGGAAACACCGTCAGGTATCCTTGCCCCCGCTCAATTACCGTGCGAATCCTAAAGATTTGCGAAAATATTTAATTCCCGTCACAGGCTGTTGTTGTCAGCAGAAAAAAAAAATTTCTGGCGTCAGGCGTTACGCAAGAATGGGTTCTGCAAAAAACAAAAATCGCAAAAATAAAATATTTTTTGCCCCTGCCCCCCCTTTTTGCAAGAATGCCAGAATTTTTTGCCCCACTGCTTGTCCCTTCCATGTCCTTTGCCCCATTTTTGCACCTTGCTTTGCTTTTCGAGAATGATGAATCAGGGGCCACGTATCAGAGCAGTTTTCTGTGGCACTTTTTCAGCATTTCATGCACTATTATCAAGACGAAATGACAAGACAGCATTTCACGTGCCATGGACACTATTATGGACGAGTTTGGAGCTGGTTTGTTGAAAAACTGGTAGACCTGAATCATGCTTGTTGGTGCTTATCTGTGCTATGGACTGCAATCTCAGAGTCCAACTGATCCACATTTGTATGCCTGTGTAGGAATGGACTGCCATCCCAGAGTCCAAGGTAAGCACGGTCTCTGGCAGCAACTGCAGTAGCAAAATGAATCAACCCCAATCCCCAAAACGCAAAAAAAAAAGCAATTTTTTTTTGGTGCAACGCCCTACGCAAAAATGGGTCCTGCAAAAAAAATCGCAAAAATAAATTTTTTTTGCCCATTTTGGATGCCGTCGCAAAAATTTTGCTTATTATTAATTCAAAACACCCAGCGCAAAAATTAGGATTCTGCAAATCTCTACGATTCGCACGGTACCTCCCAACCACCATTGGTGGCTGTAATGCCAACCAGACAAAGGGGCATGCAGGGATGCATTGGAAGGGGGGGGAGCCCTCCCCCCCCTGCAGCCTATGCCCAGTCACTGTCTGCCTGACGGCAAGTGCGAGCTTCAATGGCATTTGTAACCGACAGTAACCGCCCCCAACCGCTTTGGCAACCTCCTCCAACCGCCCGCGTAACCGCTTCTGGGGCCGCCTCTGAGGTCCCTTCCCTTCTAATGCATCCCTGGGGGCATGTACCGCTTGCTTCAGCTGCACACGCCCTTCTGCAGGAGGCCGGCAATCGGGACTGGATCTGCGAGGAAATGCTCATGGCGGTCGACTGCCTGTCCCTGCGGCACGAGCTGAGCAGCCTGACCAGTATGTACGAGGCCAAGATTGAGGCGGAGCGTGCCCAGAACGAGGTGCATCGCAAGGACTTGGAGGCCGAGCGCGCGGCCCGCTCCCAAATGGAGGAGGTGTGCGCCGTCCCGATGCCACGGCCCTGGGGCTCAGCAGAAGCCTCTTCGGCCGCAGGCACCGTTCCGTGGCGGCGCCGCGGGGGGTAGTTCGAGCCCGCTTTCCGGACAGTCCCCCCCCACCGATGGGGACCGGGTGGTGATCCGGGGCCTCCGGGTCAGACGCTCGTGGCAAGTCTGCGGCCAACCGCCGTCGGTTGGCCATCAGCCGCGTCTGGTCAACCGGCGACCGGCCGTCGATGTGTTGTTTCGGGTTTCTGCAGCATTTCGTGGTACAGAGCCCCCTCCGAAGCCCACGGCCCTGGGGAATGACTGCACCGGCGCCCGGCGCAGGCAGGGGCCCCGGCGTCACTCTGTGGCAAAGTGTGAGCAGCATGACGAATGTTCCACTGATCTCCAGAAACGGTGATCCCCCCCCCCCCTCTGGACCGGCACAAACGGTCATGATCAACAACAGCACGTCGGACCTGGTCAGGGCTCGACCAGCCTTTGTGGAACCCGCAAAAGGGCCCCCGTGACAGACCTCGTTCGCCACCATCGGAAGGCGGGGGGGGGTCTGCGGTCCCCACGGTCAACGCTGATGTTTTTTTTTTTTTGAGGGGAACATCACGGGGACAACCCGTGCCCAAGACGTTTCATCCGGCGCCTTATGGCCCGTTTTCGAAGCCCCGTTTTTTTTTTTTTTTACGTGGGGATGCGAGTGCCGTTTGTTGGCGTGGCCCTGTTGGGCTGTTGGTGGGGGGGGGGTCCCCGCCAGCGAGCACTACTGCCCGCCCCCCCCCCCCCTCCGCAATTCGAAGTCCGGGCGGCCCCTTTGTGGGGAGTGCGGGGCCTCAAAAGGTCAGGTGTGGGCCTGCCACTGTGCCCCTGTGCCGGCAGGCGCAGTGAGGGAGGGTGCGTGGGGGTGGGGGGTGGGGGCACAGTTCTGTGGGTGGGAGTGGAATGGTGGTGCTTGCAGCCACATTGCCCTCGTGGCATCCCCTCGTCAGCCGGCGCCCGCGTCACACGCAGGTACACCGCAGGACCGTGAAGTGAGGAGGCATCTGATGTGGGCAGTGTAACACACGGCGGATGGATTTGCGCGCAGGGGGGGGGGGGTTGGCACAGGGCCTCAGTATTCGGTTGTGTGCCTTTGGCGGCGCCCATTGGCCTCTCGCCACTGCACATCCCGACCCTCTGTGGGTCCGAACGTGTGTTGGTTGTGTCAACGGAGCCCCCGGATGACTTGTCCTGTTTGACTACTCCGGGGGTCGGCTGTCCCGGAGACGGAGCTGTTGCCCGTGCCGTTGACCAGGTGCATCCAGATGCACCTGGTCAGGGGGGGGGGGGGGTTGGCACAAGGCCTTGGTCAGGGGGGGGACGGCCCGGACAGCGCGTGGAGGAACAGGGCACTTGGGCCGCACAGAAACACAGCGAGGCAGGCGATGGACGGCCTGTGGACAGAGGTGTGTGGACAGCAAACACAGTCAAACGACCCCGGCAACAACCAGCACATCCTCAATACGCCAACTACTGGGCTCCGCGAACGCGGAAACGACACCAGCAAGAGCACCGGCCGCAGCGGCCGACAGAAAGTAGCGACCCGACGCAACATGCGAAGGGAAGAACGGGTGACTGTCCAGGGCCCCGTAAAGGAGCAACAACCCGACGGAATGTCACACGGGGGGGGGGGGGGGACGGAGGGCAATGCTGATTAGTGTTCGAGGGTCAGCAAGGAATGACAATACAAAGCAAGAGTCCACGCCATGGAAGCGCATGATCAACCCACCGCGTTTATGAGACATGGGGGTTGAGTGGGCAGGGGTCATCCATTACGGATGTGCCAAGGAGCAATCCTCTGCTTTTGGGAGGCGAAACCGACGCTCGTTTCCGTTGACTGGACCGGGATGGCCCGGAGGTGATCCGGACCCCAATGGTTTGTTTTGGGAAGCAGCGCGAGGCGGGGGTCCAGAGAAGTCGTCGTTTTTGACAGTGTTTTTGAACCGGGTTTGACCACCGGCGGTCTTCTGCAGCGGCTTCGACACCGTTTTTCAAAGTGACTGACCAATGGCCCCGTCAAACGGAGCCCCCGCGCCCGGACCCCCCCACCCCAGTTCTTGGGGGGCCCTCTCCATCCCCCCGCCCAACCCCCGCAATTGAAAGTCCGCCCTCCCAAAACATGGCACAAGGCACCGGCCGTACAACGCGGTGCTTAGCCGGCCCTCGTGGAGCACAGCCCCCCCTCCACGCCCCCCCCCCCTGCCCCCCTGCGCACGCGACGCGGCCCCCGCAGGAGCTGAAGGCGCTGAAGGACAGCGCGGCGCTGCTGGCCCCGGCGCCCCCGGCGTCCGCGTCGGGCTTCCCCGACGACGCCCCCGGGTCCCCGGTGCAGCAGGTGTCGCAGCACGTGAAGCACATGCACCAGCAGATCGAGAAGATCCGGGAGGAGCGCGGGGCGCTGGAGCAGCAGCTGCGGCTCGGCTCCGAGACCACCGCGCGGCTGGCGGAGCAGATGGAGGCCAAGGAGGTGGACTACAGCACCCTCCAGGCGGAGCTGGGGCAGGCGAAGGAGCACTCGGCGCAGCTGGAGGCGAGCCTGGCCCTGGTCGTGGACCAGGTCGCGTCCGTCCAGGCGCTGATGGAGCAGGTGCGGCCCGAAGGCGGTGAAGCGGGAGGGCGCCGTGACGGGCGGGCTTGGGCGTCGCTTTTGGGGTTGTGTTGGGGCGTGGCGGTCCCCCCGCCGAAACAAACGCAATCACTGCTCGACCTCCGAGGGTCCTCGAGGGGCAGCCGCTGTTCACATTGTCATTGCGTATTTAAAAGGCCCAAGGTGCGGAAAGGCACTGACTCAGGAGAAACCAATGGCGTAGATCAGCTATCCTGGTCGTTGGAGGGTAACCGATGGCGGTTCGGAGGGGATCCGACGGCGGTTCGAGGGTAACCTACGGCGGTTGGGGGATAACCGACGGCGGTTGGAGGATAACCGATGGCGGTTGGAGGGTAACCTACGGCGGTTGGAGGACAACCGACGGCGGTTCGGAGGGTAACCGACGGCGGTTCGAGGGTAACCTGCGGCGGTTGGGGGATAACCGACGGCGGTTGGAGGACAACCTACGGCGGTTGGAGGACAACCGACGGCGGTTGGAGGATAACCGACGGCGGTTGGGGGGCGGTTGGGGGGTAATAGACACTGATGGGGGACCACGTTGTTTAACCCCAAAAAAATCCCCTCCACTCAATATTGTCCTGTGGGGAACCGGCAGTTTTCCTTTTGGTTTTTGAGTCAAGGGGCCTTCAGGGGCCTCCATTTCCGGTCGGCGGTTGCCACTTGACCCAAGGCCAATTCGACACAATGGCACGACGGTGACCGCTTTGGGCCCCAGTTTCACACGTCAACCCCCCGGCCAAACGGATGGCGGAGAGCACAGACCTCCCACGGGCTGAGGGATAGTGACCGGCCGAAAGGCGATGCTCTAAGGCCAGTGCTGTACGGCCTCTGGGAGGGTGCGGAGGAGATCCGTGGCGCCGGTGGAGGGCTCACACACATCGATCAAGGGGAGGGGGGTCTGGGCCCGGGCTGCACTTGCACTCCAGAGGCCGAAAAGAAACATGCGGCCATTGTGAGCAGTGGGACGGACGGTCCACTCTCCCCCGTGATCCCGCCCCCCCCCCCCCCCCCACGGCCCCTCCCCATGTACACACTTCCCCGCACCCACACATCGTCCGGAGGCACGCGCGAAACGCGACACAAGTGCGTCAAACCGCAAGTTCCGACCGGCAAACCTGCTCCACCTTTGATGGTCCACGGCCCCCAGCCCCCCTCCCGGAAGCATGAACCGGCCATCTCATTCAGCCCCCCCCCCCCCTCCAAACAGGACAAGTCATCCAGGGGCTCCGTTGACACGACCAAAACACGTTCGGATCCGCAGAGGGTCAGAATGAGTAGTGGCGAGAGGCCAATGGGCGCCGCCAAAGGCAAACAAACCAACACCGAGGCTTCGTGCCAAACCCCCCGGCCCCCCCCCAATCAATGGCGACACAAGCGGTTGGGAGGACATTCGGTTGTGTTGAGACCGTAAGTGGCATCGATGGGGGGATGGATATCTGTGTACATCCGAAGGTCTGACAGTGCCTCGGGGATGAGACAATTTTCGGCCGAAAGCATTCCACGCGGGGTGCCCCCAGAGAGTGCCTGCGGGTCGACTGCGGTCAGGGCAACCCACCGCCACAGCGTTGTCCAGGGCCGCAGCGCAATGTCGCGGGGGCCCAACGCGGGTTTGTCCAGCGGAAGTCTCACCCCGGCCATCCGCAACAGATCGGGATCGGCCGCGCGCTCTGAGGCCGGAGGAGCCCCCCTTTCCCTTTTCTGAGTCCGAATAATATTTGAGGTTGGGCTGCCGGTGCAAATTGTCAACCCGATGAGCCCATTGACACCATTTCAACGTGGCCCACAATGCGGCAGAGATTTGGGAGTCCAGGCCACAAACAAAAAAGAAATGACCCCAGAAGCACATGTCCAGTGCATCACCGCTTTGCGTGTGGTAGTGAAATCCTCTTCACTCTGGACCACCCATTGGACAGCGGCAAAGCATCAGACGTCCATGCAAGTGGCCGAGTTCCCCTCCAGCTGCACCACCCCATGCAATGCTGTCGTATCCTGCACCTCGCCAGTTCAATACCGAGTATGACGATTAAATGGCACCCCTGCACCGTGCGCCGAAAGGCCACTGCCCTCAACACTTTCATCAAGTCACTGCCCCCAGGGATGCGGTGGAAGGGAAGGGACCTCAGAGGCCGCCCCAGAAGCGGTCAGACAGGCGGTTGGAGGAGGTTGCCAAAGCAGTTGGGGGCGGTTACTGTCGGTTACAAATGCCATTGAAGCCAGCACTTGCCGTCAGGGAGACAGTGGCTGGGCATAGGCTGCAGGGGGGGGGGGGGGGGGTCACAGGAGAGGCAACCAGGACAGGGAACCAGAATGGAGGGGATGGGAGAGACAACAAAGGGGATGGCCGGGCCAGCCAGCCCCGCGGCTACCGGGTGCCAGGGCAACCCCTGCTCAACCGGCATCAGGTAGGGGGTATCTCACGCAGCCCAGATGGGCTGTTTGCGCAACAGGAATGGGAGCCCATCAGGGGCAGACCAGCCGTGGGGGGGAAAGGGACATATGGTGGACGGCTGGGACAACGCGTGGAGGAGCAGGGCACCTGGGCCTCACGCACACAGAAACACAGCGAGGCAGGCTACAGACGGCCTGTGGACGGAGGCGCGTGGACAGCAAAAGCAGTCAAATGACCCCGGCAACAACCAGCACATCCTCAATACGCCACCTACTGGGCGCCGCTGACGCGCAAACGGCACACCATGCCACATCCAGCACAGCCCCAACACACCAACTACTGGGCTCCGCGAACGCGGAAACGCCACCAGCAAGAGCACCGGCCGCAGCGGCCGACAGAAAGCAGCGACCCGGCGCAACGTGCGAAGGGAAGAACGGGTGACTGTCCAGGGCCCCGTACAGAAACAACAACCAGACGGAATGTCACACAGGGGGTCACCTCCCCCTTCCAATGCATCCCTGACTGCCTGCTTCCCACCCTCTCGCCCTGTGGCCCCGTCCACCGCCCCCCCCCCCCCCCGGGCCCGCCCTCCCCCTCACAGGAACGGGCCGCGGAGTGCGCCCGCGTGGAAGGCCTGCTGGCCCAGACGTCCCTTGCCCAGATGCTGGAGCTGGAGCAGGAGCTGGCCGCCGCCCAACAGGCGCAGGCCCTGGCGGAGGAGCAGCTACGGGAGGCCCAGCAGCAGGCGGGCGTGCTGACGCGGCGGTGGCAAGAGGAGGGCCGGGAGTCGCTGATGCTGCACGAGCAGCTCATCCGGTCCTCCGGGGAGCTGGTGGGCGTGTGCCTGCAGCTGCAGCAGGAGCGCCGCGAGCGGGAGCGGCTGGCGGGAGTGACCGCCCCGCCGGACGCGGGGGCGGAGCGGGCCCCCGGGGGCCCCGAGGCGGCGCCGGAGGGGGCCCCCCCCAATCACATGCTGGTGGACCTCGCGGCGGAGGTGACCAACCTGCGGATGACGCTGCAGCAGGAGAAGGGTCTGCCTTGCGCGGCGCCCCGCTTGCCCCGGAACCGTAGGCACGTTCACCCTCCCAAATCAACCGCGCCGGTCCAAGAATGCGCCGGTCGGAGTAGAGAGGGGCCCCATCTGTCCAAGGATACCGGGGGGGTATACGGGGGGGGGGATACCGGGGGGGGGGGATACCGGGGGGGTGTATACCGGGGGGGGGTATACCGGGGGGGGGTTGTGTGTTGCAAATTCTGTGTGAAGGTTTTGGGCGCAATTTGTTCGGTGTTTTCACGGATTCGCACAGGTATACGTTCGGCTGTGCCTTTGCCCACTTGCATTGTGCCAAAGGTTTTGGTGGATGATAATTAGTTTCCCGTCCACCAGGACACCGCCCAGAGGCCACCAGGACATAATCGCAACCGTCCACTGTCTCTTATGAGCCACTTTTGGGAACCATGTCCAAGCGGTTCGCCCGTTTTTTAGGAATGGCACGGGGTTTGTCGCGCCAGAATTCGTAGATCCGGATTTTCCTCGACACGGAACGCCCCCCTCCCCCCGCGGTAGTCCCTTGACCTGCCGCACATCGCTGCCGATGCGTACCCGGACCCGCACGCGTGGGGCGCTTTGTGACCGGCGTGCGGCCCCTCCCCCTTTTGTCCAAAACGCCCGCTTCCACACCGTTCGTGCTCAGCGAGTGCCCCTCCGACTGCCATCGAATGGGTGGCCAGAACACTGGTCCCCGAGGGGACGGGGCACGGCGAAGACAGCTCCGCACCCACTGTCTTCGGTGCATTAAGGACAAAGAAGCAAACGCATTGATGGCCCTGCTGCCTCCCCGCAGGACATTTTTTAAGTGGACGGGTTTTTATTGGGGGTTATAACACGTGGTCCCCCATCAGTTTCTATAACCCCCCAACCGCCCCCCAACCGCCATCGGTTACCCTCCAACCGCCGCCAGGCTGTCCAATTGTGCGCCTCAATACTGAGCCGGTAACTGCACGGCCCGCGTCCCCTTCCCCAACCACAAAACATCGTTCTTCCCCAACAGCACGAAAGCTGCGGGCACCGTGAGCTTTTCCCATGGGCCCGTCAGCAGCACATCCTTGCGGTTGCCTGGGGGGGAAGGGGGGCTGCCGTCCAAGCCTCTGTGCCAGCCTGTCTGAGGACCAGCCGTGGCTTGGCATCGGGGCACAGCAAACCACTCCCACGGACTGCGTTTGGAGACCGCTTCCCCCCCCCCCCCCCAATAACACACCCCTGCAAATGACCAGTGCGTCACGGGGGATCGTTTGGACTCATATCCCCCCCGATCCCTGTGCCAGGCCCTGTCGGCAGCCGGGCAAAGGCCCCCGGCACGGCGGAGATACTGGCCCACGGCCGCGGGGGCTCCCCCTTGGGCGCCCAGACCATTGCTCCCCCGAAAGGGGGCGGGGGAGGCGGTACGGAGGGCCATTGCCCAACCCCCTCCCCTCCCACCCGTTGGCCGTGCCGGGACCCGTGCGCAGCCCCCAACAGGGAGCAGCCCCCACAGATCTGACTCACCGGGATCCCCAGGACGCGCGGATCATTTGACGTGTGTATCACGGGAGAATGCGTGGCTCCAGAGAAGTCCCGTCCAGGCCCGTTTGTGCTCGATGCCGAGCCGCTGCTGGAGCCGGCATCCCCCCACGAAGAAGAGCCGTGTGTTGAGGGGGGAGGGGGGGATGTGGGGATGTGGGGAGGGCGGCGTGTGGGGGGGGGGGGATGAGGGGAGGGCGGCGTGTGGGGGGGGGGGGGGGGATGAGGGGAGGGCGGCGTGTGGGGGGGGGGGGGGGGGGTTACTGACATGGCGGCCACAGGCCTGCGCCCGCCCACCGGCCTCATATTCAGGCGGGGGACGGGGTGAGGGGGCACTACGGCGCGAGGGAGTCGAGATGCCCCGACGGCCCCCCATCGGCAGACTGCCTCTCTAAGTCCGGGCGTTGCCCCCCGACGCAGGGCCCCCCGCATCCTCCGCCCGCTCGCTCCGCGTCCAGAGCGCCGCCTGCGCGCCGAAGGGGACGTCGTCCGCGCCAACGCCGACAACGCCCACTTGACCACGCAGCTCAGCGCCGAGGCCACGCAGTGCCAAGTGCTGCGGGCGCAGCTGGCGAGGCTGGCCAGCCCCTTGGCCGGCCCCGGGGCCGAGGCCGCGGCGGCCGCGGCCCCCACGGACACAGAGCAGCAGCTGACGGAGGCCCGCGAGGAGGTCCTGCGGCTCCGCACGCGCCTGGGGCTGGACACCAGCGACTGCGCGGGGCCCCCGCGCGCCCCGGGGGACGCGCTGGCGGCGTCCGCGCAGCCCACGACCCCAAACAAAGCGGTACTGCGTTGCTTGCGTCGCACGAGAGGGGGAGGGGGGCTACTGCTGCGGTGTGACGTGTTGAAGTTTTGCCTGGTGCCGGGTGGCACGCCCGGCTGCCTGGCGCCGACCAGAAAATAGTCGTAGGACCGCAGGTGCAGCGGACTGGACTCGTTTACTCGTTGTCTCCTTCGCTACAGTGGAAGGCGCCCATGACATGTCACTGGAGATCTCTTCTTTCTTTGCATTTGTCGTGCAGCAACGTTCGTTGCTCGCCGGTGCAGAGTGGTGCGCACGCATCTGTTTCCCGTAGCGGGGGGAGTGGGCTTTGCTGTGGGCAGTGTGCCTGTGCGCGATGTGGGCCGCTGTCCCTGACCAGCAAGCGGACCCATCGGTGCACAGTGAACGATACACAAAGCTTTTTTGATTTTTTGATTTTTGGAAAAGCAAGATTTCCTGAATTTTCTGAGTTTTTGGAACAATTGTCAAAAATCTTAGAAAACCCCCAAACATTTTTCTGCTCTTTTGGGAAAATTCCCAAGAATTCCCGAAAAATCAAAAAAATTCCAAAAGACAAAATTTCCAAGCAAGGCCCCGCTGGCCTGTGCAGCGCCATTCGCTTCCGCCCACACACGCCCGGGGCAGTCCTTTCACGAAAGAGATTTTTTTTTGGGGGGGTTATGAACCAAGAACCAAAGAACAGGATCGCCCTCAGGGCCGGCGGTTGACTGCCAACCGCCGGCGGCCGGCAGTTCATGGCCATTCCATTGTCCGCTGAGCACCAACTGCGGGCGAAGGGTCACGCAGGGCGGGAGCGTATTGCGTGGGAACACGTCGTCTCTATGGGTGCGCGGGACGCGGCTGTCAGCACACGTCCTCACCCCCCGCAGCGTGACCCTCGAAATGCAACGAGGGGATCACTTCAGGAGGACGTATCGGGGCTCCTCTGCCTGCGCCCACTCTCGTCCAACGCTGGCTTTGGTCACGCGGCCCCGTCCCATCGGAGCAGTTTGTCACAGACAACCGGTGCTCTGCCTAGTTACTCTACACCATGACTCCGTACCGCCACTCAGGGATGCATTGGAAGGGGGGGAGGTACCCCCCCCCCCCCCCCTCCAGGGCACCCAGCCTATGCCCAGCTACTGTCACCCTGACGGCAAGTGCCAGGCTCAGTGGCATTCGTAACCGACAGTAACCGCCCCCAACCGCTTTGGCAACCTCCTCCAACCGCCTTTCTAACCGCTTCTGGGGCGGCCTCTGAGGCCCCTTCCATTGTAATGCATCCCGTGGGGTACTGCTCTGCACCAGTGCTCTATAGGGGCGTGGCTGGCCTTCAGGACGGTTGATTCGGCGACTGGCGCTGGGGGATGTCGCTGCGGGGCTTTGCAGGAGCGGGAGGAGGAGACTGCCACGGGGCCTTTTTGCTGTTCTTGGGGCCGTGGCAGACCCCGGCCTCGTCCGGGCCAAGGCCGATGCTACGCATCAAAGGTCGGCATTGGGGGGTGGAGGTACGCTGCGTGGCCCCTTCGAGGGGGTCGGGAAGTACCCCCCCCCCCCCCCGTGTCCAACGAACACTGTGTCCAATGAACACTACCCGTTCGAACCGTATTTTTTGTGTACCTAATTAATTCGGTACTTAATTAGGTACGAGACATCAGAATTGAGGTTTCAGGCCAAAGGTGCGGGGAAATGAGGGGCTGTTGCAATGTATGTTGCAGAAAACTCTAAAGCAAGGTGTGGGGAAGTGGTGTCCCTCAACTACAGGACCTCTATTGCCCACTATGACTGACTCTCTACTGGCACCTGGCCGTGAGGTGCTGTACAAGTGGTACCACACCGGCGAGCTTGTACCAGCCACAATTCTTGGGCTTTCTGATGACGGTGATGACTTTGTCCGGCTGGGGTGTGGGGTTTGTGCCATGTTTTTGAGGACACCCTGTACCTAACCCGTGATTTGATGGAGGACAGTGTTGTCCCATCAAATTTGTCCGTCCCCAAGGTGAGCGACTCGGATGGGGCTGCCACTTCTGCCCGTGCCAAGAAAAGCCCCAAGCCCGGGGAGCACGTTCCGCTTTTCCGCATGAAGCGGGGCCGCAACAAGGGCTTCTACTCGGAAAAGTGTTAAGTGGAAGTCTCCAGCGCATTGTGCTTTGCATGGGCTGGGTATCTCGTGCACAGGGATACGTTACCGCCGGTTCACAACATTGTTGCGCGCAACGAACACCGTGTCCAACGAACACTACCTGTTCGAACCGTATTTTTTGTGTACATAATTATTTGTTGGACACGGGGGGGGGGGGGTAGTGAGAGTCAAGTGGTCGTGGCGGAGCAGCGTAAGGCCGAATGGGGGGGTCGCGTGATCGAGGGCACAGGGGGCACTGTACCCGACGCGACCGGCGCCGGGACTACCCCCACCGGGGGAAAGGGCCCGCAGCAGAGGAACCGGAGGTCTGGCATCGGTGCGGTGTCTGATCGTGCACTAGGGAGTGGTCCGCAGACATTGGGCGCATGCCTCGCAGGACTTTTGCCCCCCTCACCCCCCTAACCCCCCCCACCACCCGGGCGTTTGACACCCGGGCATGTACCCCGGGAACGACCCTGTCCCCTCCTGCCCGCTGCGGTTCGGGTGCCCCCGCCGCCGGGGCTTGTCGTTGCTGTCTCGCTGCTTTTCGTAGAGCCCAGCACTTCTTCGATGCTGTTGTTGGGGATTCAGCCCCCCCCAAAACACTTTCTCGACCCCCCGTGGGCAATATGCTCTGATGCAGCAGTGCACAGACACACAAGGGGGGGGGGGTGATTTCGTGGGAAATTTCCTGTTGGTGACAAAACTTTCCCCGACCGAAATCTGGGGGCATTGGCAGTGTATGCATGAGGCAGTGTAAGCGGCGGAATTTGCAAGGGGGGCCCAATTTTGCCCCTCCGAAATTTCCCCCCGGCGAAATGATCCCCGCACAACATCCCCCCCCCCCCCTGTACTAGACTAAGGCATCAAGTCTTTGCGGAAGCAAAGCATGGGTGGCCCTGTTCTGCCGTTTGTGATGCAGATATGTAGCGTACTGCACAAAATGAGAATTGGGAATATCCATCGCCGGGAAGATGTTCTTCAGCGCTTTCAGCGCTCTGCACTTGACAGTGGTCCATTGGCAAGGAGGAGCCCCCCCCCCCCCCTGAGCAGTGGCGAGAGGCCAATAGGCGCCGCCAAGGCACACAATCAGATACCGAGGCCTTGTGCCACCCCCCCCCCCCCTGCGCAACAGCATGGCCCTTGCCCAACGTCATGCGTCCCGTTGTGTCCGTGGCACCCCCAATTGTCCCTTCCCCCAAAGGGTCCGCTCGGCGATGTGGCGGGGCTGGAAGAGGAACGGGAGGCTCTGCAGAAGGAAGTGGTGATGCTGCGGGCGGAGCGCGGGGCCCTGCAGGGCCAAGTGCAACGCGTGCAGATGGACGGGGCCGCGCAGGTGACGCGGTTGGAGCAGGAGCTGAAGGCCGCCCGGCAGGAGACGGAAGCGCTGCGGGTGCAGTACGAAGAGCACTTGGGCGCCGGTCCTCCGGGCGAATTGGAGGAGCCCGCGCGCGCTCGTGTTGCGCAGCTGGAGGCGCAGGTGCGGGCGTTGGAGGCGCAGCTGGCGCGGGCGCAGCGGCAGGAGCAGGCGCACTTGGAGGGCGCGTGCCAGCAGGAGCGGGAGACGGTGTCGCAGCTGCGGTTGGCGGTTGACAGTTTGCAGAAGACGGGGGAGTCAGGCCTAAATGTTTCGGTACGCATGCTCACGGGCGCCTGTGCGTGTGTTGGAGGAGGGTTGGGGATGTGTGTGGAGGAGTTGGTGTCCCATGTCACGGAATAGGAGGGGAAGACAGGGGCTCGGGTTGGGCGCCTGGCTGGGGAGGGCTGGTGAGGGCTGAGGAGAGCGACCACGTGTTGAGGGCCATTGAAGGGAGTGGAAGATGATGTTTACTGAGCTGGTGTTGCCAGGGAGGGTTTATGCCCGTTTTCAGTTGCATGGTGGAGCTCCCCCGTTTAGCATGCAGTACGGGCAGCAGCAAGCACGCGTGGTTCAGTTTTTGCGCAGGTGATGGTGGATGATGCAATGTCATATGAAGATAGACACCACAAAGTTTGAGCTGAAAATGCACTGGCAGCCGACCATGGTTGTGGCAAGTTGGGATGGTGGATTTCAGAAACTGCGGAACCGCGAAAAGTCGTCATTTCTAGACCATTTTAGGCATGTTGGCTTTGTGTGGTAGGTCCCATGTGCATTGAAAGCGCCCAAAAGACGAGAAAATGCCTCTCTCTTTTGGCTGTTTGACCCACAGAGTTTCAAGATTTGACTTCCTTTGACCGCTTTGCACACCACTGTGTTGCCTCTTGCACCCTCCTGGTGGTGAACCATGAATGGTCGAAGGCCTCTTGCGCACCATTACACACCCTTTACGATGTGCTCGGATAGAATTGTGGTTGGTCAACAGGAGGTCAACACACGTACATTGATTAGAAGAGCATATTTGTCTCCTGCTTGTCCCCTGTCCCTGTAAAATCCCTAAAATCCCTAACATTTCCGTTGTTTAAGCTGGCGGAAGCACTACTAAATGTCATCCTGGGATACAGCCCTACCAATCACACCTTCCCAGGTGGAGCCCGGCAGGAAGGCAGTTCAGAGCCCTACCCAATGAGACATCCATTAGGTGGAGCCCACCTCGAGCCCTACACAGTGGCGCATCCCTGGGTGGAGCCTGTTGGCGCCGTTCTCAATCACCCATACTTACGTGGAGCCCGGTAGGAGCTCTGTGCAGTCCTGGTAGGAGCTCCGTGCAATCACATACCCCTGGATGGAGCCCGTGTAGAGCCTGATCTACTCACATCTGCTTGGGTGGAGCCTGTTTGAAGCCCTTGTTAATCATACACTGCTGGTGATGCTAATCCTGAAAATCTTGACGTGCGCCTCCTGCGCTTCAAACTCTATGTTCTGGGGCATTGAAGCTTGTCAGTGGCAGCAACCCAAGCTCAGTAGAGCACTATAACAGTAATCAGCCAAAGCCCACCAGGAAATAACACCAACCATCCAGAGGCCATCAGAAAATAACAGCAGCCATCCAGAGCCCACCAGGAAATAACACCAACCATCCAGAGGCCATCAGAAAATAACAGCAGCCATCCAGAGCCCACCAGGAAATAACACCAACCATCCAGAGGCCATCAGAAAATAACAGCAGCCATCCAGAGACTATCAGAAAATAACACCAACCATCCAGAGCCCACCACGAAATGACAGCAACCATCCCCTTCTGCTCATTGTTTCTCCACCCCCCCCCCCCCCCCGCAGTGCACTTCAAGGAAGTGGAGACTATGGGGGCAGAAGGGAATATGAGCAATGGCAGACAATCGTCTTTCTCTCTGGCTCCTCCGGGGGAGCATGCGAAATGTCTGCGCAAGGGGTGGGTTGTTCGAGCCTCTGGGGTGGGGATGGTGAGTCTGGATAAGGGCTGTTCTACAGAACGGCAGCCTTGGCACTAGTAGTGACTTGGAAACTTGGGCCCCAGATGGAAATTTGAGAGGAAACTTCGCAGTGATATGTGACTCCAAATGATCAGTGCATCGTTGGGATTATTTTGAGTCAGCTCTGTTAGGGGTACCCTGACCCCCCCCCCCCCCCGGAAGGGCAGAAGTTGCATTCTGGATCCCCCCACCAAGGCAGTGTGGATGCCCGCGGCAGTGCAGGTGCCCGCAGTGGTGCGGATGCCGGCTTGTCATGGCAGAAGGTTCAAAGGCGAGAGGCCAATAGGCGCCGCCACAGGCTAACAGAGCCAACCACCAACGCCTTGTGCCACCCCCCCCGCCCCCCTGGACCCCTAGACCCGGGACCTGCTTTGGGCTTATGGGGGCTGGTCCAGAAAAAAGGGGCTCAGGCCACCCCCCCGGCGCAAACCTTTCCCCCCCCACCCCCCGCGGGTTTGTCAGTACTCCTGAGGTCACTGGCCTCTTGGGAAAAGCAGCGTGTTTGCTACCGGACCTTCCGGACGTGTAATGCCCCGTTGTGCCATGCCTTGGGCTCAGGCTTTGGACAGCCAAGCTACGGGCCAGCGGCACACGCAGGGGATGGAGAAGATGGAGGATTTGCAGCAGAAAGCAGACACCCTCGCCATCAAACTGCAGACGGAACAGGAGCAGGCGGCGGCACTGAAGCAGCAGCTGCACGATGCGCTCGTGGAGGTGGAGAGCCTTGCTGAGAGCCGGAAGCACGAGCGAGCGCGCGCGCAGCAGGCGGAGGCAGAGCAGGCGAGAATGGCCAACGAGCGGCAGGCGATGGCGATGGAGAGAGCGGAGCTGCAGATTGAATTGCTCGCATTGAAGGAGCAGAAGGCGGAGCGGCGCGGCTTGAACCCGACAGTCAATACCACGGTGGTGTGTGGGGCGACGGGGCACAGTGTGGGGGCGGCACGGGTCATGGTCGAGAAACGCCATGGGACTGTGCGCAAAGGCGAAGAAATGGCAAAGCTGCAGTTGGACAGTTTTGACGGTTACGCTGGCAGAAACGATCGCATGCTCTTCGGGCATTTGGATCGCACTGTCATGTTTTGCATGAATATTTGTGAGTCCGCGAGGAATGCACGAAAATATACGGGGGGCACCAGGTCTGTCCCTAGGACAAGGCCCTGCTGGAAAAAGCGCCGTTCGGCAGGCACCTGCTTTCGGGCAAGCGCCTGCGGTTGCCCCGCCCCCCCTCGGTTCTCCATCAACCGTGATAGCCGTGATAGCCGGGGACGCTTAAGCGTGAATCTGCTACGCCCCTTGCCATGTCCATCAACAGCGTGAGAAACCCCACCCTCTATGCGCCCACTATGCGCCCTGTGTGCGCCCACTATGCACCCCCTGTGGGCCAGCTATACGCCCTGTGTGCGCCCTCTGAGTATATTGGGGGGTACTGCAAATCAAGGCAGCCGCATTGGAAGGAGGGGGGGGTCTCTGGCAAATTGTTTGGGGCGCATCTCAAATCCCGCCACCCACGTACGCAGGAGGAGGGCCGCGAGAATCCTGCAGTTTGGGATCCCGACGTGAACGGCCCTCTGCCTTGTGGAATGGCGTGCCCAAAGCGTCGCCCTACGGCCGCGCTCGCATGCGACGCAGGGAAAGAGCGTTGTGTCAGAGTCAGCTCAGTGGCTCCGGCAAAGGGGCGCCCGTAGATGTCCTTACAAAAGGGCAGTACGACGGCTGGTGGCCGCCTTGTCCGGGCAACATGGCGTTTTGGCGTGGACAAGGCGCACCGGCACCGGTACATGAATTTTGCGACGCCAACTTCTGGTTGTGGCTGAAATAGCGCTGGGTCTGTGGTTTGGCACGATTTGCTGATTGGAAATGTTGTATTTTTTTTTATGTGGCTTGGGTGCGAAGTGGTCCATTCTCGGGTACATGGTGCTGTATGGCCCTGTCCAAACAACACCGGGTGGCGTTTCCGCACATTTTGGTGCTCCTGCTCGTGTTTGCCCCCGGGGCGGAGGGGAAAGGAGTGCTGCTCGTTTTCCTCCTGACGCGGGCCGTCGGCCACGCGTCCAACCCCGCGCTCGGAGCGGCTATGTCGGCCAAGCCCCATCGTCGCCCGGGCTACCGTAGCCCCACCCACCCTCTTTCTTTGTCCTCTCTGCAGAGCCCAGCGAAGATCAACCCCCTGGCCCCATTGCCGCAGCTGCCGAATGGACCCGTGAGCAAGGGCCCTCCTTCGGACCCTTAGCCGTCAGGCAGCTGCAGGCCACCGCACGTCCAGGGCTCGGGCATGCCCATCCCCCGTGTAAATGATTCCAGTGCACTTTGTAAATCGAACACTAGACCTCCCTGACTCTCGCATGATTTTTAGGCATTGCCCCCCACGGCTGGGTCCGTTTGCCGCGGGCACCGCTCGCGCCTTTGCGAGCAAACGCCAACGGATTTGAGAATTGCCCGCGGATGAAAGACTTGGCACAGAGCAGGCTTCTGTGCAACTCCAACCAGGCTGCAGGCTGCAGGCCCGATCAGTGGACTGACCCACGCTGTGTATTTCTTAGTTTGAAGGTGCAGTATGAAACGAGGCATGCGCCATCTGCAGGCGTCGGCATGTGCCGGACCGCAGGAATCCTTGAAAAGTGGGTTTCTTTTCCGCGTCTTTCGTTCGCTGAGGTGATTTTAGGTGTCCCAACTGCTGGGAACCGACGACGGTTGACGCTCAACGGAGGGTCGGCGGAGATTCGACAGCAGTTTCTGCCCGGTTTGCGCCTCCTTGCAGCTTGGGCAGCACTTTCTTTTGGCCCCCCTGAAGGCAAACGAGTTGACGGAACGACAGCAACGCTTGGAGTGCCGGCTGGCTTCAACTTGGGACCGAAAACCACTGGACGTTTCGAAGGCAGTTTGTAAATGGCTTTGTCCGTCTGTTGGTGCTGTTTCAAGACTGAGTGCAACGTCAGCAGTGATAGTTCAATTGGAGGTTCCACTTCCAAAATGTGCGTTGACTCAAGTCATTTCAGTGTTTTGGTTGCAATTGCAGATAGTGTTATAAATGGCTGCATCGAACAGGTAGCACTGGCGGAAGTGCGGTATCCAGTAGTATTCAACCGCATGGGTCTGGTTGGGTGGGTGAGTGTGGTGTGATCATGAGCGCTGTTGGGTTCTGGTGAGTGTAGGTGTGGTGAGACCGTGATTAAGAATATGTCGTGTGTCGGAAGTTCACGTCAGCGTGTGCCTGCAGTTGGAGTTTTTTTTGTGCTGCATTTTGGTTGTTTTGGTTTTGGCTCGCAGTGCCCACCGTTCCTCTCGGCAAGTCTTGTCCCTGGTTTTCGGTGCTCCCAATTGATTTGGGTGGGTAAGAATACCCACTTCCCTGCCCCTGCTCCGGTCTACACTCGTTTCCTAACCAGTTATTCTTTTTCATTCTGCCCAAGCCGGGGTAGACTTCTGCTTAGCGGTAGTCTTATCGCATTGCGACGCAGTGGGGGATCAGGAGGACGGATCAGTCACCGAAAGCGACTCTTGACCGCCCTGTCATTGCCACCCGCCAAACCTGCACATCACCAACCCTCGGTTGCTTACCCAGCTTTTGTGAAGCTTCAGCATGACGGCACGTGAAAGGAGCGTAGCTACCCCATCCCCATGGAGGAGACCTCATACCGCCGCCTCCACCCCCCCGGCTGAGGAACCTCCTTCTAGTCTCAATACCCTCATCGCCCCAACCCATTCTTTCTGTTGTAGAGTGCATCCAATCTGGGCTTCAGCCAGCCAAATCATCAGGACCCCATTCTGGCAGCAGCAGCATTTGCACAGACCAGATTTGGAGTACAAGGAATCAAAATGTGCCGGTTGGGAGGGGATATGTGCGCCTGAAGGCGCCCTGACATTCTCCGCCATTCAGCGACGCGCGTTGTGTGCACGCGTTGAGTGCATCTTGCCTCCACCTGATCTCCCAACGCATCCATCCCAACTTTTGTTGCGCCGATTTGTGAGGGATGCCCCGTGACAAGACTCGAGAGCAAGTGACATCTTGGGCCGCTTCTTGAAGGAAACCACTCCCGTCGCAGCCCCTTGATGCCATTCGTTTGCGTCCCCAATCCCCCCCAAAAAGTCCATTTCACGCACAGAATACTTCAAGTGTGCCTTCATTCAGACTGCATCTATTTGAAGGCGCCAAAGTAGGCAGTTCTGGGGGTCACCTTTTCGGTCTGGGCACAGGCATGGGGCAAAGGGGATGGTGCATGCAACGCACATACCCAGTAAGGGAGCAAGAAACCATTGAGGGAAGTATCAAGTAAGGTTGGGGTTGGTTTAAGGGTCCGGGTCATGGGTAAGATAGGGTAGGGGTAAGACAGAGTCACGATTATTTGCAGACGGGGACAGCTTTGCTGCCGCCTGAGGCTGACCTATACCAGGATGACGGTGCTGACTGCTTGACTGCCTCATAGAACTATCGCCAAATACTTAGTTGCTTCATTTTGCGACTTGCTTGCGTGTTTTTTTCCAACACACATCACACCAGCAGAGGCCGACCGCGAATACGTGGAGGGTCATGGGCAGCCCGATGGCCGGCAGACAGGCTCCGTTGCCACCCTCGTTTCCCGTAGTGCAGCTTTGGGCGGGATAGAGGGGCTGTGAGGGTACCATTGCAAGAAGATGCCAGAGCGGGAGCTGCCCGAACGCTGCGTGCATCGTGCAAGGTCGTTGCAGTCAGCTTGGATCCAAAAAAACTGCAACCGGCACCTTCGATTTCGGCATCTTTGCAAGCGTTCTGTCCAGCGGGTGACTTCGGGGTGCTTGACCAAAAAGATCCGACCCGTGCACGCGACAACGCCCCCAGAGGCCATCCCATCACCAATGAATTGGGCAACCTGAAAATTGCTCTGCGGGGGGGGGGGGGGGGGTGACATGGACGCCGCCGAAGGAGGGGGGGGGGGTTGGAGAAATGGGGTTCCGTGTCGGGCCCTTTGTTTTGTGTAAGAACGGATGTTGGCGCCAAAGGCACAGGAACACAAAATTCGGCCCGGAAAAGTTGTTTCCACCAATAATTCCCCCCCCCCCCCCCCCCACATTTGAGTAGTCAAAATGATCAGCGCGACGTGGGTATCATTTGGAGCCATAGATGCTGGGTACGGTCCCCCCCCCCCCCCCGCCCACCCCGCCCCCCCCGCCCACAGCCCCACACAAACTGCATGCTTTAGCCACTCTGCTTGTGGTGGATCATGGAGTCCAAAGTCCAATGGCACATCCTTGCAGGGCTAGGCATGGCCCACACCAACTGTTTCTGGGTGTATTTCATGTGATCCTTTGGAAACGGTCCCCCTCCTAGCACGGGGGTTGGGCACCTTTAGGAATCGGGTCTGCAGCATCAGTGCTCGTTGCAAAATGCATGGATACGTCCAAGCACAAGAGGAACTGATCTGGATCATTTGCTCTCAATTTTTCACCATTTCTCCACTTGTACCTTCCAGGCCTGTTCTTTACCACAACCCTACATGGCCCTTCACCACGCTCTACAACACCCCTTCAAAATCATCTGTGTGACTCATCACCGATTGTTACCACACCCAGACAAACGCATAGAGCTTAAGCAAAAGGTCTCTTTACACAGATGCAACAAAGTAGGGACGTTGTGACGGAGGCACTAAGCAGGGGGGTTACCGCTCAGGGCATACCAATATGTGCCTCCAACAAAATCTTTAGATGCTTGTATTTCGAGAGCGGCAGCCCTCCGTTTTACGGTTGGCAACCACACCCCCAAGCCGCAACCAAAGTAGTTTGCAGTCAATCAGCTCATACACATGCACCAGGGCTGACGTGACCTTTGTTCAGCAAGTTGATTTTGGCCTGAAGGCTGAAAATAATCGGATGAACAAATCATTTACCTACAGAAGTATGCACTGTGGAAAATGCTGTTTACTGGCCACACGTTACCCAAGTCTTGTGTGGCCACAGAGGCATTGAGCGGGTGTCGAGACACTTTGGTGAGTACTTTCGAAACTTCTGGCGCACATTTTTGATCAGCGTTGTGTTTTGACTCCAAAATGCTCAATTGTGTGGACACTATGGACTTTGTGGAGACACTCTGTGCCCTCAGCCGCTCAACCCACGCCAAACTGCACCGCTTGTGGACGGACATGGGCATAAGCACGCAATGCCAGAATGAAGCCTACCGCCAACTGGCGACCCGTCTACAGACCATCTGCGACAACACCATCCAGGAGCAAGAGGCCTTGGAGGCTAAAATGTGCAAGGTTCTTTTCTTCTGTGTTTTTTGTGCAGGGCTGTGTTTGAGGATTGAAAATTTGTTGGTTTTCCGCACCTTATCTGAATGCAACGTGTATCCATGAATACAACAGGTGTGTCCTAAGTGTAATGTAGTTTGGTGCAGCTTTAGCTGTGGTGCAGCCGGTGTAGTGCATTACAGTGTGGTATGGTGTAGCATAGTGTGGTGTGGTGTGGGGTAGTGCAGTGCAGTGCAGTGCAGTGCAGTGCAGTGCAGTGCAGTGCAGTGCAGTGCAGTGCAGTGCAGTGCAGTGTAGTGTGTTGTAGTTACATCAGAAGTGGTTTGTCCAACACCACTTTGCTGGGCGGGTGGAGGCCCCTTTGTCCACGCACCCTGCCGGCACGCATTGTCCCATCTGTCCAGCAAGGCGCCGTTAGGCGCCGTCACGAATTGTTCTAAGCGGTCCGAGAGCGCCACTGGCGCCCTCTCACTCTGGTTATTGTTCAGGCCTCTTTACCCTACCCCCCCTCCCTTCGGCGCCTCTTTCTACTGTCACTGACATCCGTACTAAACTCGTCACTGTCAGTTCCCGTGGCCCTGCCCAACCGCATATCACTGACGTCGGTACTGTATGGCTCCTCACCGTTTGAGCCAGAACAGGACAGTGCTGACAGGGAGTCCCCACTTCCCAAAGACGAAGAGCTTCTCGTGTCCCTGCTTGACCCCGCGGCTCCGCCACGTGATACTTGATGAATGAGGGCGTAGGTCTGTCGGTGGGGACCTATTGCTGAACTTTCCACTGTTCTATGGCCAAGCACCCTGCCGGGCACCCCTCCAAACAGCAGCAGGCGCTGTTTCCACAACCTTTGGTGTTTGCGCACAAGGGGGGTGGGGTGGGGGATGGGGTTCGCACCTCCACAGCGCTGACCGTATCAGTAGCGGTTCACCGACGTGCCTTGCGTTTCCACTCTCCTCCCTTTCTGTAGGATGTTGCTGCTTTGAGTCGGCAGCACCAGGACCTGACGACCTGCTTGCGCTCTCTGGATCCGAGCACCGAGGCAGAGTTTGAGCCGGCGTTCAATCAAGACGTTGATGGGCTGTCTCTTCAGCAGCAGCATGACCGCCTTACGGTATCCGATCCTGTGCTGGCGTGCGGCTGAGGGGTGGTGCGCGACGCCCTGGGCCTGGTTTGCGCTGGTTTGCGCTGAGGTGCCAGCAAATGCGGAAACCCTTCTTCCCCTTGCACAATCGCCAGGGAGCGATGCCTTCACGTTGGGATGCCACCCGCCCCAGCCCTGCTGGCCCTTTTCCCTGGGGCACGCACCGCTTGGCGATGGGGTTTCCTTCAACTGATGGGCCCACCCTGGGCTTGTGCTTGAAGGAGGAGGGTCAGCCGCCGAGGCCTCCCCCCCACCCCCTCCCCCGCTCCTCCTCCTTGGAAGTCGGGGTTTCAACGCTGGGGGCGCGGTCAATAGAGCCCCCCAAACCTGGGGGCAGTTTGGGAAAAGGGCTCAATTGAAAGGGCCATTGATTTTTTGCCGACTTGTGGGTCCGGTTCACCTCTGGGGCCCGGGGGGCCAGTTTCGGTAGGATTTTGGGGGCCTGTCAATTGAGCCCTTTTCGAGGGGGGGAGGGGGTCTAGCCAGGAGGCTGTATCGACCCCCCCGCCCTGAGTTGGAAACCCGCCCACCCCGTTCTTTAAAGGGCAAATTGCCCGGGATTGCTGTGCACTACTGATGTGATGCGTAGTGATCCCAGCCCCGCTGTGTTGGGAACGGCTTCGCGTGAGCAGCCGGCGCCGCTGCGGGAGGGACGCCAAGGGGCAGAGGCAGCTTCTGTGAGCAGAGGGACAACTGTCCCACTCTCACCCACCAAAGACCCCTTTTCCCCAGTGGGTTGGGACAGGCACTGTACACCATTTCCTCCTGAACACTCGAACCAGCGCGGGGCAGTACCCCCCGGCATTCTCGCTCCGCCTTTGTGGCACACCCCCCCTCCTGGGGTCCCCCCTCCCCCCATCCATCCCCCGCTATAGCAATGTGCGCGATGCCCGTATTGAAGAACTGCCGAACACTGCTGCATATGCACACCAGGACGTGCATGTGTGGAGCGCTTTATGACCTGCTTGCGGCCCCACCCCCCGCTCCCCCGCTCCCCCTTGGAAGTCGGGTTTTCAACGCCGGGGAGGGGGGGGGCGGGGTCAATGGAGCCCCCCAAAACTGGGGGCAGGTTGGGAAAAGGCCCACTCAGCACCCAAGCAAGCGTGACCCGGCGATAAAGCCCTGAACCAAGAAATCCTTGCCTCTACCCCGAGCCCGGGAGGACCGGGAGGAGAACCCAGGGCTAATGGAGCATTTGCCGGCCAGTCGAACACGCACTGCACTGAGATGGCGATGAAGGCCGTGTGACGGCCCGGAGCACAGCGGCGGGTCCGCACCTGACCTTTTGAGGCCCCGCCTCCTCCCCCGGCTGCCGCCGGGTCTGACCAGCCCCCCCCCCCCCCCGGGGAGGACGCCATGGGCAGAAGTTGCATTCTGGATTCCCCCATGCATTCCCAAGGCAGGGGGATGCCCGCGGCAGTGCGGATGCCCGCAGTAGTGCGGAGGCCTGCTTGTCATAGCAGAAGGTTCAAAGGCCAGAGGCCAATAGGCGCCGCCACAGGGTAACAGAGCCAACCCTCAAAGCCTTATGCCAACCCCCCCCCCCCCCCGCAGCGGTGCTGGCAAAGCTTGTCCCTACTCCCCTCCTGAACGGCCGTGTGCCCTGGCCTCACCCCCCTCCAAACAAGCAGACACCTTCACTGTGCTCCAGGCGAAGAACACACAGCTGGACCAGCTGCGGTCCCGGAGGGTCGTGCTATTCACGAAGCTGCACGCACAATTGGTGGCCTTGTACAACAGTCTGGAGACCCCTGCACCCCAGCGCAAGCCGTTCGCCAGGGACAAGTATTTTGATGGGGACAATATCGGTCAGCCTCTGTTGAAGGCCTATGAAGACGAGATCCAACAATGCATCACTCAGAAAAGGTCCAGCTGCCCCAGGGTTTTTACGTGGCAAGGCCGTGAGCTGGGAGGGGTAGAATGCCAGAATGGGATCCGAGGGATCCAAAGGGTAGGGGGTTTTCTGTGATGGGGATTGGGGGAAAAGGTGTGATTGGTATCCCAAGCCGATGCAGAACGTCAGGACGGTGTGTCATGAATATCTGAAGCCTGGCCGTCAGCATACAAAACCTCAGAACGGTGTGTCATGGGGGGAACGTTAGCGCCCCGGGCATCTTTTTGGACCCGTGCCCGGGTGCACTAAGGGGGCGCACTTAGCGCAGTGCAGCTATCTGGGCGTCTGGCTGTACTAGAGACCCACACTTTGAGATACTAGGAGCATCATGGTGACCCTTGGAGTAGGTTTTGACTTCTGATTTTGTGCCCTTTGTTGGGGACCCCCGAGAATGCATGGGTGACATAGCATTTCCGCCCTCTTTCGGGCCCCAACCTTCCGGTGCTATTGAGGAAACCGGGACAATTTTTGAATCCACGCTTTGTTGCGTGGCCCCTCGAGTTGGGGTTAGGGACTCACAATCCACGCTTTTTGCGTGGCCCCTCGAGTTGGGGTTAGGGACTCTCAATCTACGCTTTGTTGCGTGGCCCCTTGAGTTGGGGTTAGGGACTCACAATCCACGCTTTGTTGCATGGCCCCTCGAGTTCGGGTTAGGGACTCTCAATCCACGCTTTGTTGCGTGGCCAAGATGACGCACGATGACGCAAGATGAGGCAGAGGATGAGGCAGAAGTGTGTGTGTTGTGTTGGCAACGGCGCTCCACCGTCGCAATTTGTGATGAGTGTAACGAGCGCTATTGCAATGAATGTATTGACACCCACACTTGTGGGACCAATGTTGTTTGTTAAGTACACTACGAATGACAGTTGGAGTTGTGGTTGAATTCACAGATATTGCTTTACTATGCAACGTGCTTTGTAGGGAAGGTGTGCAGTGCAACGTGGTCTACTTAGGGGGCTTCTCCATGAGAGGGTAAATCTGGGGCTGAAGTCGGGATAGTTAATAGAAAAGTAGCGTGCCGGGCAAACATTCCCCCATGTGTGTTCTCGTGTACATCATGTGTCAGAGCTACATGCGCATTGGGTCCCATACGGATAAGAACCCGGCCATGAGTAGTAGCAGCAGGCATTATGGACTTAGGTTCTTCAGAGGATTTTTGCTCCCCCAATTTTCAATAAAAAAAACGCTTCCCCCGAGCCTCAGGATATTTGTGCCCCACCGAGCAATTTCGTTTGCCTGGTTTGTGACCCTGATCACGCGTTTGCCTCGACCAGCTAGTGGGCGCTCCAGGGCAGGCAGCATGGCTGTGTTGGGCGGGGCTCCAGCACAACTCTCTGCACTCTCCTGTTTTCATACAACTCGTGGGTCCAGGCCATAATGCATCCCCACAGCATTTTTCATACCGCTTCCCGACAACTTCTATGCCACTCCCATGCAACTGCTACACAACTCCTACCAACTCATGTACAACTCCTGTGCAACTCTTGTACAGTTGTTCGCTGAGGTGAGTCTGCATCCAAAGGGCCGTTCAGTGTCGCTGGAAATGAATCAGAGATGGAGTTTTGTGGCCACCACCAATACATACTAGGTCCTGAGGCCGGTGTTGAGCGTGCCAGTGATTTCCGGTCCGCGTTGGAATAGATTGGTAGGTAAGGTTGCTTTGAATAGGGGAATGGATGTCCTGCACCAGCGCCTCCTTCCAACCGCTGTCACGGTGACATCAGTGTGAAAAATTTGACAAGTGTGGCGGTTGTTGATTCCATTCTTTCACACGCCAAATTCAATTTCACCTCTATTTTGAATGTAATCCTGAGGCAAGACGTTCAAGAAACGTGACTGAAAACCACCATTTGTGCTTTTCAACAACGAAAAGTTTACTTGTGATCATGCAGGCAATCCTGCTACTTGGCTGCTGCAACTTGCACTTCTTGCGGCGGCTGAGTAGTGCTGGTCCCCAATGGGGGTCAGCACACAGCCGAATTTTTGGCAGTGGTGGGAAGATGCGCTTGCGCGTCAACCCACCATCCTTCTGCCATCCTTCTGTAACTGGTAATGTGGTGATGTACACCTGCTCATGGATATGACCGGGTGTTCTAAGCCTGCATTTCCCATGTTTCTCAAGGTTGTCTCCTGGTCTGTGGCCGCGTTGACGAGCCACACTCCAAGTCTGGGTATTATAGTGGGGAAGCGGAACACTCGTGCTGTGCGTGGCATAGCACAAGAGTGGGAATGGTGACGGGACTAGTCAAGGGTTTGCTGTTGTTGTGGATTTTGTGGGAGAAAAACGCGGTGGTTTACTTCTACATACGGAATCCGCACCCCAAGCATCACAGTCCCAAGGGTGATTAACTTGCTTTCAAGTGTACTCCTAACCGTTCGCAAGAACACCATCCATCATGCATTGAAGATTAATTCCACGTCTTTCATTTTGTCAACACTGACACGGTGGCACATGACAGCTCTGTGCTTGCAGTTGGGTACAGAGCACGATGTGTAAAGACAGTAGGACTTTGCAAACTCAACAAATCGTTGAGGAGGTATTTCGTTGATATGAGTATTCTAAGGAAACAAACCCCACACAATATGGCACGGCAGGGCAGGGCAGAACGGGTTGTGGGACCGAGAGGATGGGGCTTCCGGGAAACCCATGGTCGTTGAATGCCCATGCGCTTTGGCACACTTTGTCATAGCAGTTCCTGCTTCTCTGCACCTTCAGCCTGTTTTTTTGTGCTGTTCGGTCCTCGCTGTTGGCAAGGGGCAATGGCAAGGCGAATTCAAGGTACGGGTGATCGAGATTTGCCTCACCCAAGGCAGCTTCATTAGTCAGTGCAAGTAACCGCAGTAGCCAATGGGAAGTTGGTGAGGGCTGGGCAAACTCGGGCGGTACAAAAATGGGGACCGCCCTTAGGGACCGTCCCAAGGGACCACCAACCGCCAACCACCAACCGCCACCAACCGCCAGCGGCGATCAACCACCAACGACCAACCACTGCCAACCGCCACCAACTGCCAATCACCAACCACCAACCGCCACCAACCACCACTAACCGCCACCAACCGCCAGTCGGCAACCGCCAACCGCCAATCGCCACCAACCATGGTTGAACATATGAGCTACACGCAATCTTTTTGCAAAACTGCCGTTCAGGAACACTTTTTGTTTGCCTTCTTAAGGAAACCCCTGTGCTACAGCCCCACAGCTGCACATCAAGTATTGAGTCCAACCCCCCCCCCCCCCCAAAAGCAAAGCCCGCGTGGTGTTATTGCAGTTTCTGGGCTGCAGCAGTGCAGTCAGCGGAAAGGCGCGTCTATGCAGCGTGAAGGTCCAGAAGTGGTGTTCGGAGCCAGGGACGCCGTATTGTCTGGAGTAGCAAACTGCAACCATCTCCATTGCCACTGCAGGTCCGCCGACACCCAGAAGATCCAGACACTCATTGCTGCTGTGCGCGACCTGAGCACCGAACTGAACATGCCTCCCAATGATGAGTGCCCGGTGAACGGCAGCCTGATGCTGGAGCTGTCCACCGACGAAGCCCTCGAGGCCAAAGTGAAGGAACTCGGTGGAGCCTCCGCCCCAACTGTGGCGCCAGGGGTGGTCGGGTGGGGGTTGTTGGGTCTCTGGGTGGGGCCAACACATGTCCGATGGGCCCATCGGGGTTCCCGGCCTATTGGATGTACCTGGCACGGAACGAAGAGCCGGCGCCAACTACTGGGCGCCGCTGACGCGCAAACGGCACACCATGCCACATTCAGCACAGCCCCAACACACCAACTACTGGGCTCTGTGAACGCGGAAACGACACCAGCAGGAGCGCCGGCCGCAGCGGCCAACAGAACGCAGTGACCTGACGCAACATGCGAAGGGAAGAACGGGTGACTGTCCAGGGCCCCATAAAGGAACAACAACCCGATGGATTGTCACGCAAGGGGGGGGGAGCTAGGCCATCAAGGCCGAAGGAGTACGCCAGTTGCTCCGGGTGCGCGTACGGGTGCGTCTTTTGCGGGGGGAATCCTCCGGTTGTGGATGACTACCCATCTCAGCAGAGATGCAGTTCTCATGGGATCCTCCTTCACATGGTGGCTTAACGGCCAAACTGCAATGCCCTAACGCCCGTTGCCTGTTTTGTTAACACCGGGTGTTTGCGTGCTGCACTGCACACGGGGTTAGGAGGTTGGCTGATGCGACTTGCCTGAGCTGATGCAGCACGAGCAATCGCCTCAACCACGCTTCTGCCCCCGGAGGAGGAGTGCGGTTTTGCGAAAAAGAAGAGGTGCAGGACAAGATGCCGCCACTGTGGTATTGGATATGTGTGTAACCGGAGATTGATGGCGATACACTGCATGTTACAGGGAGTCATCAGTCATGGGTGTGTTACACCCTGAGCCAACTGACAGCTTTATGATTTGAGGGTTACACTGAAATACTGAGCAACATGCATAGGACTGATACAGAAAAGAGGGACTGAGGATTAGACCTCGGACCTAACCGCGAAGACTTCATTCATGCACCAATTCTAGGGTATTTTCTTGGTATAGACGACACACATAATCACATTATTGTCACTATTCCCAAAAAACTGACCCTTGGGATCGTAAGGACAAGAGGGTCAAGTCCACTGGATTTGGTTAATTAAAGAAGGCCCGATTTTCTTTCCCCGTTTCCTCACGGTGCGACGTGTGCTTGGCGGATGGGATGACGGTGGTTATAGCCCAGTGAGGGCCTACGGGTGCTCCAGGGCTGTGCCCCTTGTCCTTGAAGTTTGGACATGTGTGAAACAGTGATTCTCGTAATTCGTGATTCCCATTAATTTCTTCGGCGCCTTTGGTGCCTCTAGAAATTCAGCACCACGGGGGCTGGGGGTGTCGACCCACCCACCCACCCACCCACCCACCCACCCCCCTTAAAAGGAGCCCTGCCCATCCCCCTGTAGATGGGGCTTTGACCCCCTCAATCTTGCCCCCTGCCCCCCCCACCATGGCGTCATGCCAAAACCCCCCCCCCCTGCCCCCGCATCGCTGCACCTGCACAGAGGCACAGCTGGACAACCTGAAGACCGAGAAACAATTGAGACTGAGTGACAAAGTGTCGGAGGTAACGGCCCGGCTGCGGGGGCTCTGGAAGGGGTACGAAGACCTCACAGGCCACAAACTGGACGTGCCGCTGAGTGAGGACATCAGCGAAGCGGTGTACAGTGATCTGACGGCAAAGGCTGCGGATGCAGAGGTCTGTACACGCGGATGTCCGTAGTGCATGACCGAGGGTCAGGGTGAGAGGGAGGCTCCCTTCAAGCCTCTCAGGCAGTCCAGGCTATGAGAGTACGTTAGCGCACCCGGGCGAAGTTTTCCCACGTTTTGGTGTCCCCTCGAGTTGGGGTTAAGGACTCCCACTCTTCGGTGTGGCCACTTGAGTGGCCCGTCACGCACAAGAAGGGGATTCTTTGATTTTGAGGTGGGTGGCCATGATGGTGTGATCGTCCCACATGTAACATGCAAATGGGAAGCCTGTGTGCATTCTTCTTCTGGCAAGCTTTGTTTGTGCATGGAAAACCAATTTTCTCAGCAAGACAACTGACAAAAAATGCCAAAAAAATCGGACCTGCATTTGAACCCACACCAGTGAATCAGCAGCACAGGGTGCAAACCACACTACTGCCTTGTACTACTATACTCCTTCTCAGGGACCATGTACAGACCGAGAGACTATTGCAAATCAGTGGTGCACACCCACCCAGCACACAGTGAGATGCAAATGGGAAGCCTGTGTGCATTTATCATCTTCCAGCAGGCTTTGTTTGTGCATGGACAACCAATGGTCTCAGCAAGACAAGTGAAAAAAAGTGCAACAAAATTTCCGTGCGGTAAAAGTCAGTTAGCGGGAATTGAAACCACGCCAGCAAAAATGTGCCACCTGACATGTACCACTGGATCACCCTATGCACTACCTCACCCCTCAGGGGCCACATAAACCTAACCCTGGACCCTAACCCCAACCCGGCCCTCAGGGACCACATAGGAAGCGAGAGACAAAATTTTTTTCCGAAAATTGAGAGATATTTTGGGTTTCCACATGACTGCAACTGTTGAGCAACCATATTGCCGAAAAATCGGTCCGGATTGGGATTCCTTCGCCATTTCGGGGGGTGGGGGTTGTATGTTGGGCGAAAAAACGGGAATTTAATTGATCCCCAACAGTCATACAATGTGGTTGTGCTTAGAGTTCCTGGGCTAGAGGAGGGAGTGATGTTTGGGGGTAACGCATTGTGATAGATGCCCGGAACGTTCATTTGCATGCTGGGGGCGCCGGGCAAGCGCCGGGCAAACGCACCCTCTATGCCCAGCACAACTGCACCGCTTTGCTGACAGGCTCCATACCAGACAACCTGTTTGCAGGGGTGGGGGGGGGGGGGGGCTGGTGCCATTTCCAGTCTTCATAGACCTGCCCGCCGCGCAGAGTAGCAGCAGGTGGGTCGGCAGTTTCTATCTGCACTTGCGCTCACACCGGTGTGCGAACCCCCCCCTGCCCTGCGCGAACACCGCTTTGTCCAAACCGACATTGGATGTGCAATCCGTCAATCCTGGGACCATGAGTTTGCGGTGCGGTGCCAAAAAGACAATCACAAAAAAGCATTTCTTGTGTGCAGCGGCATGATGTATTGTGAGCGGGACCTACCAGCGCTACATCCAGGTTCCTACAGGTCTGTCGCACGTGTTGCGCATGCACAACGGCACTCACGCACGCACATGCGCGCGTGTGCGTGCCCCCCCCCCCCCCTTGCAAAAGATAGGTCAACGGACGGTATCCCACACAGCGTTCCCCCAGTAGCCACAGCGCCACAGGCCCACGAAGGTGTCCCATTTGTAGGGAAGTGCCTGGCGCGCCCACTTTGGAGAGCGTGTTTCGCGCCCCTATCCCCCGCTCCTGCCGACCCTCCCCCCCAGGGATGCATTGAAAGGGGGGAGGGCATTCGCCTTTTCAAGTCCTGGACGCTAGTGCGATTGAGGGGATCAGGGGGTTAGCGGGTGAGAGCTCATCTATATACAGCTGTATACAGATATAAGGCCCTTACCCCCCCCGCCCCCCCAGCGTATCGCGGCGCGACGGAAGGACCCGGGCCTCCGTGCTATGTGGGATCCTCATTGAAAGGGGGGAGGGCATTCGCCTTTTCAAGTCCTGGACGCTAGTGCGATTGAGGGGTTCAGAGGGTTAGCGGGTGAGGGCTCATCTATATACAGTGTATACAGATATATAAGGCCCTTACCCCCCTGCCCCCCCCCAGCGTATCGCGGCGCGACGGAAGGACCTGGGCCTCCGTCCTATGTGGGATCCTCTGAGGAGCGACCCTGCCCAGATCTCGGGCTGTGCGATCCCTCATCCGCGCCCGCAGATGCAGGTGCGGCTGTGGGGGGTTGGGCGCCCCCCCCCTCCCGATGACTGCACTTGCCGAGTGAAGCCCAGGCTCAAGAGCCCCCCCCCGCGGGGCGGCAGACGGGCTGCCGCATCCCTGCGCTGCGAGGGGCGCCCCTGACGGTCTGCCCCACGCGCTGCCCTGCCCCCCCGTGTCGCACTGCCGCGCTCCTGCGCCCGCCCTGCCCGCACACGGAGGGAGGGGAGGGGGCTGCGCCGCGCCGGGGGGGGAGCGGAACCACCCTGTCCCTGACCCTGGCCCTGTCCCTGACACCCCTGACCCAAGGCAGCAGCCTCTGGCTGCCCCTGTGCCTGCACCACAGAAAGAGAAAGAGCTGCAGCAGCCACGCTGCCCCAGACCCTGCCCTGCAGCACCCTGCTGCCCCTGATCGCTGAGGGGTGGGGAGGCACCTCTGCCCTGCCCATCCCGAAGCCACCCTGCAGCCCCCTGAAACCCCTGACCCAGGGCAGCAGCCTCTGGCTGCCCCTGTGCCTGCACCACAGAAAGAGCAGAAAGAGCTGCAGCACCCTGCTGACCCAGACCCTGCACTGCAGCACCCTGCTGCCCCTGGTCGCTGAGGGGTGGGGAGGCACCTCGACCCTGCCCATCCCGAAGCCACCCTGCAGCCCCCTGCTGCTCGCGGCGTGGAGGTGGGTCACCCTGTGTCCCATCCGCCCGCGCCGCATCAATGAGCGCGGCCGAGATGGAGCCAAAAACGTCCGCGAGGCTCGCGCGCCCCCGTCCCTTCCCCTAGCCCCCGCCGCGGGACGTGCCCATAGTTGGAGAGGGGGAGGGCAGTGAAGTCGTGGCCGACGACGCAGCCAGCGGGGGTGCCTGCAACCACCGCCCCCCAGGAGACATGAGGCCAGAGCCACTGAGGCTGTTCATTGAAAGGGAGGAGGGACCCCCCTGCCCCCTTCAGGGCGCTCAGCCTACACCCAGCCACTGTCCCCCTGACGCCTAGTGCCAGCTTCAATAGTATTTGTCACCGACAGTAACCGCCCCCAACCGCTTCCGCAACCTCCTCCAACTGCCTGTCTACCCGCTTCTGGGGCCGCCTCTGAGGTCCCGTCCCTTCTAATGCATCACTGCCTCCCGCCCCCTGCACATCACACAACGACCCCCGTTTTGGTGCCGCCTCTGCTGGCCAAAGGCTTGGCTGGGGCTGCGAGGCACTGCAGAGCGCCACTTGGCCGCGGGCTCCTCTACCTCCACGTCCGCTTCTGGGGTCCTCTTCCTCTCTCTCTCTTCCCGTGGCGGACTTGCCACTGCCGTCTGCCAAGCCCGGGTCTGGGCCCTGCTGAGCCATGCACCGGATGCAGCAGGTTCCTACTGAGGTTCCTACTGAGGTTCCTACTGAGGTTCCTACTGAGGTTCCTACTGAGGTTCCTACTGAGGTTCCTACTGAGGTTCCTACTGAGGTTCCTACTGAGGTTCCTACTGAGGTTCCTACTGAGGTTCCTACTGAGGTTCCTTCTGAGGTTCGTACCCTCACCTGGAGTTCTGGATGTCAGTGGGGCGGGTATTACCGGGTGGCACACAGCACAGGGCCGGGGCCTAACGAGACCTAGGGCGCTAGCGGTGTGTCTGTCCTGTGGCATTTGGGTCGTCGACGGCTGTCCCTCTCCGACCCCGGCATTTCCTTCCTCAGGCCCGGATTGAGGCGGTCTCCGAGGCCACGGCGCTGCTGCAGCGGCGCAACGAGCTCCTGCTCGAGGAGGCCGCGCTGATCGAGGCGCTGAACGATCCGGGGCGGCTGGTCAGCAAGCAGCGGGGCATTGCCCAGCAGCTGCTGAAGGAGGAGAAGATGCGGCGCGCCCTGCGGGTGGAGATGCCGAAGATCAACGCCAAGCTGCGGAGGTTTGCGACGGAGTGGGCGGAGAAGCACGGCGAGGCCTTCATTTACAGAGGGGACGTGTTGTTGGATGTCCTGCCCCAGCCCGAGCCCGAGACGGCCGTTCTGGGCACAGGTGTGCGTCGCACACCGCGACCGTCCGCGTCGCGTTCGTCGCATGTTCGTCAATGTGCACCCACACCTGCACGCCCCGGCCGCTGGGCGGCCTCGATTGGCCACCCGGACTGCACCGCGCCGAGCGCAGGACTGTCGCGCTGCGGGCCTGCCAGGGCACTCTTTGACTGCCCTTCCAGGGGCACGGGCGGCACGTCTTGGGTCTGGAGGTCCTCGGGGCCGTGCTGCCCACTTCCCTGCGCATTGTCCCTGCCCATTGGGCACCTATTTCGTAGGCCTGTGGCGCTGTGGCGACTGCGTGGGGGCACGCTGTGGGGTCCCGCCACCACCTCTGCAACCCGCCATCATGGACAAAGAACCCCCACCCCAACCCCCTGAACCATTATCTTGGCTGGGGGGTGGGGAGCGGATGAGGAGTCCCCATTCGGCTGCTGTGCTGGAGTACCTGCGGGTCGCGCACAAGCAGGTGTTTGTCGGAGCACGGGCGGAAGCCTCCAACAGCCCCTGATCGACAGATCCTCCCTTTTTCTTGCAGTGACGGCGTAGCACGCCCGGTGACCGTAGGCCCGTTGCAGTTGTCATTTGGCCCCTTGCATGGGGTAGCCTCGCAAACAGGGTGCAGGGTGTGCAGGCTGGACTATTCACCATGTACCGCAGGGTGTAGAGCTGTAGAGGGGCGTGGCTACACCACAGCGACACACCCCATGCAAAGGGCCAAACAACAACTGCAACGGGCCTCTCTGAGCTTGCTAAGAGGGAAACGAACGCGCGGTGCGCGCGGTGCTATGCGCGGTGCGCGCGCGGTGCGCACGGTTTGGTGCGCATTGTTTTATTAACCCACCATTTTTTCATTTAGTCCATGCGGGCTGTAAACACCACTCTCCCACGAGCATCAATAAAGCTTGTGGGAGGGCAGCGGGATCAAAGCACCCCGTGTCGAAACGAATGCTTCATAGGATTGGGCACCCTGTGGGGCACCTCACGGGAATGAGCACCCCGTGAGGTTCAAAACGCGAAACATGTCGAAACGAATGCTTCATGGGATTGGTCACCCTATGGGCCACCTTGCGGGAATTGATACCCCGTGAGGTTCGATACGCGAAACGCGTCGAAACAAATGCTCCGCAGGCTTGGGCACCCATGCGGGGCACCCTCTTCGGTGGTGGGCCGTGCCGAGGAGGTCTCTTTGAGCTCAACGCCCCCCCCCCCCCCCGACAGGGGGTGTGGGCAGCTACAACCACCATTGCAATGGTGAGGAGGATGGAGTGGAGGCCGTTGTTGTATGTGAACCCTCGAAGCCACCGCGTCTCTGCCACACTGAAAATCAGCCAGAAGTGCGTAAAACAGCCACCCAAAAACGAGCGCGCGGTGCGCGCGCGGTGCTATGCGCGGTGCACGCGGTGCGTTTGTTTCCCCCTAACTCAAACAAGGCACCCGACTCAACCCAACACGGAAAATGGCAAGCAATCTTTGGGTTCCCAGTCGCTTCCCATCCGTATGCACGGTTTTGGCCCTGAACGCTAGAACCACCACTGAGCCCATGCCCCAGCCTCGCAAACAGGGCGCAGGGCGTGCAGGCTGGACTATGAAGCATGTACCGCAGGGTGTAGAGCTGTAGAGGGGGGGTGCTGGCTCGCTTTTGCCCCTGGGACTGCACTGGATTTGCCTGCGCTCATCCCCTCGACTCCCTCCCAATGCCAAATGAAGCCTCGGTGGATTCTTTCAGTGACGAGAGCCCAATGAGTGCGTTTGGTCGAGTCAAGTACTGGTTCCACAGGGCGGTGGCGTCGTCCGTGAAGGCACACACCCCTCACAAACCCTTTCCCCCATCTGATCATGGCGGGGCTCTCAGTTCCCCCAATCCTCTGTGTCGTTGAAGAAGCATCGTGGTATAAATGAACCACAGCCCGCGTCTGTCGGGGTTGGGGGTTGAGGGGTTTTGGGGGGTTTTCCTCAATACGCCAACTATTGGGCGCCGCTGACGCGCAAACGGCACATCCCGCCACATTCAGCACAGCCCCAACACACCAACTACTGGGCTCCGCGAACGCGGAAACGACACCAGCAAGAGCACCGGCCGCAGCGGCCGACAGAACGCAGCGACCCGGCGCAACATGCGAAGGGGAGAACGGGTGACTGTCCAGGGCCCCGTAAAGGAGCAACAACCCGACGGAATGTCACACAGGGGGGGGGGGGGGGCTTGTGGCAGACCATTGTCATTTGTCTGACCTGCTTGTTGATGGAGGTCAAATCTGGGGGAGTAATTCCAAGGCTGCATGCATGTTTTTGTATGACTCGCAATGATTGGAGTGCCATGGTTTTTGACCATGAAACACAGAAAACATTGGGATGTACACCACGCTCGTGGGGATTGAGGTGCATCCCGCGGGGGGTGTCCCAGCAGCCACAACCCGCAGGGGGCCATCGCCATGTCAAGACCCAAGACCCCAATGAGTACTTGGAACAAATACTGAGGCCGCCCGATGAGGTACTCGAATCCGCGACCCTGCGGCTGTTCGCACGCATGCTCTACCGTCTGAGCTAACCGGGCTTGTTGTTACCCTGGACGGGCATTCGCACCGCGACAGGGAACTACAGCCACCTTCATATCTTGTCAGCGTACTAGGCATTGCCTGCCTTGGTTCCTGCAGGGCAAGGGCTCATCAGAGATGCCACATCTCAACGTTTTTCTGTAGTGACCAACTTCCGCTCTCCATCTCAAAGCCCTTGCCTCGTGCGCAAGCGCCCACTCGAAGGCCCGGATTTTGACCAGACGCCGTCCAAGCGCCCACGCTACGCCCCTCGCAGCGACAGCAGCTGCACCGTCGCCACAACCTGCTCCCTGTCCTCCAGCCGCTCGGCAGGCTCCAGGGGCGGCTGGAGCGTGGGGGCGACCCCGTCGAAGGGCACTGCCCCTGTTCGGGCGACCCCCGCGAAGGGCACCGGCAGCGCTCTTGCCCGGGCAACCCCTTTGAAAGGCACCTTCAAGGCTCCTGCCCGCGTGCCCCTGAGCTGCATGCGCAGCAAGACCCCGGCCCCGGTGCGCAGTCACGTGGCGACCCCGGTGCGCAGTCAGAGCCAGGCCCCGGCCCCCGTCCGCAGCCAGACGGCCCTCCGTCCCGGCGCGACCAACACCCGTCGCTCCGGAGGGGGGCAGAGCGCGCCCGCGCGGCCGGCGTTGCGGGCCCCGGATCCCTTCGCGACCCCGAAGCGCGTGCCCTCGCGGATCCCGGCGCAGCGCACGTCCATCGTCCCTTCCAAACCCGCGCCGCTCCACAACGTCCCCCTGGCGAAGCATTGAGGCGGCGGTGGCCGGGCCCGTCCGCCACACGGAGATCAAGCCCAGGCGACCCGCTTCGCAGTGTGCCTGGCCCTTGGCTTCGTGCCGCGCGCGCGCGTCCGTCCCGGGCGCGCCGGACGGGCACCCAGAGCAGCTCGGTGGCCTGGGGCGCGTTATCGGGAAGCCGACCGGAGGTTGGCGTGCAACCGGCGCTGGTTGCAACGGATTGTCGCCGGCGCATCACCGATGCTGGTGTCTGGGTCATAATTCCTGGCCACGCTTTCTGACACACGGTGTACCGGATCATCATCTGTTTTCGTCCCCGGGGACGTTCTGCATCCGAATCAGATGCCTTTACATATCGTATTGCAGCCGAGACTTGATTATTCTTGATGAGTGGTGCGCCAGGGCACCAGGTCGAGCCCCACTGTTCGCTGACGAACCAACGCGCACTGTTTGTGTGCAGCCGAGCCCCCCGTTTTGAGAATCTCTGCATCCACGAAAGGTCACATGAAGTGGCTTCAAACCAAAACATACAGACATAGGGGGCGTACCGTGCGCTGTGCGCGCGCTGTGCGAAAAGTTGGCTGTTCTCCACCACCGGCAGTTCGGTAAGTTCAGAAGATTGAAAGGACGTCATTGAATGGCTGCTGCAGTGGACGGGGCTATAGGGGGCAGAATTCAGGTCCCTGGGACCCATGGCAAGCATCAGATGTTTGAATTTTTGAGTTTTGAATTGATTGTGCATGATTCCGCAGGGGGGGTGGTTTTCAGGGTTGTTACCTGGATAATCACCGTAATAATTGGCGCTGTGCCCGCGCTGTGCGAAAACGCCCCCTTTGTATGCAGCTGAGCCCCCCGTTTTGAGATTCTCTGCATCCACGAAAGGTCACATGAAGTGGCTTCAAACCAAAACATACAGACATATCATGGGAGCTCCAAGGAGCGTTCCGTGCTGCCTGCGTGACGGGCATGTGCAACTCTTTCATGCGAGCGTCCCTCATGCCGTGCCCATGGCACGAAAACACCTGCGCTTCATGGGAAGTCGAAGACGTTTTCCATGTCAGTCGATAGGAGCGTGAGGGAACGTGTACCGCCGTGCCTCGATACGAGCGCGTGTTGAATCGTGCGGATGTCCGGGGATGGGACACTGAGGGTTTTGGCACCCATGCCTAGGCCCAGCGCGTGGTCCCGTCACAGACCAATGAAATTACATGCACGTTTCGGCCGGTTTCTAATTTTCTGCCGAGGCCTGGCACACCGACCTTCCGGCACACATTGTCCAAGCGCGTGCCAGATTTTCAGGCCGAGCGAACATCCGCACGCTTCGAAAGAGAACCAGGTGCACTTGTGGATTTAGGCCCGGCGTTCAGGCTCGCATGAACTTAGAGGGTTGGGCCTTGAAAGCAGCCTGCCCAACAACCCCACCGTTTGTAAATACGAACCGACCAATCAACTGTAAAAAGAACCGATTTTGACCCTGTGGAAGCTTTGTTATTACTCTCTTCCCTTTGCCATGTTTTTGTTCGCCTTTGCCTGTGACAGATGCTGCCTCTCTTGGTGATGGTTTTGGTTTGTGGTGTGATGCCAATGGCGTACCAAGACGTCGGTAATGCTGTGCTGTGCGACGGGGGGGAGGGGGGGGGGTGTTGCACTGTGGTTGTTTCAGTAGGCATCGTCTCAAAGGGTATCTGGTGTGAGATTGCCGAGATGTCGCCCGTCGGGGTGCGATACGCGGATGGTGATGCACACACAATTGGCCATCAGGCACACATGATTATGGATATCGAGGATCAGGACCATGTCCACGTACTATTCGGGCCATCTTTTACAACGGCCGCAATTTAAAATGCCATAATTCCAAACGCCGAGGGTTTTCAGGGAGTTGCGGATTGGGGCACAATTTAGAACGGTCATCTGCACTTCTCCGTACCAAAAGTGGTTATGTCATGGAAGCATTTGCTGTTCCGTCAAATGTCGTTTTGGTGCTGAAGGGGAGTGGGAACTGCAAGCAGCGGCCCCCTGAGCATGCGGAGCAACTTGTGACAGAGGCACGACACGTTGCTCCAGCGCGTACTGGGGTTATCAAGTCTGATTCCATGCTGTGACTTTCTTGCACTGTTTGCCAGGTACAGACCCCAACAAGGGCCAAAGAATGTGTCCATAGCGTGGCCATCATTTAAAACGCCAGAAATTGAAATGCCGGGGACACCGTTTGTAAATTTGACCGTTTTCAAATGGGGCCAGAATAGGAGTTCTGGCTGACCTCTCGTGTCTTGAAACAAGGATGGCGGGGATACTGGCCCTTTCATCAGCAGCACATTCAGAATGCATGTGAGCGGCAGTGCAAGCAGGTACTGCTCATGCCCCACGGTCCTGCGGCTTCACACAGGGATGTCTGGTCTGCGTGACATGGTTTTACTGGTGTCAGGCATGAGCACTCCGTCTCTCCCTTGGAAACAACATCGGGGACACATGTCTCGGAAGCACAGGCCTGCTCTCTGGAGTTTGATTGTTTGGTTCTGGGACCACGAGGCGAACCTGCCCAACCCAAACAACGCAGTGTCAGTCCGGAATTGCAGCGCGAGGTACCATGGTAGGGGGGTACGCACGCGCGGTTAAGTAGGTTCCTTGCTGTTTGATGTGTGGAATGCCCCTGATTTGTTGAGTGCAGGCTACTGGGGCCCTAGGACCTTTGTGCTGCTTCTCCAACCTCAATCTCAGCCATTTGGGGATAGACATGCCACTGTTGAATCACCTCCACATGTGTGTGTCTGTCTGAATTTTTTCTCCAGATCAGCCCCACGTGTGTTGCTTAAGATTGTGCAACATGTTTGGAGTGGTAGGCAAACCAACGAACACAAAGTGGCAGGCAGTTGCGACTAGGCGGTCAAAAAGCTGTAAACCACTCAGTGGTCATGGTAGTGACAGTGGCAGTGCCAGTGGCAATGGTATTGGTGGTGGCGTGGCCCTGGCAGTGGCGGTGGCGGCGGCTGTGGTTCATCTCAGGGATCGTGATGGGCAATGAGCCCAGGCGTGCTTACTCCCTTAAAAGGTGTAATTGGCTTTCTGCTATCTGCTGGCAGTGGATGTTATGCTTCAGATGCTTTCAACAGAACAATGGTAACTCTTGAAGAGAAGCTGCTTAATATGGTCACCAGCATTTCAAACCGAATATACCCCCAGAGGTTCTGACCCAGGCGAGACCCTCAGTGGCGAACCTAACAGGCACCAGAAGGGCAGGCAACCAGACCGTCAGGACTGCAAGCTGACCTCCATGTAACGGCGCCACAGGCAGCCACGAGGGTCGGTGACCCATGCGGGCCCCCCTCTTTCATATTGTTCTTCCCCTTTCAAACCAAATATACACACCCATATCCACATCGGAGATCTTCTTGCTTGCTATATTTTAACGGGACATTTCGCATCCTTTTTGTCTTCAACTTATTGAAGAGGGGGCAACACAGTCCAAGACGAACACGGCAACAACCAGGAATACCGCAGATTACAATGGGCAGTCCCTATGTTCTGCCGACAGCCAGCGTGAATCCCGCGATGTAACATTTTCTTGTTCTCGGTGTACAGTTTGACTATCCACGAAAGGTGTCATCCTGAAGGACCACGTGTTAGGTAAGAATACACCTTTTGGGGAAAGATACGAAATAGCTAGATGGTGCTTTTGCTCGTCAGCCTGGGGCACATGCCCAGAAGGCAGCCTGCGCCTGAATGTGAAGAACCAGGGAAACCACAGCAGCCTCCCACAATCATTGTCAATGTTCTCCCGCCATTGCCTGATACATTGTCAAGTACACAATGCTCTCCAACCCTCAAGGAAAATACCAAGTCTAGCGCCTCTATTTCGAACGCAATCCTTGAAAAAGTGTGTACTTTTGCACAGATGACCTTTCCCCAGCAACACCTTAGAGCATGCTGCAAAATGCCGCAGCACGGGAGGGGGGATGGAGGTGTGGTCGAAGCATCCCATGTCAAGGTCGTGGAAACGTAGTCTTGCTGCTGAGCCACTGTCGGGACGGGGCCTTTTGTTCACCCACGATACACGGCTCATTTTGGCGCGATCATTTTGAGTTGTGCGTGCTGTGGCCTCCCCACCCCCCCATCTGGTTTGCCAGATGGCGCGGGGTAGACACAGCGGGACCCCCCCCCCCTCCCCTTTGGGAGCGCTGGGGTACGGTCAGGCACCTGAAGATTTGCGTGTCCATGGTATCAAGGTCCCCCCCCCCTCAATGTAGTGCACCAGGTGACTGAGAAACCAGGATTGCGCCTCTCTGTATTGTGCCATGAATACCGCATCTCGTTTGACAAAACACGGTCCAGCAGTCAGAGAGAAAACCACAGGGCAAAGATTTGTAGCATAGCAATCTTGATCCCGAGGGGTTACCTCGAGTACTGTGACGCGAGCAGGCCACGCCAGCTCATCTTGGTCTGAGCCGAAAAAAAAAGATCCCGTTCACGGAACAAAGATTGTAGCACAGCAGTCGTGTGGCCCAGGCCAGAGATACTGGAACTGCCGAACATTGCTGCGTATGCACACCAGGACGTGCATGTGTGGAGCGCTTTGTGAAGGAGAAGAAAAAGGCATCGCACCAACATCAAATGCCAGCCAGGGACCTCTGCAATTCCCACATGTCTGCACCAAAAAACAACGCGCCTGGCGAAATATCTTGGCAGCCCCCATCAACTATAGGGGAACCAAGAGGAACGCTGATCCATTAAAAGGATCCTTCTGACGCTTGAGGAGTTCATGTGATGCTGTTCTACAGGACCTGTTTTGAAATATTTTTGATCAGGAAAATCCCGCGGTGGAGTCGTCAGTCGCTCAATCAGGGGGGTGAGGTGTTGAAAAACTCCTTCAAACTCCTGCTGATTGGCCACAGCCACGTGCACGCAAAACAGAACAGACAGTAGATCCTGCAATCACACTGTGTATCCACACGTCAAGCGTGAGCGTGTTCGTGGACTGAGAGTCAAGTAGACATACGTGTCAAGGTCGTGGAAACGTAGTCTTGCTGCTGAGCCACTGTCGGGACGGGGACCTGCATGCTGCTTGTAGGACTTACCATCAAGCCTCAACCACGACCTGATGTAGTCCAGGGACAGCAATCGAGTGACGCACTTTCTGCTCCGTCCACAGCCCCCTGACTGCCATGTTTGCTCGGCTGCAGAGGACCCAGCACCTCTTGCAGACGTGCCAGGCCTCGTTTCAGGCCTCGTTCCGTGGTATCGCCCTTACCCGATGCCCCAGGGCTGCGCCAATCCCGAGCCGTGTCTGCGCAAACACGAGAGATCGCCATTGCCACACCCACTTCATGGCCAGGCCTTCTCGCTGGCGCTCCATCGCGCTGCATGCCAGCAATGGCGGGCTTGGGGGGTCGAGCACAAGCCGCACGGCCGCTACCTCCTCCGGTGCGATGCACAGAAGGCGAGTCGATCGCGGACCGGTGGAGCCTCTGGAGGAGAGTGTGCGGCAAGCGGTGCACGAGATCTTGCAACGGGGCAGTACAGGGCCGGTTGTGTGCACAACGCTGGAGGGGCTGGCACAGACGTTTAGGCTGTTTGGTCGGAAGCGCAGCGGGTTGCAGCAGCATCACGTGGAGGTGTTGTGCGACTTGGTTGAAGCAGGGGTCGCTGAGTACCAGACCGCTGACTTGTGTCGGATTGTGAAGGCGTTGGAAAGGCTGAGTATCGGCAGTAGACTGTTCCACAAGTACATCAAAGGCGATGGGATGGAGCTACTCCACGCCATCAGCGGTCGTATCGTAGAGCCGGAAGTGTTGCAAGGTCTCAGTGGGCGGCAAGCGGCAAATATGTTGCATTCGTTCAGCAAAATGCAAGTCCGCAATGAAGCGCTGGTGCAGGGCATCGGGCAACAGATGCTGCGTCCTCAGATCATGCACAGCCTGTCGGGGCAGGACGTTTCTTTGACTCTCTGGGCCCTTGCAAAGGTCGGCATCCCCCACCCAGAGCTATCAGCCGCACTTGGGGCCTTCGTGGTGGCTGGTGACATCGCTGATAGCCTCTCGGCACAAAGCCTTGCCAACATTGCATGGGCATTTGCCCGGCTCCATGTGAAGGATGCGGCATTGATGGCGCTGGTGGCGTCACAAATGCTGCGACGCATGTCCGACGCCAATGCACAGGATATTAGCAACACAGTCTGGGCATTTGCCACGCTGGACATCGACAACCCTGACCTGATGGCTGCAGTCGCGTCCAGGATGCTGCAGGAGGGAGCTTTGGCTGAGTTTAATGCACAGAACCTCGCGAATACGTTGTGGGGCTTTGCCACGCTGGGCGTCTGCAATCTTCGCCTAATGAATGCAGTCGCAGACTGGATTCTGGAGGAAGGTACTCTGGTGCTATTAAAACCTCAGGAAATTGCCAACATGGTCTGGGCATACGCCACGCTGGGTGTGAATAATCCGCTTCTGATGGCTGCGGTTGCGGACTGGTTATCAATGGATGGTGCCACCTTGTTTGAATTCAAGCCGCAGGAGATTGGCAATGTGCTCTGGGCATTTGCTACATTGGGTGTAGACAATGCTGACCTGATGGTTGTGGTCATGAGGCACATCACACAGGAAGGTAGACTAGCTGAATTCCATGCACAGGAAGTTGCCAATACAGTGTGGGCGTTTTCCAAACTGGCTGTATTTGATTCCCATCTTCTGAATGATGTTGCCACGTGGGTTTTGCAGGACGGCAGGTTAGCACTGTTTAAGCCCCAGGAGATTTCCAATATGTTGTGGGCATTTGCGACTGCAGATTCACACAAACCTGATTTGATGGCCGCAGTGGCAGCTCTGCTATTGCAAGAAGGAGCGTTGAGCAAGTTCAAACCCCAAGAGATTGCGAACACTGTGTGGGCATTCGCCACACTGCGCATACGGAATTCGAACCTGATGGCCACAATTGCACGCCATGTATTGCAGGGATGCGTCCTGGCGGAGTTCAACTCACAGGATATTGCAAACACTGTATGGGCATTTGCCATACTGGGCATACATGATACAGAGCTGACCGCTGCACTTGCCAGCCGAGTATTGCAGGAAGGTGTACTGGCCGATTTCAAGCCTCACGAAATTACGATTACATCCTGGGGGTTGGCAGTTTCAGGCTGTTTGCATGACAGCGCCATACTTCAACTCCTGGTTGCAGCAGAAGCAATGGATTCAAAGAGTATGCTTTCCGGGGCTTGTCTGATTCAGTTGCATCAGGTATGGCACCCCATAGTTTGTTGTGGTGCAGACTGTCACTGGACAGCCCATGTGAAGCTAAACCCAACCCTAACCCTGCGCCACAAATTGCCATAAAGTGCAGATGGGTGTGGGTGAGGCTTGATGGTAAGTCCTACAAGCAGCATGCAGGTCCTGTAGAACAGCATCACATGAACTCCTCAAGCGTCAGAAGGATCCTTTTAATGGATCAGCGTTCCTCTTGGTTCCCCTATAGTTGATGGGGGCTGCCAAGACATTTCGCCAGGCGCGTTGTTTTTTGGTGCAGATACGTGGGAATTGCAGAGGTCCCTGGCTGGCATTTGATGTTGGTGCGATGCCTTTTTCTTCTCCTGAGGAGCGTTGCATGATTCTTTGGCCGTTATTGGATTTGGCTCTTTGCAACCGGTGGAAGGCATTCAATTTTTCTTTTCAGGTTCTTCTGGGGAATACAACCGGATGGAATTTTTTGAGTCAAGAATGCGACAGCGCAAATGCCTCAAGAACTAATTTTTGTCCCAGTTTGGGGGGAGTATGATTTTGTATGTTTGGTGGGGTGCGCTTTTTCTCCACCCAACAAAGAACAGAATGTCTTTTTCCGCACCTAAACACACCTGAACCTAAATGGAAGGAAGCCCTCACAAAAAAGTTGCAATTGCAAAGAACCCTCCAGGCGTGTTCTGGCTTTTAGACGATTCACTTGGCTGTGATGCCAAGACGTCAAAAATCCACTTGTTGGGAAGACCTGAACCGTGGGTGCCATGTCAAACATCCTTTCTGAAAATTGTGGGCTCCCCCCCCCCCCCCCCCGCCCTTGTCCAAGCAGCATTACCCGGTGAAACCGTCATTTAGGGAACCGTCAAATTGACGATTCCAATTCCGGTTTCGGTTTGTTTTGTGCGGTCTTGTGCACATTTTATCGCCAGAATGTGCACTTTTTTGCTGAAGAACCATTCCCCTTGTGTGTCCTGCGTCCCAAATGTCTTTTCTCCCATCTGGATGCCCTCAGAAGTACAGACGGTCCACTGGGGAATGGCAAACGGTGTCCTCATTGGCCCCTCGCCACATGGTGACAACTTTGTAAACATCACACATGAGCGCAGTGGTGAAGTGGTGCACCATGACCGTGTGCCCCTAAAGCTGCCCCCAAAGCTGCCCCTAAATCTGCATCCAAGCGCACCAGAGCACCTGCCCAACCTACAGCCAAAGAAGGTGCTGCTGAGCATGCGATACAAGCAGGGCACTGGGTTTTCTTCTAGATTTTATTCTGAACCCACGCAGAAGTAATGCACTCACACCCACCGGGGGTGGGTGCCCAAGTGCAATCCCCAACCCCCCCCCCCCCCACCCCCTCCAAGGCGCCAAAATGTTTAAAAAGGTCCGGACTCCGTTGTGGGACATAGAAATGTGGACACCGGTACAACCAGCCAAAAAGTTAGAGCTCTCGACCCCCAGGTCCCAACCCCGGTGGCCCACGGCCGAGCCACATTGCGGCCACACCAACGGTCAGCCGGACGACGCCAACCCCATATCCATACCCCATACCGAGTGGGTCTAGTGCGCACAACGTTTCACACACTGCACCCCCCGTGCGGCCCTGCAGTTGTTGACATCTTTGGAGCTAGTGGCAATTGAGGGCGAAGCACCCCCATCCCCCCGATCAACATTGCTCTTAGAGACCATGTCAACAGGGGCTTGCTCGGATAATTCCGCGCCGGACTCTCCCTCCACGGCTTCAACGGTGCAGTGCCGAAGACTTGCGTCGCTTCACTGCTTGAATGTTGCATGGTTGTGGGTCCACTAATTTGAACTGGTCTTGAACCCATTAGGTTTTTCAACCTAAGGTCCCGTCAAAGCCCAAACTAGTGTGGCTGAGTGGTGCCAGCAATCACAGCAGCACGGGAAGGGAGTGGCCCTTGACGGGGGTGTACGACTGACCCAGTAGAGCCCAAAGCGCCGATAGGTGTAGCGGAAGCGGGATCGAGGGCTGAACTATCCTCAAACCTCGTACTACAGAAACACCGAACATTGGCACGATGGATAGAAGGCGATGACAAATGTGAGGTAGGCGCGGCCAGAGCGTAATGCGACACTGCAACGTGACCAATTGAGCCCCCCCATCCCCTCCAAGGTGCCAAAATGGTTAAAAGGTCTTGGCCATAGTACAAGCCAATATGGACGAATTGGTTGGTGCCATAGGCGCCGGAAAATTTTGATGCCCCATGTGAAGGGGCTAGTAAACCCCGTCACCCCATGTGTTTGTACTCAAAATGGTCAGGCTTTTTTTTTCCGGGCGTTTTCTTTGGGCCCAAGAAGGGAGGATTGTGTAGCCATTTCTGATTCCGTCCCCCCATTGGGGACTCCCGAGAAGGCAGGGGTTATGTAGCCACTTCTGATTTCTTCCCCTTATTGGAGAACCCTGAGAAGGCAGGGGTACTGCAGCCATTCTGCCCAACTCTAGGCCCCCGAGAAGGCAGGGGTTAAGTAGCCACTTTTGATTTTATCCCCTTATTGGGGACCCCTAGAGGGCAGGGGGCATGTTTGGTGCAAGCCGTGCCAAAGAGTTCTCTTTACTGTCACCCCCCCCCCCCCCGGGGGGGGGTGTGGGAGGCTACAACCACCGTGACAGTGGTGAGGAGGGAGAGTGGAGACCTCCGTTGTTGTATGCTAACCCCTAAGGCCACCGCGTCCCTGCCACTTTGTTCATAGCTGTGTTTATGAGAAATAACAGTGAGTGGAGATCATTATGAGATGATCGGCAAGGTTGCTTTTGGCATGAGTAGACCGGGAGGTGGCTGCATGGGGTGTGTGGGTGTGAATATTGCCTGGACAACACAATGGTTCAAAGAAAGGGGTGGTTTTTGGTCCCAGCCCCCCCCCCCCCCTACCCCACCCCCACCCCCCTCTTCAAGGGGCCAAATTGTTTAAGGGGTGTCGGGGTCAAGGACTGCACCTGGGCACCCCCCGTGCTTCGCACCAACTGAACCCATGGAATGAGAAGTTGCTTCGTACCTTGACAGAGTTCTGCAATGCTGTGTTGCTGCGGGTGTGCTTGCATTTGTGCCCAGCCACACGTTGCGGTATGGGGGATGCGTCAACAGCTTGTAATGGTAGTGGAACAGGGGTGCTGCATGTAGTCACCGGCCTTGTCCAAGCACCACTGCCTGGTGAAACCGTCGTTTTCTGTGCCTTTGATGGTGCTCAGACCGGGGGGGGGGGGTTAGTTTCCTTATGTTTGGTGGGGTCCCTTTCGTTGTGCGGTGCCTAGCCCCAACCTAAGGATTTTTCCAACAGTCACTCCACAATGCTGGAGCCAATCCCACAGTGCGTGCACTGCCTTGTTTCAGGTGCTGCTGCATGTGCGGTTGCATGAGCAGGAATTCATTCGCAGTGCCAAAGCACTGTCAGAGCTCAGCAAGTTTGCGGACCGCTGTGCGGAGCATTTCGCAACTGCACCCCAAAACCCTTCGCAGCTGCAGCGCTCGGTGGCCGCTGTGATCCGCGAGCTTGGAATGGAATGCAAGGAGGAAGTGGTATTGGTCGATGCTGGGGGTTACAGTGTGGATGTGCTGGTGGAAGATCCTCGGGTAGCGGTGGAGGTGGATGGCCCGTCGCACTATGTGCAGGACCCGCAGGGTCTGGTGCCCTCAGGCTCAACAATGCTGAAGCGGCAGCAGCTGAAAGCGTTGGGGTATCATGTGGTGTCTGTCCCCTTTTGGGAGTGGCGGGGCCTGCGATCTGCACTCGATAAGAGAGTGTACGTGCAGCAGCTGATGGGCTTAGCTCAACAATGAAGCTGCCGCATGGTAAAGTACGGTCTGAGCAAAGGAAGTGTGCACCCCCGCATTCGTGCATATCGCAAACAGGGAACACCGATGCTGTTCATCGTGTTCTGGCAGACTGCTCGTCCCAGGTTTCTGCATCCGCCGAAGGGCTCCCCTCCATACAACCCTGTCTTTTACCGTTGGAGACGTGTCTGCGGCACGATATTTCAGGGCTGTCTTGATTGAACGAGGTTTTTTTTTTGACAGCCCTCTGGGCTGTGGTGAACCGCCAACCACCTGCAGTTGACTTCTAACCGCCTGCAGGTGCTGCGCTTGCTGTTGACCGCCAACGACTGGCTGGGAATGGGGAATTTTCTTCATTAAGCACTGACTGTCGGTGAGGTTTCGTATGTCTTCTCTTTCCCACTGACGAACTTCAAATGGATGTATTACTGAATGATTCGCAATTTTGCTATGTGTGGTGCCTGCTGGGTCAAGGGCATGTCACCAAGAATTTCTTTGCGGGCGAAAGGTCAGCCCTGCGATATTTTCCCAGGGTTGAATATGCAACCCTCCCCCCCCCCCCCACCCCACCCCACCTCCCCCGATTCACCCCGATTTGTTAGTCCGATTCAGTGGGTTGCAGGATTGAACACCAGAAAGAGGCATTTTCGGTGCGGGTGGTGGGAAGTGTTTTGGTGCATGTGCATTTCTATTCGTTATAGCAAGGGGTCAGAGTTGACAGTGGTCACAGACCTTGGTGGACCTGAGTAAGCGCTATCTGCAACACGACACCCGGACCTTTCACCAGAGCACAGGTTGTGTTCACTGTGTGTGTGTTACCTGCAACTGTCTCCTTTCTGCGCCACAACAACACTAAGAACAACCAGCATCCCGTGCTGAAGGATCCTTAGCACGCGAATAGTGCGAGTTGCGTGCTCAGGGAAGGCTGTGCTACACACGGTGGCGATTAGGTCAATATACCTTGATTGAGCCCAGCCTGAAAGTTCAGTGAACAATTTCACACGCTCACTGCACGCCCAATGAACCCTTTGGCGCCCCAGTTGAACACTGATTGACTGAACGCACTGGCATGGGATGGCCAAGTCTGTAGCCGGAGGCAACACTGAGCAGGGCGTCATTGCAGGCCTCGTCCTTGGTTCCCCGTAGGCCCCTTGGGTTGGCAATTCGCTGGGACCACCACTCCCTCCTCAAGCACTTCACCGCGCAAAGTGTCAGCACACCGAATCCATGGGGGACCACTCCTCCACCGACAGAACTGCTGGAGACGTGCCCCCCCCCCCACTACCGTTGTCCCCGCCCCCGCCATCTACATGACAGTCCTCAAGGGCGGCCACTACTACGTCTCCAGCACCCACTACAACCCACCAGACACACACGTGGATGGTCCTGGGCAGCTTGTGTGGGATTGTAATGGGCTCCGGCTGTCCCCACTCCAGGTGCCCTGCAGAGGACTCAGGGTCGGGGCTCGTGGAGGAGGTGGTCTGCCCACTTCAGGGAGGGCATCCATGTGCACTGGCCTGGGGCGTCCAGCGGCTAGTCTTTGCGGTACGGGGGTGTGGGGGGTCCATACGCCTGGCACCACTGAGAAAGAGGTCCACAACGGGTTCAGGGACTCCGTGTCCGAGGGTGGTTGCCTCTCAGAGACCGCACCTAAAGACCGCATTATTGGTGCAGGATGGGGGTGCGGTCCGGGACTCCCTTCAGTAGACTCCGGAGGGGGCCCGGGTCGTGGAATGGGACGGGGCATGGTGCCAATGGGGCACTGAAGGGGGTTGATGGTGCACAAAAAAGGCCTGCTGGTGTTCACATTCATGATTATTCATCGCCCAATGCAACACACAGCACTCAAAGTGGGCAGAGGAAGGTGAGTCTTCAACAACCATTGTGTGGCATTCTGGGGTTGTTTTCCACCATTTGTTTTACCCCCCCAAAAGGGTCATTGAGGTAGCTGGTTGGCTGAGAAACCAAACACTGCCCCAAAGTGTTGGTAATCTTGCCAAAACATACACATCAAATACAACGGGTGAAGAGGGTTGTTAGATCAAGCGCAGGTGCGTACGCCATCTACCCCCCTTTTTTGGGGTCATTCGCGTACGATACCCCAAGGTATGGTACCGGATGTCCAACCCCTTGTAAAATCATCATTTTAGGAGAGAAAATGATCCCCCAATGAATTTTTCGTTTTTGACCCCTTTAGCCCCCCGTACCCGGGTACCCCTTTTTGGGGGGGTGGGGGGGGGTGGGGGGGGTGTCGGGGGGGGGGGCAAAACTTTTTTGCGTATTCTGGGTGCTGTGTGTGGATTTGGACCCAGGTCCCGGGCAACTTTTTTCTTGTACATGGACCCCCTAACCCATGGCGGGGGTCCCGGGTCTGAACTCCAGGTACCCCCGGCCGCCCCCCCCTATGGGCTCTTGCTAGTGAGGACTTAGCCGTTTTCACGCCGGATAAGGCTGTTTAGTGATGCCTGCAAGATTTCCAAAAATTCGACTTTTTCGGAAACCCTCCTGTCGCCCCTGGGATGGGTTTGGGTGATGATTTAGTGACAATACGGGTACTTGAGCACCCATGGGGACCCACGTAGTGGCTGCCAAGCCCATATAGCCCGAGCCATGGCCCCTCCAAAAGCCCCGAAAATTTGCCGTTGTGTAGGCTGTTTAGTGACACCTGCAAGATTTCCGAAATCACCTCGAAGAGGGTTGTTAGATCAAGCGCAGGTGCGTACGCCATATACCCCCCTTTTTGGGGGTCATTTGCGTATGATACCCCAAGGTATGGTACCAGATGTCCAACCCCTTGTAAAATCATCATTTTAGGAGAGAAAATGATCCCCCAATGAATTTTTTGTTTTTGACCCCTTTAGCCCCCCGTACCCGGGTACCCCTTTTTGGGGGGGTGGGGGGGTGTCGGGGGGGGGGGGGGGGGGTCAAAACTTTTTTGCGTATTCTGGGTGCTGTGTGTGGATTTGGACCCAGGTCCGGGGCAACTTTTTCCTTGTACATGGACCCCCTAACCCATGGCGGGGGTCCCGGGTCCGAACTCTAGGTACCCCCGGCCGCCCCCCCCTATGGGCTCTTGCTAGTGAGGACTTAGCCGTTTTCACACTGGATAAGGCTGTTTAGTGATGCCTGCAAGATTTCCAAAAATTCGACTTTTTCGGAAACCCTTCTGCCGCCCCTAGGATGGGTTTGGGTGATGATTTAGTGACAATACGGGTACTTGAGCACCCATGGGGACCCACGTAGTGGCTGCCAAGCCCATATAGCCCGAGCCATGGCCCCCCCAAAAGCCCCGAAATTGCCGTTGTGTAGGCTGTTTAGTGACACCTACAAGATTTCCGAAAATTCGCCTTTTTCAGAAACCCTTTTGTCGTCCCTGGGATGGGTTTGGGTGATCATTTGGTGACAATATGGGTACTTGAGCACCCATGGGGACCCATGTAGTGGCCACTGGGCCCATCTAGCCCGAGCCATGGGCCCCCCAAAAGCTTCAAAATCACCTCGCAGGGGTTGTTAGATCAAAGCCAGGCAGGCGTATATATGGGGAAAACGCCACATACCCCCCCATTTTGGCCTTTTTGGGCCTATTCGCGTACCCTACCCCAAGGGGTTGAATTGTTAGTTTAACCCCTTGTAAAATCATTATTTTGCCCAATAAACGCATCCCCCAATGAGTTTTTGGTCCGGACCCCCCCAGACCCCCCCACTTGAAACCCACTTTTTTGAGGTTTTGAGGGAGGGGGGGGTGGGGGGGGGGGTGGGGGGGGTCAAAAAATGACCCCCCCTTTTTTTGGGTCGAAAATCATGAATCTTTTGGTTTTTTTTTCGATTTTGAGCCGAAAAAGTGTTTCCGGGTCCCGACTCCATAGGGTTTGTATGGGGCGGAGTGGAACGAGCGCTCATGCAGTTTATGCACTTTTTCAGCCATTTTTGCTATGTTGGGGGTTTTGGCAAACCCGATGACCCCGTGGTACCCACTCTGAGGGGTGTGAGTGGGGATGTTGTGACAGTATATGCCTCCTAGGATATGGAAGAACTTTTTTTGCACTCTGTAGCCTTGCCCAGGGCTGGTGAAATGCCTTGCCAAAGACGCGAAATGGCTGTTTCCACCAATAATGGCTTAGTGAATGCGCCGGTCCACAACCTGCTTCTGCAGTTTTTCACACTCGGCAGCTCAAAAATCGAAGTTTTCGAACCTTACATTTTTGACATTGTGACCACCTAAAATGACCATCCAAGCTACGTAAAGCATGTTTTAGGCCGTATTTACGTGTTTTTCACCTGATTTGGGTATTAGGTCCGGGGGGGGGGGGCAGGGGGGCTCCCAAGGGATTGGCACACAACCTGCTTATGCAGTTTTTCACTCTGGACAGCTCGAAAATGGAAGTTTTCGAAACTTGTTTTTTTGATATGGTGACCACACAATATGACCATCCAAGCTATGTAAGGCATGTTTTAGGCCGTATTTACGTGTTTTTCACCCCATTTGGGTATTGGCCGCACCGGGGGGGGGGGGGGGGGGGGGCTCCCAAGGGATTGGCACACAACCTGCTTATGCAGTTTTTCACTCTGGACAGCTCGAAAATGCAAGTTTTCGAAACTTGTTTTTTTGATACTGTGACCCCTTAAAATGACCATCCAAGCTATGTAAAGCATGTTTTAGGCCGTATTTACGTGTTTTTCACCCTATTTGGGTATTGGGGTGGGGGGGGGGGGGGGGGGGGGGGGGCTCCCAAGGGATTGGTACACAACCTGCTCATGCAGTTTTTCACCCTTGGTAGCTCGAAAATCGAAGTGTTGGAAACTTATTTTTTTGATATTGTGATCACCTAAAATGGCCATCCAAGGTATGTAAAGCATGTTTTAGGCCATAGTTACGTGTTTTTCACCCTATTTGGGTATTGGCTTGGGGGGGGGGCGGGCTTCCAAGGGATGGGTACACCCACAACCTGCTCATACAATTTTTCACCCTGGGCAGCTCAAAAATCGAAGTTTTGGAAACTTATTTTTTTGATATCGTGATCACGTAAAATGATCATCCAAGCTATGCAAAGCATGTTTTAGCCCGTATTTATGTAGTTTATACCCTATTTTGGGTGTGTGTTGCTTGGAGTAGATGCTCTGCGAGGTTGTCTTGCCGAAGGCAATAGAATCACCTCGCAGAGGTTGTTAGATCAAAGCCAGGCAGGCGTATATATGGGGAAAACGCCACATACCCCCCCATTT
>OZ038395.1:22613681-22697317 GCA_964036045.1 Eutreptiella sp. 'Long Island Sound 2002'
ATCTAAAGCATGTTTTTTGGCCGTATTTACGTGGTTTTCACCCTATTTGGGTATTAGGTCGGGGGGGGGGGGGGGGGGGGGTCTCCCAAGGGATTGGTACACAACCTGCTTCTGCAGTTTATCACCCTAGGTAGCTCAAAAATCAAAGTTTTCGAGGGTTGTTTTTTTGATATCGTGATCACCTAAAATGACCAAGGTATGTAAAGCATGTTTTAGGCCGTATTTATGTGTTTTTCACCCTATTTGGGTATTACGTCCGGGGGGGGGGGGGGGGCTCCCAAGGGATTGGTACACAACTTGCTTATGCAGTTTTTCACCCCAGGCAGCTCAAAAATCGAAGTTTTCGAACCTTACATTTTGGACATTGTGACCACCTAAAATGACCATCCAAGCTATGTAAAGCATATTTTAGGCCGTATTTACGTGGTTTTCACCCTATTTTGGGGTATTAGGTCGGGGGGGGGGGGGGGGGGGTCCCAAGGGATTGGTACACAACCTGCTTATGCAGTTTTTCACCTTGGGCAGCTCAAAAATCAAAGTTTTCGAAACCTTTTTTTTGACACCACAATCACCTAAAATGACCATCCCAGCTATCTAAAGCATGTTTTTGGCCGTATGTACGTGGTTTTCACCCTATTTGGGTATTAGGTCCGGGGGGGGGGGGGGGGGGTTCCCAAGGGATTGGTACACAACCTGCTTCTGCAGTTTATCACCCTAGGCAGCTCAAAAATCAAAGTTTTCGAAGGTTGTTTTTTTGATATCGTGATCACCTAAAATGACCAAGGTATGTAAAGCATGTTTTAGGCCGTATTTATGTGTTTTTCAGCCTATTTGGGTAGTACGTCGGGGGGGGGGGGGGGGGGGGGGGGCTCCCAAGGGATTGGTACACAACTTGCTTATGCAGTTTTTCACCCTAGGCAGCTCAAAAATCGAAGTTTTCGAACCTTACATTTTTGACATTGTGACCACCTAAAATGACCATCCAAGCTATGTAAAGCATGTTTTAGGCCGTATTTACGTGTTTTTCACCCTATTTGGGTATTAGGTCGGGGGGGGGGGGGGGTCCCAAGGGATTGGTACACAACCTGCTTATGCAGCTTTTCACCTTGGGCAGCTCAAAAATTGAAGTTTTCGAAACCTTTTTTTTGACACCACAATCACCTAAAATGACCATCCCAGCTATCTAAAGCATGTTTTTGGCCGTATGTACGTGGTTTTCACCCTATTTGGGTATTAGGTCCGGGGGGGGGGGGGGGGGGGGGTCTCCCAAGGGATTGGTACACAACCTGCTTCTGCAGTTTATCACCCTAGGCAGCTCAAAAATCAAAGTTTTCGAAGGTTGTTTTTTTGATATCGTGATCACCTAAAATGACCAAGGTATGTAAAGCATGTTTTAGGCCGTATTTATGTGTTTTTCAGCCTATTTGGGTAGTACGTCGGCGGGGGGGGGGGGGGGGGGGGTCTCCCCAGGGATTGGTACACAACTTGCTTATGCAGTTTTTCACCCTAGGCAGCTCAAAAATCGAAGTTTTCGAACCTTACATTTTTGACATTGTGACCACCTAAAATGACCATCCCAGCTATCTAAAGCATGTTTTAGGCCGTATTTACGTGTTTTTCACCCTATTTGGGTATTAGTTGGGGGTGGGGGGGGTCCCAAGGGATTGGTACACAACCTGCTTATGCAGTTTTTCACCTTGGGCAGCTCAAAAATCGAAGTTTTCGAAACCTTTTTTTTTTTGACACCACAATCACCTAAAATGACCATCCGAGCTATCTAAAGCATGTTTTTGGCCGTATTTACGTGGTTTTCACCCTATTTGGGTATAAGGGTGGGGGGGGGGGGGGGGGGGGGGGGGCTCCCAAGGGATTGGTACACAACCTGCTTCCGCAGTTTGTCACCCTAGGCAGCTCAAAAATCAAAGTTTTCGAAGGTTGTTTTTTTGATATCGTGATCACCTAAAATGACCAAGGTATGTAAAGCATGTTTTAGGCCGTATTTATGTGTTTTTCACCCTATTTGGGTATTGCGTTGGGGGGGGGGGGGGGGGGGCTCCCAAGGGATGGGTACACAACTTGCTTATGCAGTTTTTCACCCTAGGCAGCTCAAAAATCCAAGTTTTCGAACCTTACATTTTTGACATTGTGACCACCTAAAATGACCATCCAAGCTATGTAAAGCATGTTTTAGGCCTTATTTACGTGTTTTTCACCCTATTTGGCTATTAGGTCGGGGGGGGGGGGGGGGGGTCCCAAGGGATTGGTACACAACCTGCTTATGCAGTTTTTCACCTTGGGCAGCTCAAAAATCGAAGTTTTCGAAACCTTTTTTTTTTGACACCACAATCACCTAAAATGACCATCCCAGCTATCTAAAGCATGTTTTTGGCCGTATTTACGTGGTTTTCACCCTATTTGGGTATTAGGTCCGGGGTGGGGGGGGGGGGGGGGTCTCCCAAGGGATTGGTACACAACCTGCTTCCGCAGTTTGTCACCCTAGGCAGCTCAAAAATCAAAGTTTTCGAAGGTTGTTTTTTTGATATCGTGATCACCTAAAATGACCAAGGTATGTAAAGCATGTTTTAGGCCGTATTTATGTGTTTTTCAGCCTATTTGGGTAGTACGTCGGCGGGGGGGGGGGGGGGGGGGGGGGTTCCCAAGGGATTGGTACACAACTTGCTTATGCAGTTTTTCACCCTAGGCAGCTCAAAAATCGAAGTTTTCGAACCTTACATTTTTGACATTGTGACCACCTAAAATGACCATCCCAGCTATCTAAAGCATGTTTTAGGCCGTATTTACGTGTTTTTCACCCTATTTGGGTATTAGTTGGGGGTGGGGGGGGGTCCCAAGGGATTGGTACACAACCTGCTTATGCAGTTTTTCACCTTGGGCAGCTCAAAAATCGAAGTTTTCGAAACCTTTTTTTTTTGACACCACAATCACCTAAAATGACCATCCGAGCTATCTAAAGCATGTTTTTGGCCGTATTTACGTGGTTTTCACCCTATTTGGGTATAAGGGTGGGGGGGGGGGGGGGGGGGGGCTCCCAAGGGATTGGTACACAACCTGCTTCCGCAGTTTGTCACCCTAGGCAGCTCAAAAATCAAAGTTTTCGAAGGTTGTTTTTTTGATATCGTGATCACCTAAAATGACCAAGGTATGTAAAGCATGTTTTAGGCCGTATTTATGTGTTTTTCACCCTATTTGGGTATTGCGTTGGGGGGGGGGGGGGGGGGCTCCCAAGGGATGGGTACACAACTTGCTTATGCAGTTTTTCACCCTAGGCAGCTCAAAAATCCAAGTTTTCAAACCTTACATTTTTGACATTGTGACCACCTAAAATGACCATCCAAGCTATGTAAAGCATGTTTTAGGCCTTATTTACGTGTTTTTCACCCTATTTGGCTATTAGGTCGGGGGGGGGGGGGGGTCCCAAGGGATTGGTACACAACCTGCTTATGCAGTTTTTCACCTTGGGCAGCTCAAAAATCGAAGTTTTCGAAACTTTTTTTTTTTGACACCACAATCACCTAAAATGACCATCCCAGCTATCTAAAGCATGTTTTTGGCCGTATTTACGTGGTTTTCACCCTATTTGGGTATTAGGTCCGGGGTGGGGGGGGGGGGGGGTCTCCCAAGGGATTGGTACACAACCTGCTTCCGCAGTTTGTCACCCTAGGCAGCTCAAAAATCAAAGTTTTCGAAGGTTGTTTTTTTGATATCGTGATCACCTAAAATGACCAAGGTATGTAAAGCATGTTTTAGGCCGTATTTATGTGTTTTTCACCCTATTTGGGTATTGCGTGGGGGGGGGGGGGGACTCTGCATTTCCGTTACTGTCAGTACATACTTGAACTCTTGATGATATATGGCAGATCCAGGGGTCAGTGCTTAGCGAGAGCATCAGGTGCATACCGCTGCATGGTTCCTGCTTACTTGTCGGTGTCCCACCCACAGGTTCTCTTCGTGTTGCACTCTTTGTGACAGAAAGGTACCTATGGTCTTCTAGGCCACTGACGAGCCATTTTCTTCCTGCGCTTTTTGTGCTGATCGCCTCTTGTGCGCACGTGCAATAGCACAGGCTTCCTCCGGGGAATTCAGGCCATTGGCATTTCTCCTCAGCGGAGCGTCCGTTTGGCTGATCTTCTGTATACCTCATCTTGAGTTCTTACACACACGACTCCATCACCTCAATGGCACCGAAATTCAGCCGACCTGCTATATGTACATTGTGTCACCAAGGCGGACACCGGGCATACGAGTGCCCACAACGTACAGATGCATCATCATCCTCAGCGACAGACACAGGAGCACCACCTGATCGAGGAAAACCACGAGACCCATGCTGGACATGTGGCGAGTTACATTGGGCTGATGAGTGTACACTCCAGCAGGATCGGAAAAAGCAAGGGGCATGCCTAATCTGCGGATCAACTGAACATTGGATGCGAGCCTGCCCACAATACGAGGCTACTGTGAAAGCCCCACCACCGACAGTTCCGACCGACCATCTCTGGTGCCTCAGATTTGGAGTTTCCACCCATGCTACAGCCCGATGCAATACCAATGACCCCCAAGTGCATTTTCCACCTGACGACGACTCTACAAAGCGGGGATGCCTCTACTGCGGCCTCCACGGCCACGAGATGTCGCAGTGCTTGCGTCGAGTTCCAATCATCCAAGGCGAACACAATACGAAAATGCAAACGCTAAGCTCAGAGCAGGAATCTCAAGGTACGGCAATTCAACAATTGCAAAAAGATGTCCGGGCACTTCAAGCATCTCAGAACATCATCAACGAATGCCGAGCCGACCTCACCACACTGCACTCAAAAGTGGACACACTGATGGCATGGAAAAATGATGCAGAGCCAAGCGTCGAGAAAATCATAAAGCTGGAGCATGACTTCCAACATTTCCTGTACAAACACTGGTCAGAACACCGAGCATCGTACGAATCCTTCATCACTAAAGAGTGGACACCCATAAAGAGCCGCTTCCAGGAGCTCCTTCGAGAGAACAACACAGAGTATGTCGTCGAAAGTGACACCAGCCCAGACATCCGGAGAGACCGCGACGACGACGACGACCTACTGATGGACGCGGCACGCACTACGGGGAGCAAACGCTCAGGCGCAGGCCGAGCAGAACCTCCAAGCACACCCGCCAAAAAGCGAGTCTCCAGTGGCAGTGCAACACGCAAATGGTGGCTGGACCTGGACCCGTTACCAGAAAACAAGAAAGTGTCAGCATGGCACTCCAATATCCTGGACGCCCTACTCTCCGAATGGACCGATGCCAACATGATGCGCCTACAGCAGTGGACAGCCATACATGGTACCGACGAAATGCGTGCCACGGTCGACGGCCTATCTACATCCAATACCACCAAGCGATCCCTTCACCAAGGCTTAAAAACCGTTCTGCGAGGCGCAGCAGTACCGCCTCTAGTTTTCTCAGCGCAACCTCCCGCCCGCACACCCGGCCCTTCCTCACGTTTAAACCTGTAGAGGACGTCGGCACTGTGAGCCTTGAGGACATCCTCCGTGATATGTCTCATGTCCACCAACGCTTAGCACTCGCTGAGCACATTTTCAACAACACAGCACACACGCCCTTCTCATCCGAATACACCTACCGCCCGCTTGATCTTCCCACAGCCTCGAAATATGTCATTGAAACTAAGTTTCACCTGCAACCACACCAGCTGAAGCTTTTCGCCATTGTTGCACAACTCAGCGAACCGGTTCTCCCCCTCTTGTACCACCCTGCCACCCTGCAGCGCGTTGTGCACACACACCATACATCACTCACACCACTGTACACAATGGTACATGCCTTGGAGCGCCCACCAGCGGCATCCCTGTCCCCCCCTACACACGTCCTGCGTTTCTTTGCTACTGTGGTCAACGGCATCTCCGTTTGGACACATGTGAACGCACTGGCTTCTGAACACTACTACGCAACACGGCACCCCTGGTCCCAGTGGAACACGCAGCTACAAGCGCACACTCACGTCATACACTCCGAACAGGACACCCCTCACGACCTCTTGCCCGATCACGTCACGAACAGATGGAGCTTCACCACGGCACCGCGAAGCCCTCCGCTGGCTGCACCCATGGCCGCGGCAAAATTCCAAAACACACGCTGGTTTCTGTACGCATCAAGAGCTACCATAAACACACTGAACGACACCCAGCGCCTGCGTCTGCACACATTCATAAGAACCCATCACCAGAGTTACTCCGATATATGGCAACCCCACCCATCACGCTCTTCCATCTATAAAGCATACACACGAGGAATCCGCCAAGCACTTGGCGCCAAGGACCTGGGCCGATGGGCATCCCTCCTTCAACAATGTGTCACATACCTTCCGTATGACACACATCCACTTATTCGCCTGATACGCGCACTTTCCCGTACACACACATGGCACACATCAGTCTCCCCTGACACCATGTTAATTTACGTTGCTGTTCACACATACTTACTCGTTTGCTACGTCGGCAAAACTACACTAGCCTCGACACAGCGACTACGTAAACATGTCACCACCAGTCTGGCGGGGACAGAGGACTCCTCTTTTCATGATCTGCTGAAACAAACCAGTGAAGCTGACTGGACCCTGGTCCCTGTTGAACTCGTCGACAACACTACACTGGGATGCTACCGGGAGAGGGAATGGTGGCACACACTACACGCTTGGACCGTCAATGACACAGCACCGGCCCTGCCTACAGCGGGCAATGCCAACCCTGGCGCACAACACGCCAAGCAACTACAAACCACATTACGCCAAGCACACATCGCACGCATAAACAAAGACTTTGCACGCTCCGCAGTCCTGAATCGGGACATCCAGCGCATCGCAGCACGCATGAACATACCACTGGGCAAGCCAGTAAACATTACCGTCCCGTACCTAACACCGTCACAGCGCGCGCTCATAGCACATGTGATCAACAAAATTTTGCGCTCCACGGCCTTCTCGGCCCTTGAAAAGAAAACAGTACGCACTCAGATACGAGTCGTCTCCTCCAGTCCCCTCAATGTGCGCCGAGCATTCGAGCGCCACGTCAACAAAGCAGGCCGGATGACCGACCGCCCCCCGTGCTTTTGCAACCCCACGCACTTACACACATGGCAACAAGGAGGAGATGTGCGTGTCGTCAACGGGCACTATGCTTTGCTGCCCATCAATATCCAGCACAAGTCAGCCCCCCTCCGTGCATCCGACCCCCTCCCCTGTGCCGGAACACGCTCTCGCCAAGTTGCTTTACAGGCACTTGCGCAGCTCGCACAAACGGTGCATGCGAACCGAGCCTGCACACAACAGTCCATAAGCGCCCTCCTGCCGCAGGACGCATGGGACGAGGACGGGCTCCTCCGACAGCGGGTATGTACTGCTGCACACTCCTTGAACTCAGTTGCCTATGTCCGCATCGCAGACAAAAGTTCTGCAATGCTATTTGGCTTCTGTCACCAATGGGTCTGGGACTCCACTATTGAATATTTATCAAATGAGGGATACACACACCAACCACTGACACACGCGCAGCGCATCCACAAGGCCCTGAAGCACATTGTACGAAAAAACGGCTGGCCTGCAAATTCATCTTCGGTCCTGCCTCTTTTGTACCTCATAGGCAAGGCGAAGTCTCTCGTGAAATGCAGTATATTATGGCGCCCCATAGCTGCCGTTGTTGAACCACAGGTTCAGCGCTTTTTCTTGCGTATGGCAGCACGCGCGTTCACCCTGCTGCTGAAAACTCTTATATCAGAAATACCAGGCTGCTTCCTGGTCCTCCGTATCAGTGATATGAATGACTGGTTTCATGGCCTTTCAGATTGGAACTGCCAGTTCATCGCTGAGGCAGACTGCTCAGGCCAATTCAACAATATAAAACCTCAGGACGTCATGACATCTCTCTCTGAGGCAGTCACTTGGCTTCAAAAAAGACGCCGCTGGTCTGCAGCAGACACGGTCTGGAGCATCCACCGTGATAACAAAAATTTGGACAGGGCAGGCAAAGGCACATCAGAACGATTTTTCCACATGGCACACACAGACCTCGAAAACCTAGTCTACTTCTCACTCATGACAGACACTTTCACACAAGCATCTGGTCGGGTTTGGGACAGGCAGGGAGCAATACCCATGGGCGGCCCTTTCAGCGCACAGGCCGCGGACCTCCGCTCGATATGGGGAGTCAAACAGCGCATCGACCTCATGCGTCGCCTGGGAAGGCTCCACTTCACCGAACGAGGGCACCCCTTATGGCTCACTCCCACAGGTAATACACTTTCACTGTCACAGTTCCGAGACAACGTGATGGTCGCAGCACGCGGACCCACAGCCAAACATACCATGAAAAGCGTTACGGACACACTTACAGAAATCTGGGACCTACCGGTGCTATGCCCATGTATCACAGACACTGTGCACACCTGCACCACAGAATGCATGACCACCAGTGTCACGGCCATGGGCATCACTGTCCATTTACACCAAGCACACCCGCCACTCATATACACTCAGCCATCCGGTCTCACGAATACCTGGTGCCTCAAGTACTCGGTCACAATGCAAAGCCCATGGGCCCGAGACTATAAGCACGTTGCCAGCATCATCGTCAGTGCTGTGCTCAACGTCCAGCCATTTTTGCACTCCTGGTTGGGAGTTCTGATCAGCATCACAACCTGGTGCCAAATATCGTTACTCTCAGGCTACCCACGGTCAGCCGTTTTGCGCGCACTGCACTCCGCCGTGCCCCGCATTGTCAGCCGTACACCATGGGACGTCGAAGCCACGCAGGCCTGGACTGTGCATATTTTATACTCTCTTCCGTCTACACGAGATACTATTTTTTATCGGCTGCGTCAGTGGCTACAGGGTCAAGGTTTATGGTCTGGTGCCGCCTATGCATCCTGGCACGTACCACACAGAGGACCCTGCAGCGAGACATGCGCCGATTGGTGCTACGATTTTCCTATACTATCGGCACATACGCCCCGCGGAGATCCTTCACAACCCATTCCAGTGGGGCCACCGGCCCGGGGGGAGGGGGACTCTGCATTTCCGTTACTGTCAGTACATACTTGAACTCTTGATGATATATGGCAGATCCAGGGGTCAGTGCTTAGCGAGAGCATCAGGTGCATACCGCTGCATGGTTCCTGCTTACTTGTCGGTGTCCCACCCACAGGTTCTCTTCGTGTTGCACTCTTTGTGACAGAAAGGTACCTATGGTCTTCTAGGCCACTGACGAGCCATTTTCTTCCTGCGCTTTTTGTGCTGATCGCCTCTTGTGCGCACGTGCAATAGCACAGGCTTCCTCCGGGGGCTCCCAAGGGATTGGTACACAACTTGCTCATGCAGTTTCTCACCCTAGGCAGCTCAAAAATCGAAGTTTTCGAACCTTAGATTTTTGACATTGTGACCACCTAAAATGACCATCCCAGCTATCTAAAGCATGTTTTAGGCCGTATTTACGTGTTTTTCACCCTATTTGGGTATTAGGTCGGGGGGGGGGGGGGGGGGGTCCCAAGGGATTGGTACACAACCTGCTTATGCAGCTTTTCACCTTGGGCAGCTCAAAAATCGAAGTTTTCGAAACTTTTTTTTTGACACCACAATCACCTAAAATGACCATCCCAGCTATCTAAAGCATGTTTTTGGCCGTATTTACGTGGTTTTCACCCTATTTGGGTATTAGGTCGGGGGGGGGGGGGGGGGGTCTCCCAAGGGATTGGTACACAATTTGCTTATGCAGGTTTTCAGCCCAAGCAGCTCAAAAATCGAAGTTTTCGAACCTTACATTTTTGACATTGTGACCACCTAAAATGACCATCCAAGCTATGAGAAGCATGTTTTAGGCCGTATTTACGTTTTTTTCACCCTATTTGGGTATTAGGTCGGGGGGGGGGGGGGGGGGTCCCAAGGGATTGGTACACAACCTGCTTATGCAGCTTTTCACCTTGGGCAGCTCAAAAATCGAAGTTTTCGAAACCTTTTTTTTTTTGACACCACAATCACCTAAAATGACCATCCCAGCTATCTAAAGCATGTTTTTGGCCGTATTTACGTGGTTTTCACCCTATTTGGGTATTAGGTCCGGGGGGGGGGGGGGGTCTCCCAAGGGATTGGTACACAACCTGCTTCTGCAGTTTATCACCCTACGCGGCTCAAAAATCAAAGTTTTCGGAGGTTGTTTTTTTGATATGGTGATCACCTAAAATGACCAAGGTATGTAAAGCATGTTTTAGGCCTTATTTATGTGTTTTTCACCCTATTTGAGTCTTACGTCGGGGGGGGGGGGGTCTCCCAAGGGATTGGTACACAACTTGCTTATGGAGTTTTTCACCCTAGGCAGCTCAAAAATCGAAGTTTTCGAACCCTACATTTTTGACATTGTGACCACCTAAAATGACCATCCAAGCTATGTAAAGCATGTTATAGGCCGTATTTACGTGTTTTTCACCCTATTTCGGAATTAGGTCGGGGGGGGGGGGGTACCCAAGGGATTGGTACACAACCTGCTTATGCGGTTTTTCACCTTGGGCAGCTCAAAGGTCGAAGTTTTTGGAACTTTTTTTTTGACGCCACAATCACCTAAAATGCCCATCCCAGCTATCTAAAGCATGTTTTTGGCCGTATTTACGTGGTTTTCACCCTATTTGGGAATTAGGTCCGGGGGGGGGGGGGGGGTCTCCCAAGGGATTGGTACACAACCTGCTTATGCAGATTTTCACCTTGGGCAGCTCAAAAATCGAAGTTTTCGAAACTTTTTTTTTGACACCACAATCACCTAAAATGACCATCCCAGCTATCTAAAGCATGTTTTTGGCCGTATTTACGTGGTTTTCACCCTATTTGGGTATTAGGTCGGGGGGGGGGGGGGGGTCTCCCAAGGGATTGGTACACAACTTGCTTATGCAGGTTTTCACCTTGGGCAGCTCAAAAATCGAAGTTTTCGAAACTTTTTTTTTGACACCACAATCACCTAAAATGACCATCCCAGCTATCTAAAGCATGTTTTTGGCCGTATTTACGTGGTTTTCACCCTATTTGGGTATTAGGTCGGGGGGGGGGGGGGGGTCTCCCAAGGGATTGGTACACAACTTGCTTATGCAGGTTTTCAGCCCAAGCAGCTCAAAAATCGAAGTTTTCGAACCTTACATTTTTGACATTGTGACCACCTAAAATGACCATCCAAGCTATGAGAAGCATGTTTTAGGCCGTATTTACGTTTTTTTCACCCTATTTGGGTATTAGGTCGGGGGGGGGGGGGGGGTCCCAAGGGATTGGTACACAACCTGCTTATGCAGCTTTTCACCTTGGGCAGCTCAAAAATCGAAGTTTTCGAAACCTTTTTTTTTTTGACACCACAATCACCTAAAATGACCATCCCAGCTATCTAAAGCATGTTTTTGGCCGTATTTACGTGGTTTTCACCCTATTTGGGTATTAGGTCCGGGGGGGGGGGGGGGGTCTCCCAAGGGATTGGTACACAACCTGCTTCTGCAGTTTATCACCCTACGCGGCTCAAAAATCAAAGTTTTCGGAGGTTGTTTTTTTGATATGGTGATCACCTAAAATGACCAAGGTATGTAAAGCATGTTTTAGGCCTTATTTATGTGTTTTTCACCCTATTTGAGTCTTACGTCGGGGGGGGGGGGGGGGGGGTCTCCCAAGGGATTGGTACACAACTTGCTTATGGAGTTTTTCACCCTAGGCAGCTCAAAAATCGAAGTTTTCGAACCCTACATTTTGGACATTGTGACCACCTAAAATGACCATCCAAGCTATGTAAAGCATGTTATAGGCCGTATTTACGTGTTTTTCACCCTATTTCGGAATTAGGTCGGGGGGGGGGGGGGGGGGGGGGTCCCAAGGGATTGGTACACAACCTGCTTATGCGGTTTTTCACCTTGGGCAGCTCAAAGGTCGAAGTTTTTGGAACTTTTTTTTTGACGCCACAATCACCTAAAATGCCCATCCCAGCTATCTAAAGCATGTTTTTGGCCGTATTTACGTGTTTTTAACCCTATTTGGGAATTAGGTCCGGGGGGGGGGGGGGGGGGTCTCCCAAGGGATTGGTACACAACCTGCTTATGCAGATTTTCACCTTGGGCAGCTCAAAAATCGAAGTTTTCGAACCTTACATTTTGGACATTGTGACCACCTAAAATGACCATCCAAGCTATGTAAAGCATGTTTTAGGCCGTATTTACGTGGTTTTCACCCTATTTGGGTATTAGGTCCGGGGGGGGGGGGGGGGGGGTCCCAAGGGATTGGTACACAACCTGCTTATGCAGCTTTTCACCTTGGGCAGCTCAAAAATCGAAGTTTTCGAACCTTTTTTTTTGACACCACAATCACCTAAAATGACCATCCCAGCTATCTAAAGCATGTTTTTGGCCGTATTTACGTGGTTTTCACCCTATTTGGGTATTAGGTCGGGGGGGGGGGGGGGGGGGGTCCCAAGGGATTGGTACACAACCTGCTTATGCAGTTTTTCACCTTGGGCAGCTCAAAAATCGAAGTTTTCCAAGGTTGTTTTTTTGACACCACAATCACCTAAAATGACCATCCCAGCTATCTAAAGCATGTTTTTGGCCGTATGTACGTGGTTTTCACCCTATTTGGGTATTAGGTCCGGGGGGGGGGGGGGGGGGGGGTCTCCCAAGGGATTGGTACACAACCTGCTTTTGCAGTTTTTCACCCTAGGCCGCTCAAAAATCAAAGTTTTCGAAGGTTGTTTTTTTGATATTGTGATCACCCAAAATGACCAAGGTATGTAAAGCATGTTTTAGGCCGTATTTATGTGTTTTTCAGCCTATTTGGGTAGTACGTCGGGGGGGGGGTGGGGGGGGGGGGGGGGGGCTCCCGAGGGATTGGTACACAACTTGCTTATGCAGTTTTTCACCCTAGGCAGCTCAAAAATCGAAGTTTTCGAACCTTACATTTTTGACATTGTGACCACCTAAAATGACCATCCAAGCTATGTAAAGCATGTTTTAGGCCGTATTTACGTGTTTTTCACCCTATTTGGGTATTAGGTCGGGGGGGGGGGGGGGGGGGGTCCCAAGGGATTGGTACACAACCTGCTTATGCAGTTTTTCACCTTGGGCAGCTCAAAAATCGAAGTTTTCGGAGGTTGTTTTTTTGACACCACAATCACCTAAAATGACCATCCCAGCTATCTAAAGCATGTTTTTGGCCGTATGTACGTGGTTTTCACCCTATTTGGGTATTAGGTCCGGGGGGGGGGGGGGGGGGGGGTCTCCCAAGGGATTGGTACACAACCTGCTTTTGCAGTTTTTCACCCTAGGCCGCTCAAAAATCAAAGTTTTCGAAGGTTGTTTTTTTGATATTGTGATCACCCAAAATGACCAAGGTATGTAAAGCATGCTTTAGGCCGTATTTATGTGTTTTTCAGCCTATTTGGGTAGTACGTCGGGGGGGGGGGGGGGGGGGGGGCTCCCGAGGGATTGGTACACAACTTGCTTATGCAGTTTTTCACCCTAGGCAGCTCAAAAATCGAAGTTTTCGAACCTTACATTTTTGACATTGTGACCACCTAAAATGACCATCCAAGCTATGTAAAGCATGTTTTAGGCCGTATTTACGTGTTTTTCACCCTATTTGGGTATTAGGTCAGGGGGGGGGGGGTCCCAAGGGATTGGTACACAACCTGCTTATGCAGTTTTTCACCTTGGGCAGCTCAAAAATCGAAGTTTTCGAAACCTTTTTTTTTTTGACACCACAATCACCTAAAATGACCATCCCAGCTATCTAAAGCATGTTTTTGGCCGTATTTACGTGGTTTTCACCCTATTTGGGTATTGGGTCCGGGGGGGGGGGGGGGTCCCAAGGGATTGGTACACAACCTGCTTATGCAGTTTTTCACCTTGGGCAGCTCAAAAATCGAAGTTTTCGAAACCTTTTTTTTTTTGACACCACAATCACCTAAAATGACCATCCCAGCTATCTAAAGCATGTTTTTGGCCGTATTTACGTGGTTTTCACCCTATTTGGGTATTAGGTCCGGGGGGGGGGGGGGGGGGTCCCAAGGGATTGGTACACAACCTGCTTATGCAGTTTTTCACCTTGGGCAGCTCAAAAATCGAAGTTTTCCAAGGTTGTTTTTTTGACACCACAATCACCTAAAATGACCATCCCAGCTATCTAAAGCATGTTTTTGGCCGTATGTACGTGGTTTTCACCCTATTTGGGTATTAGGTCCGGGGGGGGGGGGGGGGGGTCTCCCAAGGGATTGGTACACAACCTGCTTTTGCAGTTTTTCACCCTAGGCCGCTCAAAAATCAAAGTTTTCGAAGGTTGTTTTTTTGATATTGTGATCACCCAAAATGACCAAGGTATGTAAAGCATGTTTTAGGCCGTATTTATGTGTTTTTCAGCCTATTTGGGTAGTACGTCGGGGGGGGGGGGGGGGGCTCCCGAGGGATTGGTACACAACTTGCTTATGCAGTTTTTCACCCTAGGCAGTTCAAAAATCGAAGTTTTCGAACCTTACATTTTTGACATTGTGACCACCTAAAATGACCATCCAAGCTATGTAAAGCATGTTTTAGGCCGTATTTACGTGTTTTTCACCCTATTTGGGTATTAGGTCAGGGGGGGGGGGGGGGGGGTCCCAAGGGATTGGTACACAACCTGCTTATGCAGTTTTTCACCTTGGGCAGCTCAAAAATCGAAGTTTTCGGAGGTTGTTTTTTTGACACCACAATCACCTAAAATGACCATCCCAGCTATCTAAAGCATGTTTTTGGCTGTATGTACGTGGTTTTCACCCTATTTGGGTATTAGGTCCGGGGGGGGGGGGGGGGGTCTCCCAAGGGATTGGTACACAACCTGCTTTTGCAGTTTTTCACCCTAGGCCGCTCAAAAATCAAAGTTTTCGAAGGTTGTTTTTTTGATATTGTGATCACCCAAAATGACCAAGGTATGTAAAGCATGTTTTAGGCCGTATTTATGTGTTTTTCAGCCTATTTGGGTAGTACGTCGGGGGGGGGGGGGGGGGGGTCTCCCAAGGGATTGGTACACAACCTGCTTCTGCAGTTTATCACCCTAGGCAGCTCAAAAATCAAAGTTTTCGGAGGTTGTTTTTTTGATATCGTGATCACCTAAAATGACCAAGGTATGTAAAGCATGTTTTAGGCCTTATTTATGTGTTTTTCACCCTATTTGAGTCTTACGTCGGGGGGGGGGGGGGTCTCCCAAGGGATTGGTACACAACTTGCTTATGGAGTTTTTCACCCCAGGCAGCTCAAAAATCGAAGTTTTCGAACCTTACATTTTTGACATTGTGACCACCTAAAATGACCATCCAAGCTATGAGAAGCATGTTTTAGGCCGTATTTACGTGTTTTTCACCCTATTTGGGAATTAGGTTGGGGGGGGGGAAGGGGTCCCAAGGGATTGGTACACAACCTGCTTATGCAGCTTTTCACCTTGGGCAGCTCAAAAATCGAAGTTTTTGAAACTTTTTTTTTGACGCCACAATCACCTAAAATGACCATCCCAGCTATCTAAAGCATGTTTTTGGCCGTATTTACGTGGTTTTCACCCTATTTGGGTATTAGGTCCGGGGGGGGGGGGGGGGGGGTCTCCCAAGGGATTGGTACACAACCTGCTTCTGCAGTTTGTCACCCTAGGCAGCTCAAAAATCAAAGTTTTCGAAGGTTGTTTTTTTGATATCGTGATCACCTAAAATGACCAAGCTATGTAAAGCATGCTTTAGGCCGTATTTACGTGTTTTTAACCCTATTTGGGAATAAGGTCCGGGGGGGGGGGGGGGGGGGGTCCCAAGGGATTGGTACACAACCTGCTTATGCAGTTTTTCACCTTGGGCAGCTCAAAAATCGAAGTTTTCGAAACTTTTTTTTTGACGCCACAATCACCTAAAATGACCATCCCAGCTATCTAAAGCATGTTTTTGGCCGTATTTACGTGGTTTTCACCCTATTTGGGTATTAGGTCCGGGGGGGGGGGGGTCTCCCAAGGGATTGGTACACAACTTGCTTATGCAGTTTATCACCCTAGGCCGCTCAAAAATCAAAGTTTTCGAAGGTTTTTTTTTTGATATCGTGATCACCTAAAATGACCAAGGTATGTAAAGCATGTTTTAGGCCTTATTTATGTGTTTTTCACCTTATTTGGGCATTACGCCGGGGGGGGGGGGGGGTCTCCCAAGGGATTGGTACACAACTTGCTTATGCAGTTTTTCACCCTAGGCAGCTCAAAAATCGGAGTTTTCGAACCTTACATTTTTGACATTGTGACCACCTAAAATGACCATCCAAGCTATGTAAAGCATGTTATAGGCCGTATTTACGTGTTTTTCACCCTATTTGGGTATTAGGTCCGGGGGGGGGGGGGGGGGTCTCCCAAGGGATTGGTACACAACCTGCTTATGCAGCTTTTCACCTTGGGCAGCTCAAAAATCGAAGTTTTCGAAACTTTTTTTTTGACACCACAATCACCTAAAATGACCATCCCAGCTATCTAAAGCATGTTTTTGGCCGTATTTACGTGTTTTTCACCCTATTTGGGTATTAGGTCCGGGGGGGGGGGGGGGGGTCTCCCAAGGGATTGGTACACAACCTGCTTCTGCAGTTTGTCACCCTAGGCAGCTCAAAAATCAAAGTTTTCCAAGGTTGTTTTTTTGATATCGTGATCACCTAAAATGACCAAGCTATGTAAAGCATGCTTTAGGCCGTATTTACGTGTTTTTAACCCTATTTGGGAATTAGGTCCGGGGGGGGGGGGGGGTCCCAAGGGATTGGTACACAACCTGCTTATGCAGTTTTTCACCTTGGGCAGCTCAAAAATCGAAGTTTTCGAAACTTTTTTTTTGACACCACAATCACCTAAAATGACCATCCCAGCTATCTAAGGCATGTTTTTGGCCGTATTTACGTGTTTTTCACCCTATTTGGGTATTAGGTCCGGGGTGGGGTGGGGGGGGGGGGGGGGGGGCTCCCAAGGGATTGGTACACAACCTGCTTCTGCAGTTTGTCACCCTAGGCCGCTCAAAAATCAAAGCTTTCGGAGGTTGTTTTTTTGATATCGTGATCACCTAAAATGACCAAGGTATGTAAAGCATGTTTTAGGCCGTATTTATGTGTTTTTCACCCTATTTGGGTATTAGGTCCGGGGGAGGGGGGGGGTCTCCCCAGGGATTGGTACACAACTTGCTTATGCAGCCTTTCACCCTAGGCAGCTCAAAAATCGAAGTTTTCGAACCTTACATTTTTGACATTGTGACCACCTAAAATGACCATCCAAGCTATGTAGAGCATGTTTTAGGCCGTATTTACGTGGTTTTCACCCTATTTGGGTATTAGGTCGGGGGGTACCGACGAAATGCTCGCCACGGTCGACGGCCTATCTACATCCAATACCACCAAGCGATCCCTTCACCAAGGCTTAAAAACCGTTCTGCGAGGCGCAGCAGTACCGCCTCTAGTTTTCTCAGCGCAACCTCCCGCCTGCACACCCGGCCCTTCCTCACGTTTAAACCTGTAGAGGACGTCGGCACTATGAGCCTTGAGGACATCCTCCGTGATATGTCTCATGTCCACCAACGCTTAGCACTCGCTGAGCACATTTTCAACAACACAGCACACGCGCCCTTCTCATCCGAATACACCTACCGCCCGCTTGATCTTCCCACAGCCTCGAAATCTGTCATTGAAACTAAGTTTCACCTGCAACCACACCAGCTGAAGCTTTTCGCCATTGTTGCACAACTCAGCGAACCGGTTCTCCCCCTCTTGTACCACCCTGCCACCCTGCAGCGCGTTGTGCACACACACCATACATCACTCACACCACTGTACACAATGGTACATGCCTTGGAGCGCCCACCAGCGGCATCCCTGTCCCCCCCTACACACGTCCTGCGTTTCTTTGCTACTGTGGTCAACGGCATCTCCGTTTGGACACATGTGAACGCACTGGCTTCTGAACACTACTACGCAACACGGCACCCCTGGTCCCAGTGGAACACGCAGCTACAAGCGCACACTCACGTCATACACTCCGAACAGGACACCCCTCACGACCTCTTGCCCGATCACGTCACGAACAGATGGAGCTTCACCACGGCACCGCGAAGCCCTCCGCTGGCTGCACCCATGGCCGCGGCAAAATTCCAAAACACACGCTGGTTTCTGTACGCATCAAGAGCTACCATAAACACACTGAACGACACCCAGCGCCTGCGTCTGCACACATTCATAAGAACCCATCACCAGAGTTACTCCGATATATGGCAACCCCACCCATCACGCTCTTCCATCTATAAAGCATACACACGAGGAATCCGCCAAGCACTTGGCGCCAAGGACCTGGGCCGATGGGCATCCCTCCTTCAACAACGTGTCACATACCTTCCGTATGACACACATCCACTTATTCGCCTGATACGCGCACTTTCCCGTACACACACATGGCACACATCAGTCTCCCCTGACACCATGTTAATTTACGTTGCTGTTCACACATACTTACTCGTTTGCTACGTCGGCAAAACTACACTAGCCTCGACACAGCGACTACGTAAACATGTCACCACCAGTCTGGCGGGGACAGAGGACTCCTCTTTTCATGATCTGCTGAAACAAACCAGTGAAGCTGACTGGACCCTGGTCCCTGTTGAACTCGTCGACAACACTACACTGGGATGCTACCGGGAGAGGGAATGGTGGCACACACTACACGCTTGGACCGTCAATGACACAGCACCGGCCCTGCCTACAGCGGGCAATGCCAACCCTGGCGCACAACACGCCAAGCAACTACAAACCACATTACGCCAAGCACACATCGCACGCATAAACAAAGACTTTGCACGCTCCGCAGTCCTGAATCGGGACATCTAGCGCATCGCAGCACGCATGAACATACCACTGGGCAAGCCAGTAAACATTACCGTCCCGTACCTAACACCGTCACAGCGCGCGCTCATAGCACATGTGATCAACAAAATTTTGCGCTCCACGGCCTTCTCGGCCCTTGAAAAGAAAACAGTACGCACTCAGATACGAGTCGTCTCCTCCAGTCCCCTCAATGTGCGCCGAGCATTCGAGCGCCACGTCAACAAAGCAGGCCGGATGACCGACCGCCCCCCGTGCTTTTGCAACCCCACGCACTTACACACATGGCAACAAGGAGGAGATGTGCGTGTCGTCAACGGGCACTATGCTTTGCTGCCCATCAATATCCAGCACAAGTCAGCCCCCCTCCGTGCATCCGACCCCCTCCCCTGTGCCGGAACACGCTCTCGCCAAGTTGCTTTACAGGCACTTGCGCAGCTCGCACAAACGGTGCATGCGAACCGAGCCTGCACACAACAGTCCATAAGCGCCCTCCTGCCGCAGGACGCATGGGACGAGGACGGGCTCCTCCGACAGCGGGTATGTACTGCTGCACACTCCTTGAACTCAGTTGCCTATGTCCGCATCGCAGACAAAAGTTCTGCAATGCTATTTGGCTTCTGTCACCAATGGGTCTGGGACTCCACTATTGAATATTTATCAAATGAGGGATACACACACCAACCACTGACACACGCGCAGCGCATCCACAAGGCCCTGAAGCACATTGTACGAAAAAACGGCTGGCCTGCAAATTCATCTTCGGTCCTGCCTCTTTTGTACCTCATAGGCAAGGCGAAGTCTCTCGTGAAATGCAGTATATTATGGCGCCCCATAGCTGCCGTTGTTGAACCACAGGTTCAGCGCTTTTTCTTGCGTATGGCAGCACGCGCGTTCACCCTGCTGCTGAAAACTCTTATATCAGAAATACCAGGCTGCTTCCTGGTCCTCCGTATCAGTGATATGAATGACTGGTTTCATGGCCTTTCAGATTGGAACTGCCAGTTCATCGCTGAGGCAGACTGCTCAGGCCAATTCAACAATATAAAACCTCAGGACGTCATGACATCTCTCTCTGAGGCAGTCACTTGGCTTCAAAAAAGACGCCGCTGGTCTGCAGCAGACACGGTCTGGAGCATCCACCGTGATAACAAAAATTTGGACAGGGCAGGCAAAGGCACATCAGACCGATTTTTCCACATGGCACACACAGACCTCGAAAACCTAGTCTACTTCTCACTCATGACAGACACTTTCACACAAGCATCTGGTCGGGTTTGGGACAGGCAGGGAGCAATACCCATGGGCGGCCCTTTCAGCGCACAGGCCGCGGACCTCCGCTCGATATGGGGAGTCAAACAGCGCATCGACCTCATGCGTCGCCTGGGAAGGCTCCACTTCACCGAACGAGGGCACCCCTTATGGCTCACTCCCACAGGTAATACACTTTCACTGTCACAGTTCCGAGACAACGTGATGGTCGCAGCACGCGGACCCACAGCCAAACATACCATGAAAAGCGTTACGGACACACTTACAGAAATCTGGGACCTACCGGTGCTATGCCCATGTATCACAGACACTGTGCACACCTGCACCACAGAATGCATGACCACCAGTGTCACGGCCATGGGCATCACTGTCCATTTACACCAAGCACACCCGCCACTCATATACACTCAGCCATCCGGTCTCACGAATACCTGGTGCCTCAAGTACTCGGTCACAATGCAAAGCCCATGGGCCCGAGACTATAAGCACGTTGCCAGCATCATCGTCAGTGCTGTGCTCAACGTCCAGCCATTTTTGCACTCCTGGTTGGGAGTTCTGATCAGCATCACAACCTGGTGCCAAATATCGTTACTCTCAGGCTACCCACGGTCAGCCGTTTTGCGCGCACTGCACTCCGCCGTGCCCCGCATTGTCAGCCGTACACCATGGGACGTCGAAGCCACGCAGGCCTGGACTGTGCATATTTTATACTCTCTTCCGTCTACACGAGATACTATTTTTTATCGGCTGCGTCAGTGGCTACAGGGTCAAGGTTTATGGTCTGGTGCCGCCTATGCATCCTGGCACGTACCACACAGAGGACCCTGCAGCGAGACATGCGCCGATTGGTGCTACGATTTTCCTATACTATCGGCACATACGCCCCGCGGAGATCCTTCACAACCCATTCCAGTGGGGCCACCGGCCCGGGGGGAGGGGGACTCTGCATTTCCGTTACTGTCGGTACATACTTGAACTCTTGATGATATATGGCAGATCCAGGGGTCAGTGCTTAGCGAGAGCATCAGGTGCATACCGCTGCATGGTTCCTGCTTACTTGTCGGTGTCCCACCCACAGGTTCTCTTCGTGTTGCACTCTTTGTGACAGAAAGGTACCTATGGTCTTCTAGGCCACTGACGAGCCATTTTCTTCCTGCGCTTTTTGTGCTGATCGCCTCTTGTGCGCACGTGCAATAGCACAGGCTTCCTCCGGGGGGGGGGTCCCAAGGGATTGGTACACAACCTGCTAATGCAGTTTTTCACCTTGGGCAGCTCAAAAATCGAAGTTTTCGAAACCTTTTTTTTTGACACCACAATCACCTAAAATGACCATCCCAGCTATCTAAAGCATGTTTTTGGCCGTATTTACGTGGTTTTCACCCTATTTGGGTATTAGGTCCGGGGGGGGGGGGGGGGGTCTCCCAAGGGATTGGTACACAACCTGCTTCTGCAATTTATCACCCTAGGCAGCTCAAAAATCGAAGTTTTCGAACCTTACATTTTTGACATTGTGACCACCTAAAATGACCATCCAAGCTATGAGAAGCATGTTTTAGGCCGTATTTACGTGTTTTTCACCCTATTTGGGAATTAGGTTGGGGAGGGGGAAGGGGTCCCAAGGGATTGGTACACAACCTGCTTATGCAGCTTTTCACCTTGGGCAGCTCAAAAATCGAAGTTTTTGAAACTTTTTTTTTGACGCCACAATCACCTAAAATGCCCATCCCAGCTATCTAAAGCATGTTTTTGGCCGTATTTACGTGGTTTTCACCCTATTTGGGTATTAGGTCCGGGGGGGGGGGGGGGGGGTCTCCCAAGGGATTGGTACACAACCTGCTTCTGCAGTTTGTCACCCTAGGCCGCTCAAAAATCAAAGTTTTCGAAGGTTGTTTTTTTGATATCGTGATCACCTAAAATGACCAAGGTATGTAAAGCATGTTTTAGGCCTTATTTATGTGTTTTTCACCTTATTTGGGCATTACGCCGGGGGGGGGGGGGGGGGGGGCTCCCAAGGGATTGGTACACAACTTGCTTCGGCAGTTTTTCACCCTAGGCAGCTCAAAAATCGAAGTTTTCGAACCTTACATTTTTGACATTGTGACCACCTAAAATGACCATCCAAGCTATGTAAAGCATGTTATAGGCCGTATTTACGTGTTTTTCACCCTATTTGGGTATTAGGTCCGAGGGGGGGGGGGGGGGTCCCAAGGGATTGGTACACAACCTGCTTATGCAGTTTTTCACCTTGGGCAGCTCAAAAATCGAAGTTTTCGGAGGTTGTTTTTTTGACACCACAATCACCTAAAATGACCATCCCAGCTATCTAAAGCATGTTTTTGGCCGTATTTACGTGGTTTTCACCCTATTTGGGTATTAGGTCCGGGGGGGGGGGGGGGTCTCCCAAGGGATTGGTACACAACCTGCTTCTGCAGTTTGTCACCCTAGGCAGCTCAAAAATCAAAGTTTTCCAAGGTTGTTTTTTTGATATCGTGATCACCTAAAATGACCAAGCTATGTAAAGCATGCTTTAGGCCGTATTTACGTGCTTTTCACCCTATTTGGGAATTAGGTCCGGGGGGGGGGGGGGGGGGTCCCAAGGGATTGGTACACAACCTGCTTATGCAGTTTTTCACCTTGGGCAGCTCAAAAATCGAAGTTTTCGAAGCTTTTTTTTTGACACCACAATCACCTAAAATGACCATCCCAGCTATCTAAAGCATGTTATAGGCCGTATTTACGTGTTTTTCACCCTATTTGGGTATTAGGTCCGGGGGGGGGGGGGTCTCCCAAGGGATTGGTACACAACTTGCTTATGCAGTTTATCACCCTAGGCCGCTCAAAAATCAAAGTTTTCGAAGGTTTTTTTTTTGATATCGTGATCACCTAAAATGACCAAGGTATGTAAAGCATGTTTTAGGCCTTATTTATGTGTTTTTCACCTTATTTGGGCATTACGCCGGGGGGGGGGGGGGGGGGGGTCTCCCAAGGGATTGGTACACAACTTGCTTCGGCAGTTTTTCACCCTAGGCAGCTCAAAAATCGAAGTTTTCGAACCTTACATTTTTGACATTGTGACCACCTAAAATGACCATCCAAGCTATGTAAAGCATGTTATAGGCCGTATTTACGTGTTTTTCACCCTATTTGGGTATTAGGTCCGAGGGGGGGGGGGGGGTCCCAAGGGATTGGTACACAACCTGCTTATGCAGTTTTTCACCTTGGGCAGCTCAAAAATTGAAGTTTTCGAAACTTTTTTTTTGACACCACAATCACCTAAAATGACCATCCCAGCTATCTAAAGCATGTTTTTGGCCGTATTTACGTGGTTTTCACCCTATTTGGGTATTAGGTCCGGGGGGGGGGGGGGGGGGGGTCTCCCAAGGGATTGGTACACAACCTGCTTCTGCAGTTTGTCACCCTAGGCAGCTCAAAAATCAAAGTTTTCCAAGGTTGTTTTTTTGATATCGTGATCACCTAAAATGACCAAGCTATGTAAAGCATGCTTTAGGCCGTATTTACGTGTTTTTCACCCTATTTGGGAATTAGGTCCGGGGGGGTCCCAAGGGATTGGTACACAACCTGCTTATGCAGTTTTTCACCCTAGGCAGCTCAAAAATCGAATTTTCCGAAACTTTTTTTTTGACACCACAATCACCTAAAATGACCATCCCAGCTATCTAAAGCATGTTTTTGGCCGTATTTACGTGTTTTTCACCCTATTTGGGTATTAGGTCCGGGGTGGGGGGGGGGGGGGGGGGGCTCCCAAGGGATTGGTACACAACCTGCTTCTGCAGTTTGTCACCCTAGGCAGCTCAAAAATCAAAGCTTTCGAAGGTTGTTTTTTTGATATCGTGATCACCTAAAATGACCATCCAAGCTATGTAGAGCATGTTTTAGGCCGTATTTACGTGGTTTTCACCCTATTTGGGTATTAGGTCTGGGGGGGGGGGGGTCCCAAGGGATTGGTACACAACCTGCTTATGCAGCTTTTCACCTTGGGCAGCTCAAAAATCGAAGTTTTCGAAACTTTTTTTTTGACACCACAATCACCTAAAATGACCATCCCAGCTATCTAAAGCATGTTTTTGGCCGTATTTACGTGGTTTTCACCCTATTTGGGTATTAGGTCCGGGGGGGGGGGGGGGGGTCTCCCAAGGGATTGGTACACAACCTGCTTCGGCAGTTTATCACCCTAGGCAGCTCAAAAATCAAAGTTTTCGAAGGTTGGTTTTTTGATATCGTGATCACCTAAAATGACCAAGGTATGTAAAGCATGCTTTAGGCCGTATTTATGTGTTTTTCACCCTATTTGGGTATTACGCCGGGGGGGGGGGGGTCTCCCAAGGGATTGGTACACAACTTGCTTATGGAGTTTTTCACCCTAGGCAGCTCAAAAATCGAAGTTTTCGAAGGTTGTTTTTTTGATATCGTGACCACCTAAAATGACCATCCAAGCTATGTAAAGCAAAGCATATTTTACCTTGTATTTATATAGTTTTTACCCTATTTAGGGTGTGTGTTGCTTGGGGTAGATTCTCTGTGAGGTGGACTTGCCGAAGGCAATAGAATTTGGGGAAATTCGGAGAGACCGGAGGGAATTGGGGTTTGCAAAACAAGGGAAATGTAGTGTAGTAGGGAAAAATATGCCTTTTTTTTGCGGAATGTATACCCCTGATGAAGGCAGGGTTTACTGACTTGTGAATCTTATGCGATCCCTGAGTGGTGAATACGAAAAAACCGCCCATTTTGTACTAAAGAAAACCCCCAGGTTTGTACTTAAACACCTCTTGGATTGTACTCAAACACCCTGACATGTTCTCCAAAATACCCCATTTTGTGCAAAAAAAAGTTTTCTTTCTGCATTAAAAAACCATTCTTTTGTCATTTTCTACACAGACCCCATAGAAGTCCGGTAGTGCCCCCCTCCCGTTATAAAAGCTATGCTTTGTATGCTTGTCTAAGCTACAATAGGCGTAGGGACCTAATTTAATTCGGTACCGATTGTAGTGCACCCACAAAGGAGATGGGCTTGGTGAAGAATTTGCCAGCTACATAGATTCATGGAGACATTTGTTGTGAGTGTTTGCCCAATAGAACCTAGATAGCTCTGATTTTGGGGATATTTCTGTACCATATCTCCGCATGTGCTCATTCGCATGTGCGTCGGTAGTTGGATGTGTTGCGTGCAGGGTACCTTTTTGTCCAAGCTACGGTAGGCGTAGGGACCATATTAATTTGGGACTTTTGCGTAGCTAGGACAAGGAGAGGACGGGGTAGATCTAACACATAATGATGATTCACTGACACTACAAGCATACAATGAAGCTGTCCCTTTTCGCATGATGATCCAGTTGAGCACTACCATGGCTGCACTCCTCTTACGCTTCTTAGTGCGCACGAGGTACAAAGCACGATAGGCACAATAGAGTGCAGATTTTTGAGATTTAGGGTGTAGGTTTCATAGGGGGCGCCTTAAGCGCAGTCAGTGCGCGCGCACTGCGCGCGCAGTGCAACTATTTGGGCGTCCGGCCGTAGTAGAAACCCATACTTTGTGGTACTTTGGGCATCATCATTGTTTGGTAGTAGGTTCTAATGCATTGGGGATGTGGCATTTTTGAATGCTCACCTTGTTTCACCCATTTCTACTTTTTTGCACACATTTTTTGCCCTTTTCCACCACATTTACTCTTTTTCTCGGTTGATTGATATGGTGATACACTTTGAGGGTGCTTGCTACAGGACATCATACTTCCCTTCTCTTTTTTCAGGCCCATTTTCTCCATGGATCTGAGTATTCGGGATAGGGTGTTATACACCCGCTCCAATGGCCTACGACCTCCTGCCACGGTGGTTGGGACGGCTGAAGACGGACTCCTCCACTTGGAATACTACCAAGATGGGTTGAGGGTGGTGAATCGGCAATGCAAGATGGAGTCCATCTCCTTTGCCATCCCAAGTTCAGACTCGCCACCTGATTGCCCTCCATCTCCGCTGCCCAACACACAGTCAAGTCCCCCCCCAAAGGCCCATGGTCCTTCACCATGCCACAAGAACCGGGAAGGTCCTCCTCAAGGTCCCCTCCAGTCCAGTTTGGGTCGCCTAATTCTAAGGGTGTTTCCAAGGGGCGTGCCTGGGGGCTCTTCGGGGGGAACATAGTCTAAAAGTAGCGCGCAGTGCAAGCATTCCCCCATAGATACTAGATTGTTAGGTGACCCTATAGATGTGTGGTGGCGAGTTTGACACGTATTCAAAATTGCTATAGTCTGAAATCCGATCATGCAACGGGGCACCAATTAGTTTTCAAAATAAGCGGCTGTGCCGATTGTTTTGAAAATAACCCCCGATTATTTCCGATAACTGGTTTTTACGATTAATTGGTAAAACCTGTTCGGAACCCTACGGTGGTAACAACACGAAACATCAGCCTCTAGGCTCTGTACGTCCCAAACCTTTCCGCCGGGGCTTCCTCCCCGCTTTGGGTTGCAAATTTGTCGGGTAGCAATAAAAGATGGTCGACGGTGAAATACAACTTCCGAGGTAGCTTTGACCACCGCTCTTCGACTTGTCTGGGTTCTCTTTTGATGGATGGGAAAATTTTGGTTAACGAGAAAAACTGGTTATTTTGAAAACCATTATTTTGCAAAGCTAGTTGTTTTGTGAAGATAATCGTTAAAAACCGAGTATTTTCAAAACTACTAGATTCCAAATTTCAGACCACCGCCACGCTGTCACGCTGCCCTTAAGTGCCACGGCGTCCTCTCCGCCTCTTTTTGAGGCCAAACCAAACCCCTTAGCCTACGGCAGCACTTGGCCCAATAGATACCGATTTCAACAAACAAAAACATTATCTTCAAATGATTCGCAAAAATCTGTCCCAAAAAAGAGGCGCTATGTGTGGCCATTCGGTGTTTAGGGTATAATGCATAACATCTTTTCATAAGTTAATTTCCATCGTGTTGTTTAACATATTCCTCGGGGAACGGGTTGATAGCCTTGGGTAGGGCAATTAAAAAACACTTGAGTGCATAGGTCCCCCCACGAAGGGGGGCCTTTGACATTCATTCGTTGGCGCAGTTACCCACCCTTGTTGTCAAGGTTGCACACCAATAATCATTTGCTCCAACGAATGTGTGTTGCTATCATGTCGTCCCTTCCTCAATCCCGAGACCTTGGTTGTGTTGAAACATGAAATGGCTCACTTGGACTGTGGTCAACGTGGCTGGGTACCCTACTTATACCTATGATCCGAACAGGGCCGCGTGATGTGAAACACAAGACCCACCAAAGGCACCCAAAACCTTCAAGTTTCATGACATCTTTGCAAATACTGCCTTCTAACTGCTGGCATCAAGCAACAAGGAAAGGGAGCCACTCAGTGCATCTTGTTTGTACATGGCAGTTTCCCGCCCAATTCCTTCAACAAAGCGGCCAATGGTCTGAAGTTCTGTCTTTTTTATGAATCTTTACATGCTTATATATTGGGCCTAGGTGTTTCTACCACCTTAGGATACCAAAGACTAGGCATTCTCAATTTGGCATGCCTTATATACACGGGCATGGAGTCACAATTCAAACTGGAACTGAGACCATACGGATGCTGGTTCAATGTTACGGGAGTGCAAGCGTGGCAGGGACTTTGCAAGAGATTCTGAGAAACAAAAACACCCAACAAGGAAATCATGGGATCATATATAAGATCGATATACTGAAAGGGCCATTGCCCAGGGACGCTCGGTGCAGATAGAGTTGTACTTGAGCACAACACATCTAGCTGAAAAATGACAATGTTGGCTGCATCAATCATTGCCGTACCTGGGCGCAGGCGGGGGGCTTGTAGGGGAGGCCATGGGTGCCTGAACTCGACTCGGCCCACCTCCCCGCCCCTCTGCCAATGTACAAAAGCCAGCGGACGCTAATAGACGAACGCCGTATTCATGTGTTTTTCAGCCGTGCAGGCTCAGGCGGGGGGCCTGTAGGGGAGGACACGGGCGCCTGAACTCGACTCGGCCCACCTCCCCGCCCCTTTGCCAATGTACAAAAGCCAGCGGATGCTAATAGACGAACGCCGTATTCATGTGTTTTTCAGCCGTGCAGGCTCAGGCGGGGGGCCTGTAGGGGAGGACACGGGCGCCTGAACTCGACTCGGCCCACCTCCCCGCCCCTCTGCCTCTGTACATAGACCAGTGGACGTTAATCGATGAATGCCGTATTCATGTGTTTTTCACCCTATTTGGGTATTGGGTGGGGGGGGGGGGGGGGGTATCCCAAGGGATTGGTACACAACCTGCCTATGTAGTTTTTCAGCCTATACAGCTCAAAAGTCGAAGTTTTCGAAACTTTTTTTTTTGATATTGTGATCACCTAAAATGACCATCCAAGGTATGTAAAGCATGTTTCAGCCCGTATTTATGTGTTTTTCACCTTTGGGCGCGGGGGGGGGGGGGGGGGTCCCAAGGGATTGGTACACAACCAACCTACTTATGCAGTTTTTCACCTTGGGCAGCTCAAAAATCAAAGTTTTCAAGACTTCTTTTTCTGATACCGTGATCTCTTAAAGTGACCATCCAGGGTGTGTAAAGCATGTTTCAGCCCGTTTTTACATGTTTTTCACCCTACTTGGGTCTTGGGTGCGGGGGGGGGGGGGGGGGTCCCAAGGGATTGGTACACAACGTGCTTATGCAGTTTTTCACCTTGGGCAGCTCAAAAATCGAAGTTTTCAAAACTTATTTTTTTGATATTGTGATCACCTAAAATGACCATCCAAGCTAAATGAAGCATGTTTTAGCCCGTATTTATGTAGGTTTTACCCTATTTTGGGTGCCCGTTGCTTGGGTTAGATTCTCTGCGAGGTGGACTTGCCGAAGGCAATAGAATTTTTACCCTGTGTTTTTATGCGAAATCTTGCTGTCACTTTCAAAAAAAAAATTTTGGTTCTAGTTGATGGCCACCCATTAAAAACTAATAACTGCCGCGGGTACTTTGTTGGTTGTGCCCTTGTCCCCTGGCAATAATTTGTGAGAGCACGCGATCGCCATTGCACACACCTCAACACTATTGCATTGTGGTGGCCATATTATGGAGGTAACAATGGCATACGCCTTGGCGTTTGAAACCGCTGCACCAAGTTTATGAAGGTTAATCACACACAGTTTGGGCAAAAGCCTCAACAATGACGGCTAGCCACAGCCCCGCAAGTGTAGGTGGTGGGTTCTGAAATACACGAAAAAATGCCATCTTTTGGTACATGAAATACATGTGGTGCAGGCCATTTGCATTAAAATCCACACAGATAAAGATCCCAGCGGCATGGTTATGAAAAGGGCCATGCCCATGGATATCAATCACAAAACATGTGGCAGAAACCAAGCTGCTATGACAGAATTCTGATTTTATTCCATTTCACACATGCTTGCTTGGTGGTGGTGGTGGTGCTTGCTGTTTGCTGCTTGCTGCTGCCAGAAAGGGTAGCTCCAACCAATACCTTAAAGAGGGTTGTAAGACCTTTCTGGTTCCTCCAGCTCGTTGAGTACTTGCAAAGGTACCCCCATCCCTCAAACAAAATCATCCATTCAACCAATCCCTTGACCTATGCCCCGAATCTAATGTCAACCAAATCCGCTCACATGAGTTAGTTGTTTGGGGTCCGCATTGCATTGCGGTAGCATTTTTTGTTGGTGTACCCTTACTTCATGTTCAACCCCCGCACTCCACCCCACCAAATTGGGGAAGGGCGGCTGCAAGTGGAGGACGAGATCTTGGGTCTTGGGACGCTTTCTACTTCATGGTCATGGGACCTTTTTTACTTCACTAATATCACTCCCTCCAAGTGTGGATTCTCGACTTCTTTTGTACCATTCTCCATGTGATTGACTTTTTTCAACATTCTATGATCTTGTTCCTACCATTACCCCCTTTTAAGCCCCTTGACTCCTCAATTTAATTGCCGCATGACATGAAACATTTGATAATGCATGTGCCAAAGTGTTTGCTACAAGTTCATGCATACAATTTATAGGCAAGACACAAGACCCCCAAAACGACATTAAACAATGGCTGCAAATCACCAACACTTGTCCTTAATTAACGCACAATTGGTGAACGTGTGTTTTCACTCTGTTGAACAGTTCAGCCTTGTTGCCATGCTCCAGCAACTCATCCTTCCCACAAATGGCTTTAAACTCACGCACGGTCCACTCATGAAGAGTATTCCGTTGCAGAGCCTTCAGAATGGCAGCATCTATATTGCACCTGAACTGCATCTAGTTCGCCCCTTGAGCATCACTCCTTTGAGAAGAGGAAGGGTCAGGGTGAGGGGCACCGGCAAAGTCCACTGCATCAGCTTGCAACGGCTCTTCCTCAGCCTCACTGTCCTGGCATTCCTCAAGGAACCTATACATACCTTCAACCTTTGTGGACGGATTAGCCTCCTGGGGTACAACCCATCGGACCCGAACATCTACAGGCACAAGATCTGCTCTAGAGCTTGCTTTCGCTTTTGGGGCCTAAAGGGTGCTTTGCGAAGGGCATCAAAAACATCATGCAGACACCAACACTTTGGTGTGGCACCATTCCAACGGATCACAGCACTTCACACTTCACATATCACACTTCACACATCTTTGTTGTGGGTTGCCTGAAATCCATTGCAGTTACGTAGTTAAAAAACCCTTTCAGAGGCATTGGGCGAGGCCTCCACCTAGCTAGGCACTGCAGGTTCACCAACCACGATTCACGAACGAAACACAGCTGCATATCATCAGGGTTTTCTAAAACAGAGCACGGCTCCCTTGGATTGGGCTGCATGCCACATCCACCTCAAGCCTACACTCCCGACTGCCAGAGAGAACATTGTCCACAAGAAAACACAGCTGCGTGCCCATCACATTCATTCAAAGCACGCAGTGCGTCAATTGTAGCCCCGTTGCTAGTCTGCACCCATTTGCTGTTGCCACACACGATACAAAATGTGTGGCAAAAAAATGTAGCACTCAGTTTGAACAGGGGGTGTTGAATCACGATCAACAATTCAGACCCACGGGCTTTTTGTTTTGCATCGCTGTCTTGCTCAATTTTCTCGGGCGTGTGCAGTAGCACAGCAGGGTGGTTCTGCAGCGACCGGCATGCACGCCACCGACCCTGCAGAATTGAGGCCCTGGTGAGACAGCAATCGCAAAAGGACCCTGATGTCTGTACATACACATGGTGGGCACAAGAACACGCAGGCGGGATGGTCGCCTTGCGAAAACCGCCATGGAATTGGCTGATGAACAATGGCTGGAAATGTCCAAGGGGGGGACATCCAGCTTAGCTGACCGATCATTATGATGCCTAGGGACCGTCATTTTTGGGGACCTCGGCGTAGCTTATGCAAAAGGGGCGAGGGGTACAACAGTGCCCCATTCAACATGTCACAGGTCATAGTACTGTGCAGCTGATAATTGTCAGCAGTTGCCCGTCTCCCACGGCAGTTGGCACGGAACTGCCGGCAGATGAAGCTTAACTGGCGGGTAACTGACAAGGATTGGCTGGCAATCGCTGGCAATTAGCCAGGCAGCACCAGTGGTTGGACGGTCATTGCCCACGGTCAACTGCCACCCGCCAGCCAGAAGCCAACCGCTTTCGACAAAACACTCATCTTCAGCCTGTTCCATGCACTATGATGGCCATGCTGGCACTCCCTTCTCGGGGCCAGCTCATTGGCACTGCCGTGGCAGCTGCAGCCACTGTCATACTGTTGGGCCCGGTCACGCGGTGGGTGGTGGGCGAGATGAGCCATTACAGACGCCGGAGGCGGCGGCGGCAATCACAGGTTGGGCAACGCATCCCATCCGGGATGATTTTGAAGGAGATTCCGTCCGTGCCAGGCATTCTTGGTGTGGATATGGGGGGAACGTTGAGTAAGGTGGTGTATCTGCACCCCAAGGGCTGCCTGGAGAATCCCCTCATCTCGTCCCATTTCTACGGGGACACAGGGGAGCGCCTCGTGCACCTTCAGTATGACTGTGAGGTGTGCCTGCAAGGCTCATGGGTTTGCGGCTGTGGGCTGAGCTAAGGTGGGTTAGTGACCGTCCGAGCGGTTACCAACGGCGGTTGGAGACAAAGTGACAGTGCGTGGTCATTAGCCAACGGCAGTTGGTGGCTCTCCTTAAGGGCCCCTCCTGGCTGCCCCCCAGGTGAGGGGGGTGATGCAGCGTCGCGCTGTAAGGGAATGGTGGGTACATTGAAGGTTGCCATCACAGCCGTCACAGCAGCTGGACAGTGAACAGCAGAAGTGGGCAGGGGGGGGCTGTCAAGCAGGCAGCTCCGGAGTCTGGCTGGATGGATCAAGGACGGGGCCGAGCCACACACTGACCAAAGCGTAGGTTCCGGTAATGAACAGTTTCATGCAAACTGGAGTTCCCCTCCGCTTGCCTCGGTTACTGCTACCCGGCAGGGCGCCTGGTTGCTTGAGGAGTTGGGGGAGGGGAGGGGAGGGCGCCAGTGTGAGCACTGCGTCTGTGTGGTTCGCTCTAATATTCACTGTCTGTGTGGTTTGCTCGATCCCTTACGAATACAGACGACCTCTTTCCCCTGAAGGTGTGCCATTGTGCCAGGGCTGACCCAGGGACATGCTGTGCCAAGCGTAGACAGGAGTCACCGTACGATGGTGTACAGGACGTCACCCAGCGCATGCCCCTCCGGGGCTGCAGGCAGGCCATGGACAGGCCGCCACAGAGCTCACGAGTCCGGCACCAGCCAGCCTCTTCCTCTACTTGCGCAAAGGGGACGCTCTGGCAGACTGGAGGGCCTGTTGACACTAACTCCATGAGCCATGCTTTTCCAACTGCATACCAGGGCGGTCCTTAACCGCCAACCGCCAACCGCCAACCGCCACCAACCGCCAACCGCCACCAACCACCACCAACCGCCAACCCCCAACCGCCAACCGCCAATCGCCACCAACCGCCAACCGCCAATTGCTACCAACCATGGTTGATCATATGAGCTACACGCAGTCTTTTTGCATAAATGCCGTTTCGGACACCTTTTTTTTCTCCCTTAAGGACTGCCCTGCTGCATACTCGCCCCCCGTTTCCCACCCAACGCCTGCACACCCCCTAGACCCTCTAGACCCTCCACAGCCTCATCGCGTGGCCTCATACCCCCCCTAGAGAGAGTAGATCCCAGTCACCATGGGTCCCCAAAGCTCCCTCTTTGGTTGGAGCTCTGCCCTGCCCTTCCCCCTGTGCATCTCCACCAGAAACTGGGGGGCGTCCTGCACTTCATTCACTGCGAGACCCGCCGCCTGGAGCTCGCCGGGGAGCTCCTGCAGCCCCCCTCACCCCGTGCCAAGCGGACTGTGTACGTCACGGGCGGGGGGGCCTTCAAGTCCCGAGTTCAGTTCGAGGAGGGCATGGGCATTACCGTGTCCCCGGTGGACGAGATGGACAGCATTGTGGAAGGCCTGCGGTTTCTGCGGCAGTACGGGCCGGCCGGGGAGGTGTACAGCCTGGTCTGCGTCCCAGGGCACCCGGAGGCAGTCCCCGATGCCGTCCCCGAGGCATGGCCGTCGCAGAGGGAGGCGTGCTTCGTGGTGAACATCGGGTTCTTCCCTTGACCCTCTGCAACCTGCTGCCAGCCCTGCCAGCCTCTCTGTCACCTTTCCCACCCTCACCACCACCCACCAATTCTTGCTGTTCTCCTCCCTTTTCGCTGGCTTTTTGGGTTTTTGGCTCTTTCTTATCCCTACTTATGGTTGCTTTGTCTCTTTCTCCACGGCTACGTCTATATCTCTTTATCCGTACTTTTCCTATTTAGTGCTGTTATTGCTTTCTGGCGCTCTGATTTTCCCTCACATCTTGACCCTGCTCCTCTTTCTCTCTACCGTATCCCTGTGTCTCTTGTTGATTTTGCTCTTCTCATACCCTCTTCTAACCTTCTCCAGCCACCTCCAACCGTCCTTCACCCTCTCCGGCCACCCCTCACCTTGCCCAACCCCGTAACCCTCTCCAATTGTCTCTTACCCTCTCAAAACCTCGCAAGCCCTCTCAAACACATACCCGTCTGCCTACACTCACGCTACCCCTGTGCCCAGCGCAGGCATACCCCAGCCCCAGCCCGGAACGGATCCCTGATCCCATTCTGAATCAAACCTCACCCGCAGCCCGGGCTCGAGGCGAGAGGCCGCCACACCCATTCTCCAAGGGGTTTGGTGGCCGCAATCCCACAGCGAGTTCTTGCGGCATGTTGCGAAAAGTGCATTCACACAGAAATCTCCCGAACTCTGGCGACTGCAAAGTCGTCTAGTGACTGTTCTACCCCACCGCCGGGAGGGAAGGGGGTCTGAGGCCAAAAACAGAAGAAGAAATTTATAGACCTAAAATCAGCCTCAAATTTCGGACCCCTTCAGTCAGTTTGCTTCATTTCCCCCCTGAGTAAACTTTTTGTGATGTGGTCGGCTGGGGTTGGCCAGGGCCTACCCCCCCCCCCCCCCCTTGGGGGTGGGGCCAATCAGGACGGAACCCGGAGCCCCCAACCGAAACCACCCGGCATCAGATTGGAGTGGCACGCCCGGATCCTTTGGCCCACAGGCCCTCATCAGGGGACGCAAGCGGACGCAAGGGAACACCCACGTGTCTGCCCGTGAGTCCTGTCAGCACAGGACAGAATCGGGGCCCGATGTACGGCGAGCAGCCCATGCGCTGTGCGGCACCACATCAGCTGTCCATGGCGACGGAGGGTTTCCTCCACAAAACTGAACAAGTGCATCTCACCGGATGTGTTAACCGGCCCCTTTTCCTGTAGGGATCACCCCCTCCCCTGCGGGCCTCATTTGCCGATATGTTGCTTCTTCTTCAGGTTGCATTATGCAGTTTGATTGTAGATATGTGCATTTATGGAAGATGAAATACATGATGCCTCATCTAGATTTGTTCATAGCATATCCCATCAAACATTGAAGTGATGCAGTGTGAATGTTGCTATTGTGGGCCTCGACACCCCCTATTTCCCTGTCAGGTCAGGGGTGAGCATGCTCAAGATCGCAAACAATCGCTTTGAGCGTGTGGGGGGCTCGGCACTCGGGGGAGCCACCTTCCTTGGGCTATGCCGTCTGCTGACCCAGGCCGACACCTTCGAGGAGGCCCTGGCCCTGTGTGTTCAAGGGGACAATGCCGCAGTGGACAAGCTGGTGGGCGATATCTATGGGGGTGATTATGAACGGCTTTCACTGTCGGGAAAGATGGTGGCCAGGTAAGGGCAGGGGTCGGGGTGGGGATACGGATATGGGTAGTAGGAGGGGTAGGGGAAGGAGTATGGATAGGGATGGGGTAGGGGTAGGGGTAGTGAGTGGGATAGGGGTTGTGGGAGGGGTGGGCAAGGACAAGGGATACTGAGGGGTAGTGGTAGGGATTGGCGTAGGGGTCGTGGGGGGCTTTAGGGGAAGGAGTAGGGTAGGGGCAGTGGTTGTGGGAGGGGAGGGGTTGGGGGAAGGGAGGGGTAGGGGGAGGGGGAGGATAGCGATAGGGATCGGGGGTGTGGGTGGGGTAGAGGAAGGGGAAGGGGTAGGGGTAGGGGTAGGAGTGTGGGTAGGGATACGATCAGCTGTAGGGGTAGGGGCTGTGGGAGGGGAGGGGGAGAGTAGGATAGGGATAGGGGTAGGTGCAGGAGTTGGGGTACAGGTAGGGCTGGGGCTGGGGCTCGGGCTAGGGCTAGGGATAGGGGAGTTTTGTGGGAGGGGTGAGGGAGGGGGTAGGGATAGGTATCACCGAGCTAGTGTAACCAAGGTTTTATATCCCTGTTTTGGGTGTATGGTGGAGCTACCCTGTTTGGTAGCAAGCAGCAGCAAGCAGCATCAGCAGGTCTGTAGTGGGTGCTGCAGGCACCCAACACAGCCTAAAATGACGACAAAACACTCTGATCCCCCTTTCGGCACCCCGGTTTTTGCTGATGATGACTCGACACTGTGCACAACTTTTTCTGTTTGTTTTTGTCTGGACAGGGACAATTGTGGTGCACAATTTCTTCTGATGATTGAAGATCCATGAATTGAGTTGGAGGATGTTCGGCATTTCCGGGATCCTTGACTCGCCACTCACTGACCACCCAGTTCTCCCCCCCTGCAGCATGACAATGGCTTGAAAGCACAGGGGGCCTCCCCGAATTGTCCGTCTTTAAATCCCCCCCCCCCCCCCAGCACCTTTAATCCCGCAATTGCCACCTGTTTCTTGCTGGTTGCTGCTCGTTGTGCTGCTTGCTGCTTACTGCCCCCTTCACGCTGCTTGCTGTTTCCTGCCTGCTGCCTGCTGCTTGTGGGCTGTTTGCTGCTTTCTGATCGGCGCTGCCTGCTGCCTGCTGCCTGCCACCTGCTGTCTGCTGCCTGCCACCTGCTGCCTGCTGCCTGCTGCCAAGCACTACTCAGCTCACTGCATGTCAACCCTTCTGGGGGGACCTGGCCCCACCCTCACCCACACACGTACCCCTACGTCTCTTCCGTGTCGTCGCAGCTGCTTCGGCAAACTCACCGTCATGCGCGACCCCAAGGCCCAGTGCAAAGAGGCTGACCTGGCCCTCGGGCTGCTGCGCATGGTCACCATCAACATGGCCCTGCTGTCCACGTGCCTCGCCCGCCAGCACAACTGCCTCGACCGCCTGTTTTTCGTGGGGGGCTTCCTCAAAGGGAATCTCATCGCCCAGCGCCTCCTGGCGTACTTCTGTGCCCAAATTGGGGTGCGGCCCAAGTTCCTGCTGCACTCCGACTTCGTGGGGGCCCTGGGGTCGTTGCGGTGCCACATCACGAGCGCGGCGCGGAAGCGGCAGGAGGCCGCCCAGAACGCGGGGCTGCTCAGCCGGATCCTGAGCGGCTGGCGGGAGACTTCAGGTTCTGCACACACACGCGCGCCCCAAGCTGCCGCCCATACCCGACCTGGAGGACCATGGACGGGGAGAGTGCCTGTGATAATGATGATGAAGATGGGGATGAAGTTTGGCATCTCCATGCCCGGCCAAACCGGCCACTTTTTTCCGCGCCGCGACGCGCGTGCGTTGTGCCGAAATGGCCGGCTGGCCGGAGTCCAGTTCGGCCCCACACGCGCTCGTCACGGCGCGCCACGACGGCGACCCAGAATTTCAAACGCACCTTTTCCTGCGTTCAAGGCCTCGCCGGTGCTGCCCAAATCGATTTCCGGTCAAAGCGGACACTTTACTTGCGCGCCGCGTCTCCCCTCCCCCCTGCCACCACTCGATGCGCTGTCACGCTACGCCCCCTCACATGTGTGCCCACCGGCACATGCTTCCACGACTCACCCTTGCAATTGCAAACCCAGCTTCAGAATTCCTACGGACTGAATTTCTTTCTAAGCAATGTAAAGTTTTTTCTACTCTTCCTTTTACTTAAAAAAAACTTATTTCACTCCGAATAAATTCTCCGCAAGAATGAATTCTTTTATTTTCAAAACTATCAAGTCCCGGAGTGACCTCCCCAAAGGGATCATGCGCGGCCCCAGCCCCACAGGACAGGGAGTGCGGCCCTAAACACCAGATCACCAACGGAGTGTCCTGGCCTCGGGGATGCAGACGTTCAGACCACCGCCGGCAGCCTGAACCCCCGATCGAACCGGCAGCCGAAAGTCCAGCGCAGCGGGCGCACTCCACCCGTGCCTGCAGCGACGGTCATGCTGCATTGTGGTTGGGCGAGGCCTCCCAGTCAGGGATGCATTAGAAGGGAAGGGACCTTAGAGGCGGCCCCCGAGGCAGTTAGACAGGCGGTTGGAGGAGGTTGCTGAAGCGGTTGGGGGCGGTTACTGTCGGTTACAAATGCCATTGAAGCTGGTGCTTGGCGTCAGGGGGACAGTGGCTGGGCATAGACTGGGCGCCCTGGAGGGGGGGGGTATCTCACCCCCTTCCAATGCACCCCTGCTCCCAGCCCGCCCGCCCCCCCCAATCCCACACTTGCCATATGTGTGCGTCTTACACACGGGCGTCGGGACTGTGTCGATGATCGAGACAGAATGGGTGAGCAATCGGTTGTCAATTAGGCCCCCACGTGCGCACACGCGTCCCCCCATGTGGCGAGCAGGGCCAGACTTTGTCCGACGCCCACCAGCCAAACGGCCGAACAAGGCCATCCCCCTCCCGTTGGTCCTGTAGGCACGAGTGTGTTCCCTCAAGACTCTGAGGAAGGGCATGACACCGAAGAAGAAGAGGAAGAAGAAGAAGAAGAACAAGAGACGCCGCACCGATGCTTCTCCGCCCCAGTCTCTGGCCCATCACAAGGCACCTGGGCTCAGTTCAGGGGGTGGCGAGACCGTCGGCCTCAGTGATGCCGTTGTTTGTTGTTGTCGTTCCGCTTTTCGGTCAGTGCAGCCCAGCAACTCCTCTGGGGCCTGTTTGTCGTTGGTGTCTCGCCTTCTTTGTTCCCCGAGCCCCGTAGCGTAGTCCCCGGGGCTGCGGTGGCCAGTGTAACAGTCGTTTGGCAGGACCGCACGAGCGCAGCCGAACCTCCGCCCACTGGACACCCGGACCACGCGCATCTGCTGCTGGTGCTCTGGATCACACAATCGTTGTACTGCGACAGGCCAACTCGGATAGCAGTGTCGTGTCGCATGTGCATGTGTTTGTGCGCGCGCGCGTGTGTGTATTGGCGCGCACGCGCGAGTGTATTGGCGTCGGACATGTTCTGTTTGTCTTGTCTGATGACCAACTGACGAGGATTTTTCACTCAGCCAACAACGCTTTGTGCTGTGCATCGCAAATTCCGTGTGTGTGCGTGTGCCGTGGCGTCGCAGGGCTGGCGCTCCGACGTTGTTCTTGCTTCCGTTTGTGACAGCGCCCGATCGCATTGCGTCATCGGCGTATGCGTGCGTGTGTGGATGCGTCTGCCCCGGCGTTACAGGGCTCGCGGTCCGAGCCTCCTCCAGCCCACCCCAGCTGCCACACCCCACAGCCCGCAAGCCTCAACATTGTTCCACTCGCTTCCCCCGCCCCCCCCCCCCCCCCTTCTGGTGTGTGTTGTGCTGGTTGTGGTGAGCGCCCCCCAGCCTGGGGTCTTCGTGATGGCCGCATACCGGGCACTGATCAGGTCAGGGGAGGACGCCATGGGCAGAAGTTGCATTCTGGATTCCCCCATGCATCCCCAAGGCAGGGGGATGCCCGCGGCAGTGCGGATGCCCGCAGTAGTGCGGAGGCTTGCTTGTCATAGCAGAAGGTTCAAAGGCCAGAGGCCAATAGGCGCCGCCACAGGCTAACAGAGCCAACCACCAAGGCCTTGTGCCAACCCCCCACCACCCCCCGGGGCAGGGGGAAAGGGACGAACAAAGGGAGGTAAACAGGACAGGGCAGACCGCGCTCGCCGAAAACGGTGCAGAGCGCAGAAGGAGGAGAAGGAAAGGAAAAAAGGGAAAGAATCATTGTGGTTGTTAGAAGCCCCTGTCAGGAAAATTATCCAGCAGATGCACACCCCAGCGCGCACAAGTCGGTGCTGGAGTCGGCAAACCCCGCATGGACTCGGAGAGTGCATCTGGATGCACCTGGTCAACGGCACGGGCAACAGCCCGTCTCCAGGACAGCCGACCCCCGGAGTAGTCAAACAGGACAAGTCATCCGAGGGCTCCGTTGACACAACCAAAACACTATCGGGCCCATAGAGGGTCGGAATGAGCAGTGGTGAGAGGCCAATGGGCGCCGCCAAAGGCAAACAATCAGATACTGAGGCCTTGTGCCACCCCCCCCCCCCCCCCCGCCCTGCTCTCGCGCACCCCTCCGCTTCCTGTCACCCCTCTGAGTATCCGACTCCCCACGGCCACCTGCTTGTGTTGTGCACCCGTCCCTTCGCCCCGGCATGCACCGCTTCCATGGCGCCCTCCTCACCCGAACTCGGCCCGCCCACTGAATAGAAGGTGCGCCATTCGTGATTTCGACCCCCTGCTTCTTATCTGAGGGTCCGGTTCCCCCTCTCCACCGGGAGTCTTTGACCTGCTGTGGGTAGGAGACCTTGAAAGGGATTGTGGCGGTCGCAGTTGGGTTTCCATGGCATTTGTGTTTGTGTGTCTGTGTGTATGTGGACTGAACCCACTGTCCGGGACTGCACTTCGTCATTCTCTACCAACAGACCGAAAGACATCTAGGGCTGCCCTGCAGCTCCTGAGGAGTTTTCTTTCACCGCTTTTCTTGCTCTGTTCTTGTTTGCGGTTCTCATCGTGTGTGTGGGGGTGCAGGTTGGGGTGAGGGTGCAGGTGCAGATTGAGACCAAGCACCAAATTGACAAAACACACAATGTTTTCCTTAAAATGGCCGGGTAGCCCACAACCGCCGTCTACCCGCATTCAAGGGGGGTGGCCGGTTCTTGACACCCGACCCCCCCCCCCCCCCGCTCCAGACGCCCAAAAGGTTTCGCACCCGGTTGGGTCTTAAGACTCGAACCGGCCGGCCCCCCAGGGTTGATTCTATTCCAACGCCACCCATCATGTCTCCACACCATCGTCCATCATCTGCCATCATCTCCCATCTTCCCTGGGTCATCTTTGCATTACCTCCCCATCAACTCCCATCATCTTCTGGTCATCTCTGCATCATCCCCATCCTCTCCCACCAGCTCCCAATCATTTCCAGTGCTCTTTCCATCACCTCCCAACCCCTCCCATGACAAGAGTCGGATTGCATGTGCCCACAAATTACCACGATGCTTTATGTGTTGAGTAGGTTTTTGGATGTGTCTGTGTGTGTCGTTGTGTGTCTGTGTGTTTGTGTGTGTGCGTGTCGTCAGTAATTCATTGCATTTTGATGAAGTTTTAAGAATTCTGGAGTGAATTAGTTCCATCGTGAGTGTACATGTAGTTGTTTCAGAGCACAGAAAAATAATTATGTGATGAAATGGAAGCCCCCAGTGAAAAGAAAATTTTATTTGATTGCTTGAATTAAATGATGCAAAGTTCGAAAGAATCACAACAATGAGATTGGTCTGTTCATTGCTGTGTTGCTTTTTCTGAATTGAAGGTGCATGGTTTGTGGTGACAGCGGCTAATTGTACCACCACAATGTGCATTCTTGTCATCATGACACTCTATGCAGGCTAGGAGAAGAGGAGAAAGCTACGTTTGTGGTATGCTGAAACCATGAACACATTTATTGGCAATGAACAATGCAATTCTGAATGCAATTTTGAGGCAAACAAAAAACGAAGTGACAAATATACACACGCAAGTCGTCTTAATAGTAGGCATATTTGTTTTCTCTCGGCAAAGAGTGACTATTTCGCAAACATGCGATATCTTTGAATTTCAAATTTGTAGTTTGGATGTACAAATTTGAAATGCATAGGTGGCACTAAACCTGGTGGTCTGTTCAATGAAGGTATTTTGCATGAAAAATGAAATGAAATGCAGAATATGAGGGGTTTTACAAGGCCTAAAATCCTCCAAAGTCTACGAATTTGCCTAAATAAAGGTTTTGCGGCCACTGCTGCATTGGGAAGGTGGACAACGAATCCATGATTTTGTTGTGGTGATAACCGTATGCAATGAATGTGGTGTGCTGAAACCATAAACCCATTTCTTGTCTTGATTAAAGCCGATCAAAGATACAATTCTGACTGCAAATTTGTGGTAACGGAGAAAATGTGGCACAAAGTGACTCCTTTGCATGCTTTTGCTTTCTTGCTGTATAGTAGCATAGAGTGCGACACAAGCCCACAACAGTTTGTTCAAACTGGTGCCTGTTGAAAAAACGAGTCACAAGTATGAACACATAAACCGAAAATTTGTGTTTGATGATAGCAAAGAGCGATACCAAAGCATGACAAGCCCCATGTCACGCTCATCAGACATTTACCAAAGCGTGACAGGCCCCATGTCATGCTGATGAGACATTTACCAAAGACATTTACCAAAGCATGACCGGCCCCATGTCACGCTCATCTGACATGTACCAAAGTGTGATAGGGCCCATGTCATGCTCATGACATTTACCAAAGCGTGACAGGCACCGTTTCGCAAGCATGCATTTTGGCATTGCACCAATGTACGAGTTTCAAATTCGAAGGTTGGCGTAACACGAGCAAAGGCACGTAATGTCGTATGGTGTGGGTACACGGCCCATTGCAACTCCAAGGACGGGAGCCCTTCCAGCCGGTGTGAATTACAGTGGGGGGTCTAGGAAACACGTATCAAGTAGGCAAGGTATGTAAAGTAGGTAAGGTGTTGGCTCAAAGGGCCGTCGGAAGGTGCAAAGTGTGGAGGGCCGTCCCCGGAGTTGCAGTGGACCACGGGCCATGGAGGCACAAACTAAAACCACACAGCAACCAATGCAGAAGGAGAAGGCCGCGAATGTGCTAGCGAAAGCATCTCTGTATGTACACAGTTGATGAACTCTTGCCTTCTTGGACATGTGTGAGGCGACGATCCCAGCTTGAGGGGCTGTGGGGAGCAGTGAAAACCTCGTGTTCGACCATTGAGGATTCTTGTAATCTATTGAGGTTTCCTCTAGGCCATTGAGGATTCCTATAGGCCACAGAGAACTCCCCTCGTCCTTTGGGGATTCCTCGATGCCATTGAGGATTCCTGTATCGAATTGGATTGGAAGCTGAGGAGCTAGCAATATCTTTTTCAAGTGTTGCTCCACCTGGTGCACTACTTAGATCACTGTTGAATGGATTGTAGGTAGCCGATTTTTTGTCGAATTTTGAGGTGTTTATGCGTGGTGTTTTTGGGGTGTATCTTTGCAAATGAGACTGTCCCAGCACCCAAACAAGCAAGCAACAAAGACTAAGAACAATGCTTGACGCTTTATCGGTGGCTACACCAGGCTGATAAGCCCCTAAAGCAACAAACCTCAAAGTTGGGACAAAGTTGTTGAACAAGACATTTTGACACTCATCCAATGCCGCATACATATGCAACGTGCTGAGCAGGGTTGGCATGAATTCAACCCTGCAGCAGTAAAGCCCCGAAAATTGTGAGCTATCAACTATTGGACACTGAACAATCTGCGCCATTGGTTGTTGTAGAAACTTCCACTCCAAAATGTCATGCACGTTTCCTCAAGCACACAAGATTTAGTTGTTGATCAGTGGTTGCTCAAGTTTGATGCATATGTGAGTAGGTGTTCTCCTGCGCCGCCTCTCTGTGCTCGCTACATCGTGAATGGCCATTTGTACACCTGCTTCGTGCAAACAACAGAACACGAGTTGGTGTGTTACTCTGTGTGTCAATTGCTTACACTTCGCGTGCTTGCCTAGCTTGAGTTGGTGGCACAAACCACGCTCGTAAGTAGCAGATCGTTTGGGTCATGAGCACATTTTGTCGCATACTCGTCACAATGTTTTCACGCGTTATTCCCTTCATTGCGTCAATTTTCATTCTTTTTGCAGCACATGTGAAGCGACACGCCTCCCAGTTATGCACAATTTGACACCAATGTTGTTGCAACACTTGCGCTTGTTTCGTAGCACTTGCTCTCGCATGCTCGCAACCCATAATGTGCCACCCAACGAGTGATTCAGGGTTCCCAGAAGGCCTGAATTCTGATAGCGTTCGTACTAACGTGTTATGTTCCGGCTTCCCTCTACGACCCTGCACGTGATCAAGTTGCACAATTTGTTTGAGCTTGTGTGCATAGAGCACTCATTGACTCATGTTGTTTGTCGGACGAGAAGCTGATAAGACAAAAGTATTTTTAATACACTTAAATGGAAACTACAGCATTTTTTTCTGCTTTTTTTATCAGTTGTCTTCTTAGCATAGCTGGTTATTCAATATATGTAGGATTCGGTCCAACAGCTGGAGAGTTACGAGACCCTTTTGAAGAACATGAAGATTAACAATCACTAACCCTACAGAAAGTAAACAAAATTAAAATTTGTTTGAGCTTGTGTGCACAGAGCACTCATTGACTCATGTTGTTTGTCAGGCGAGAAGCTGACAACAAACACCCACGAGAATGACTGTCACCTTCGCAAAGCACACGAAATCGTGATATCCATGCATTCTTGCGGAGGATGTGAAATGAGCAGGTTCCGGATCTCCACACTCGTAAGGTTAATGCACACTTCTGAGGTGAACCCCCCTTTTCTCGCGTTTCTCACCCTCTTTCTCCCAGTGTCTTAGCATGTTGCTATCATGAAGTGTTGAGTGTTCCACACCATTACCATCCCGTGCGGTGGGTGATGCCGGCATTGTTCTTGTTGGTCACGTACCTGCTCATGGGATGCGTCGGATGTGGAGCATTGAAGAACGTGTTCAGTGTTGCTGGGGTCCCCTGGCAAAGCTCATATTTTTGGTGCAATCACGACTGTTCTGTGCACCTCCGTCACAGTCACCAGCAAGTTGCGACAGTATTTCTTGCCACGTCAAGCGTGAGCTCCACATGGCAAGACAGCTTTGGTTTCTACTCTAACGCCAGTCATTTGGAGGCTGTTCTGTTTCCCAAGGGAGACCAGCACGAGCTCCGCGGCGGCGAAACTGTGGAGACAAGTCGCTTGCATTTGCAAGCGACCTACGACGATGTTTGGGGTATGCTTCAAACCCAACCCGTCCTTTGTGTGACACACATCGGCACCTCGTTAGCATTGCGTTTGACATAGCACCTAAGCCGTTTGCTTTTGTTGGCTTTGGATAGCATGGAACGTATCCGTCGGCTCTGTAACATCACATCCGTGCGATGGCACAACATCTGTTCCTGGGGCGAGTTGGCGGTGCTCACCTCATGATCCGATCCATTTTATGTGTGTGTGGGGGGGTATGTTTTTCACCCCGATTCGCAAATCGTAGTGTGGGTATTGCTTCAAGTATGCACGTGGATAGATGCAAGCGGCGGATACAACCAGGGGGACAACGTATGTCGTTTCGGAAACACGGGTTTTGATGCAACTTACTTACATTTGGCACAAGCCATTTGTGGGTTGTTAGAGAGATTGGGTGGAATAAGATACGAACCAAGAAAGAAAGAGTTAGGCAAGTTTTGATCCATCACAATCCAAGGTGCTAATACGCAGAAAGTAAAGTTCTGTGTTGTGTTGTGATGTGTTGTGTTGTGTTGTGTTGTGTTGTATTGTGTTGTGTTGTGTTGTGTTGTGATGTGTTGTCTTGTGTTTTGTGTTGTGTTGTATTGTGTTGTGTTGTGATATGTTGTGTTGTGTTGTGTTGTGTTGTGTTGTGTTGTGTTGTGTTGTGTTGTGTTGTGTTGTGTTGTGTTGTGTTGTGTTGTGTTGTGTTGTGTTGTGTTGTGTTGTGTTGTGTTGTGTTGTGTTGTGTTGTGGTGTGTTGTCTTGTGTTTTGTGTTGTGTTGTATTGTGTTGTGTTGTGTTGTGTTGTGTTGTGTTGTGTTGTGTTGTGTTGTGTTGTGTTGTGTTGTGTTGTGTTGTGTTGTGTTGTGTTGTGTTGTGTTGTGATGTGTTGTGTTGTGATGTGTTGTGTTGTGTTGTGTTGTGTTGTGTTGTGATGTGTTGTGTTGTGTTGTGTTGTGTTGTGTTGTGATGTGTTGTGTTGTGTTGTGTTGTGTTGTGTTGTGTTGTGTTGTGTTGTGTTGTGTTGTGTTGTGTTGTGTTGTGTTGTGTTGTGTTGTGTTGTGTTGTGTTGTGTTGTGATGTGTTGTGTTGTGATGTGTTGTGATGTGTTGTGTTGTGTTGTGTTGTGTTGTGTTGTGTTGTGTTGTGTTGTGTTGTGTTGTGTTGTGTTGTGTTGTGTTGTGTTGTGTTGTGTTGTGTTGTGTTGTGTTGTGTTGTGTTGTGTTGTGTTGTGTTGTGTTGTGTTGTGTTGTGTTGTGTTGTGTTGTGTTGTGTATGCTATGTTATGTTATATACATGTTATATACACATTTACTGGGCCGCGCCCGTCTACTCCATCAACCACTGCCCCATTTTCCACAGAGGCATCGCCACCGGCAACACCCTCAAGCACTCCCTCAAGCATTGCAGGCGCACCACCGCAGTCCTCCTCTACACTGCTACGAGGAGCAGAGCTTTCACTGCTTGGGACCCTCCTGCCTTCCGTCACTACAGCGCAATCGAAAGCATTGACCGGTTTCGCCTCATCTTCGCGGCAAGCGTCTTCGACCACGTCATCCCCTGCACCACTTCCAACCGCGCCACCGGCAACGCAGAGCTGCGCGCGGTCACCATCCGTCAACACACCACCCACTCATCCGCTCTCCACGAGTGCAATGCAGTTGCCAACTGCATCCGCGACCTCCTCCTTGACGCCGGGGACACAGACTCCGCCCGACACTCGCGCCGCCGCGGCGCGCCCCACTTTCACTCGCACCCACGCCTCGCGCAATCCCGACCCTGATCCCCCTGAGCATGTGCAGATTTCAAAAGCGTCGCAGCCACACGCTGAAGCACATGATTTGGTCGTACAAGGGTCGCACACGGGTGGGGCCGCGGCCAAAGGATGGCGGCCCAGCCTCGGCAGCCCCCGTTGGGGGTTCAACCGCACCGCCGCTTCTGTCGATCCCATCGACGCGCGACCGCCCCTGACCTTTGCGCCCGCCGCCACCGGTGGTCCTGCCAGCCGCCCTCTGACCGTCAGCTGGGAGACCGATGGCCGCGCCGTGCGGCTCTCTGCGGCCGTCGTCGGGTGGTCCCCCGCCCCCGCGGCGCTGCAGTACCGCTTTGTGCTGCTGGCGCCGGAGGGGCTCGTGCTGCCCATCCCGCAAGCGCCGCGGTTCCAGCACGACCCCGATCTCCGTGTGCCTGTGCCCACGCTGCCCGCCCCCATCGCCGGGCCCGGGCCCTACGCCTTTGCCCTCCTGGTTCGCGATGCCGCCGGGGTCCCGGCGGGGCCTTTCGCGGCGCCCTCTTCGGAGGCACCTCCGGCGCTGTGCAGCAACGCGTGCGCGGCTCCCGGCGGTCTCCACGGGGCGGTGGCTTGCGGCCTCTGCAGACGCGGCGCGGCGGCATACCGGCCAGACTCCGACGCGCTGCAGCGCCTCGCCAACGTCTCCGCGACCCTCGAGCCCTACGAGCGGCTTGCGCTGCTGCATGAGGTGGCGCTCGTGGCGTTCCGCTTCCCCCCGTCCCCCGACCCGCCCGGCCTGACTCCCACGGGCGCCCAGACGGTCGCGGACCGCCTCCTGGACGCCGCCGCCCCGCTTCTCGCCGACCGCACCGCAGCCGAGCTCCTGTGGGACGTGACGCGCGCGCTGCTCCCCGGAGGCGCACGCGGCACTGCCTCCGCCCTCGCGTTCCTCCGGGCCGCGCTTGCGGCGCGGCAGTTGCGCGCTTCCGAAACCCTCGCTTTCGCGTCCCGCGACGGGCGCTGGCAGGCCCGGGTGCAGCGCCTTGCGATCCCCGATCTTGGCCGGGCCCTCGCCATGCCGGCGCACAACGTCACCGTAGCTCTGCCAGAGGCGGTGCCCCAGCAGCTGCGGGCGGCGCTGGGCCCCGCCGGCATCGTCGACGTCGTGACGATGGTGTCCCCCCCGGCCGCCCCCGTGCTCACGCCGGTGGCCACGCTTGCGTTCCTTGACGCCGGCACTGGCGCTGAGATCCCCATCGCGGGGCTCCTGCAGCCGATCGCGCTGGCCTTCGGCGCCCCCTCCGCTCCGACCCGCAACGCCCCGGCGGCGGACTGGTACCGCTGTGTGTACTGGGCCAAAGATGAGTGGCGCGGCGATGGGACGTGGCTCATGTCCGGAGCTGCGACGGGCACCTTCGTCTGCCTCACGACCCACCTCACGTCCTTTGCTGTCGAGCCGGTATGCGCGCGCGCGCGTGTGTGCGTGTGCGTCTGCGTCCGTCTGTCTGTCTGTCCTTCTCTCTGTGTGTGTCTTTGCCGGCTCCTCCTCCCCCCACGAAATCAGTGCTGACAGGGCTCCGCGCTTAACACCGCTGACCGCCCACCGCCGATTGATCATCAGTCCGACGGGTGTCGGTGAACGCAAACTGCCGGCGGTTGCATCATCCCCCGCCCCAACCGCTGCACCAACTGGCAGGCCTACGCCAATTCGATGGTTCACCCCTCTGGAATGGGCCCCGGTGATTGCGGACACCGGATCCCGCTCAGTTGCAGCATTTGGGGCGCTGGCATACGCTGTGGCCCAGCGGGCTGTTGGACGCTGTTGCATGGCTGTATGAGCGGCATGGGTTAGTGCATGGATGGGGGATAGCCATGCGAAGGGGAAATCTGCTGGCACCCCTACAATGAGGGCAGGGCTCATCAGCGGAGGCACGTTCTCCGTACTGCCATCCCCCGCCCGCGTTCTTGAAAATGAGGAAGAACGTGGTGTCCCTCCTGCTGCCAAACGACAGAAGGTTGGCAGTCCCAGGATCCCTCTTGTTTGCAATCCCCTTGTGTCTCCGTTGACATGCATCGCGCATAATCGTGCATTGCATACTCCAAGGCCCGTGCGTGCATAACATGAGGCGTGTCGCTTCACATGTACTGCAAAAAAGAATGAAAGTTGACGCAATGAAGGGAATAACGCGTGAAAACATTGTGACGAGTATGCGACAAAATGTGCTCATGACCCGAACGATCTGCTACTGACGAGCGTGGTTCGTGCCACCAACTCAAGCTAGGCAAGCACGCACAAAGTGTAAGCAATTGACACACAGAGTAACACACCATCCCCCCCCCCCCTGCTCGTCCCTCCCTCCGCCGCCTTCCCTCAGGTGGTGCGCATCCTCTCCGTGAGCGGCTGCGGCGTGGACGTCACCCCCAGCACACTGCACTGCCCCCCGGCCCTCCCCAGCCTCACCATCACCGGGGGCCACTTCGGCCTCTCGGGGGCCAGCGCCGTCCTCACGCCGCTGGCGGGGGGGTCCGCCCCCGTGCCGTGCCCCGTGGTGCTGCACGCCCCGGGGGCGGAGGACCGCGTGCTGGTGTGCCAGGGCGCCCGGCTGCCCAGCCGCGCGACCCCCGAGTGGTACGAGCTCACCGTCACGCCCGCCAGCCGGCTCCAGGGCTCCCTCTCCCACGCGGTGCTGTCCATCGGGCGGCCGGTGCTGTCGGCGCTCGTCGCCCTCGGCGGGGCCTGCACGCAGGCCCACCCGCGCGCCCTCGACGCCTGCCCCCTGACGGCCCTCCGGTTCGGCCTCGTCGGGTCGTTCCAGCTCAGCAGCAAGTACACCGTCGCGGGCGTCATGGTCGGGCCGTTCCGCTGCCCGAAGGTGGCCGTCGTCAACGCCACGTACCTCGAGTGCCAGGGGCTGGTGGGCTCTGGCCAGAGGCGGGCCGTGCTGGTGTCGGTCGGGACCCTGCAGACCCAGAGCGCCGACTGCGTGCTCTCGTTCGTGGGCCGGTGCAGTCACAAGCCGGGGCATTGGGCAGGTACTCCCGCTTCCGGTGCTGAGGATCGGCCTTCACGCTGGGCCCTCCGTGAGCAGAAGTCCATTGGGGGGGGGGGAATGCGGGAAAATTGGGGCTTGTGCCTGTGCCTGTGCCTGTGCGGCCGGGGGCGGGGGGTGTAACATGTTTTTTTTTGTTGCACAAAGGAAGGAGTTCGCTTTTTCTAGGCCCAGAAAAGTCGAACCCCCGGCGAAAATTGCGGTCCCGTTCCAGTTCTAGGAGCCAGAAAAGTTCGAATTTTCGACGGGGGATTCGGCTTTAGGCTCTAGGCCTAGAAAAAAGTTGGAACTCCGTCCTTTTCTACCCTAAAAAGGAACTAAGGGCCCGGAGAGGCTGGCGCGGCTGCACAACCGAAGGAATTTTCGGAGGAATTTTCTAGACTGCGAAAAGTCGAGCATTTTGGGCCCTGTTCTTTTTTAAACCACAACACACATACTATTTTGGCTGTGCGCAAATACGCGCACGCGTGTCACCTGTCAAACGGGCACAATGGCGAGGCACAATACTCAAAATAGACAAAAATGTTGCGATAACCACCCCCCATTCAAAAGTACGGTTCACAAAGGGTACAATTCCCCGTGTTCCGGGATTATTACTCAAATTGTGCGCCGCAGCCCGCGCTGCAGGCACCGGGGGCACACAACTTTTGGTGCCATCCTCCCCGTTTGTAGCGCTCTGTCCCGTTGTCCCGGTTTATCACTGGCCTCTGAAGAGTCGAAGAGTCAGCTGCTGCTTCCTCCACGTTCCATCATGGATGAGGTCGGTTCCACTGCGGCTCTCTCACGTCGCAGTGCGCTGCATGTGGTCGGTTCTGGTCCACCTCCAGAACCGGCCCCGGCCCCGGCCCCTCTCGGCTGCCATCCCTCCGATCCAGCTGCCTTCCTTGCCCTCTAGAGAATTTAGTTACCCCCCACCGACGGCTTGAAGCATGTCGCAGCACAGCAAATTTTTCCTGGGGACCGTTGGTGCCTGCCCGATGCCCCCAAGACGCAACAGCAAGGGTCCGTTTGCGCACTGAGAGGTGGTCGGGCTCAAAAGGGAGTTTCAAGAGCGGTTGCAAAGGCGGTTACTGGCGGTTAGAACAGCGGTCGGGAGGCAATGTCTGCGGATACAAACCGGTTGGAGGACTGTTTGGGGGGCGGACTGAAGTGACTGGCACGGCTGACCATCACACCAAAGAGAGGGGGGGGGGGGTAAACCTCCCCGCCCTTCAAGCGCAAGTCTGGGCGGGGGCCTCTGGAGACCAGAGCCGACGTGCCGCGACAGCAGCGGGGTCCCACTACGGGCGTCCCTTTTAGTGCTCACTTTTTTGTTTTCCTGCGTGCCCCCCCCCCCCCCCTCCCTACCCCATCTCTGCCATGTGAACGTGGGGCTGTCACGTGTCATTTCAAGCCTCTGCCGTCCAAGTCCCGGGTGTGCATCGGGGCCGATACCCCCAAAGTTGTTCCAGGCCTGTTATTTGCCGCGGTATTTGCTGGTCCCTCGGAGATGTAAGGGCCCCTTGCTGGCCACTTCATCCTGTGCCCCTCAGCCTGCACCCCGACACCCCCACAGGGACGTAGCATTACCTAATAGGAGGAGGGCAGGTACCCCCCACTGCCCCCGGGTCTGTAGTTAAACCTAGTAACCCTTTGCAACCCCCCCCCCCCCTCCTCCAAAGGGTTTCGAAACATACATGAACTCCCTCTTCACAACATGCATGGTTCGGCCTGGGTGGGGCGCCACTGGCAACGGTGGCCGGGAATTGACCTAATAAGGAAAATTTTTTTTCAAAAATTTGCTTTTTTTACCTAGTAAAAAATCACCTCGAAGAGAGGTTGTTAGATCAAGCGCAGGCGCGGGCGTCATATACCCCCCTTTTTTGGGGTCATTCGCGTAGCATACCCCAAGGCATGATATTGGATGACCAACCCCTTGTAAAATCATTATTTTGCCCAATAAGAGCATCCTCCAATGGATTTTTTGATTTTGAGGCCTCTACCCCCTAAAACTGGATATCACTTTTTTGAGGGGGGGGTGGGTGGGGGGGGGTGGGGTGGGGTGGGGGGGGGGGTCAAAAGTTTTTGCTTAATAGGCTACCAGCAGTGGGGACGCACGGTGCTGACAGCACGGCCAGCGGTCCAATGGTAACGCAGCTGATACCAGATGTGCGGGCGTCGGTTCGAATCCTGATCCACTGGCCTAGTGCCGCCGCCTGGCGGCGCCAAAGTGGGCAGATTGGGGCCCGAACCGCCGGCCACGGGGATGCGGATCAGCTGTATTACCATTCGGCCACTACCCGCCCGGTCACTGCTCGGATTGCGGCGCAGTGCCTCCCTGCTGCTTTGGGCCGCATCTGCCACTGACAAAAAACCCAAACTGTGTGTATCTGTCTGACTGCCTGCTTGCTGGCTCAGGGACTGATTGGCTGACTGTCAACCTCTCTTCGAGGTGCACTGCCGAAGGCAATAGAATTTTTTTAAAAAAAATTTTTTACTAGGTTTTGCTACATTTTACTAGGTTTTGCTACGTGCATACTAGGTTTCACCAAATGCCCCACTGCCCCCCCCCCCCCCAGGCCCAGATTTCATAAAGGAGATTTACTGAAGGAAAAATTGATTCGGGCCATTTTTGGTACACAAACATTTGGGTTCCGGCCCCTCCCCCCTCCCCCCCTTTTCTAATGCATTCTCTCCTCAGGCACCGGCTGCACGGAATGCGAATCCGGGTTCTATGGCCTCAACTGTTCCAACACATGCCCTGGGGCTGACGGGGACGCCGCACTGGCCTGCGGGGGCCACGGCACGTGCGACGACGGCACCACCGGCACTGGCCAGTGCACCTGCAGCCGGGACGCGCAGACGGGGTTCTGGGCCGGGGCCGCCTGCGCCGACTGCCAGTCACGGTACTACGGCCCCGCGTGCATGGGCGGCTGCAAGGTCGGGGTGTTCGGGGCTGCGGGGGCGGGCCTCATCTGCAGTGGCCACGGCACATGCGACAACGGCCGCAACGGCACGGGGGAGTGTCGGTGCTACGCCCCCTTCGCCGGCCCCGAGTGCGGCCTGCAGTGCCCCGGCTTCGTGGGGCGCAGCCCGTGCTCCGGCCACGGCGCGTGCGCGGCGGGGCCGGACGTGGGGTTCGGGGTCTGCGAGTGCCTCCGGGACGACGGGGCGGGGCACTGGAATGGCACCGGGTGCGGGGAGTGCGCGCTGGGCTGGGTCGGCGCCAACTGCACGCACCGCTGCCCTGAGTGGCGGGGCCAGCCGTGCGGGGGGCCGGGCAGCGGCCGGTGCGTCGCGGCGGCGGGCGCCGGGGCCTGCCGCTGCGCGCCCAGCCACGCCGGGGACCGCTGCCACCTCCCGTGCCCCGCAGACGCGGGGGGCACGCACTGCGGGGGGCACGGGACGTGCGCCGTCGGCGCCGCGGGGGCGGCCATCTGCCGGTGCCACGCGAACTGGGCCGGCCGCGCGTGCGGCGCGTGCGCCGAGGGCCGGACCGGGTCGGACTGCGCCGTCCGCTGCCGGACGAACGCCACCGGCGCGGTCTGCGGCGGCCGCGGGCGCTGCCTCGCCAATGGCGCCTGCGCCTGCGCCGGGGGCCACTGCGGCCCGGCCTGTGGCCAGGGGCCGGCGGCGTGCTTCACGTGCCCCGCGGGGGCGTACGGCCCCGCGTGCGCGTCCGCGTGCACCTGCGGGCCCCACGGCGCCTGCCTCGACGGCCCCTTCGGGACGGGGGAGTGCCTCTGCGACGAGGGGTGGGTGGGCCCGGACTGCACGGTCCCCTGCGAGGGCGGCGCGGTCCCGGTCTGCAGCGCCCACGGGCGCTGCCACAACGCCACCGGCGCCTGCGCCTGCGCCGCGGCGTGGCGCACGGTGCCGGGGGCCGCGGCGTGCGGCACCCGCTGCCCGGGCCCGGCCGCGGGCCCCCCGTGCTCCGGCCACGGCGACTGTACTGTGGCGGCCGCGGCGGTCCTCTGCCGGTGCGCGCGCGGGTGGGGCGGCGCGGACTGCGGGACCGAGTGCCCGCGGGACGCCGGCGGCCGCAAGTGCAGCGGCCACGGCGCGTGCGACGCCGCATCGGGCGCGTGCAACTGCACCGCGTCCGCCGCCGCGGGGCACTGGGGCGGCGCCGCGTGCGCCGAGTGCGCGCGCGGGTACTGGGGCGAGGGGTGCGGGCGGGTGTGCGTGGCCGGCAGCAGCGTCGCGAAGCTGTGCCTGTGCGACCCGTCGTGGGCCCTCCCCAACTGCTCCGTGCAGTGCCCCCTCAGCGGCCCCGGCCTCGCGTGCGCCGGGCACGGGGTGTGCGACAGCGGGGCCACGGGCACGGGCGCCTGCATGTGCCTCCTCGGCTACACCGGCCCCGCGTGCGACGTCCGGTGCCAGGGCGGCACTGAGAACCCGTGCAGCGGCCACGGCGCCTGCCGGGCGGACGGCTCCTGCCGCTGCGCGGACTCCCCCGCCGGGCGCTGGGCCGGCGCGGAGTGCGACGTCTGCGCGGACCTCTACTTCGGCCCCAACTGCGACCTCCTGTGCCCCCGCGACGCCCTCGGGCGGGACTGCAGCGGCCACGGGCAGTGCGTCGCGACGTCGTTCTGCACGTGCTACGCGGACGCGGTGCACGGGCACTGGGCCGGGGACCTCTGCGAAGAGTGCGCCCACGGCCGCTACGGCGCCGACTGCCAGGGCACGTGCCCCGGCGGCGACTGCTCCCCGTGCTCCGGCCACGGCGACTGCGACATGGGGCGGACCGGGGCCGGGCTGTGCACGTGCCACGCCGGCCCCGGGGCCGGACACTGGGCCGGGGACGACTGCAGCGGCTGCGCGCCGGGCTACTGGTCGCCGTCGTGCGCGGCGGAGTGCCCCGGCGGCGCCGCCCGCCCCTGCGGCGGCCACGGGGACTGTGGCGGCGGCGTGTTCGGCGACGGCCTCTGCGCGTGCCACGCGGCGGAGGGGCGGGGCTGGTGGGCCGGGGCGGTGTGCGACGAGTGCCGGCCGGACTACTTCGGCCCCGGGTGCGACCGCGCGTGCCCCGCGGCGGGCGGGTGGGTGTGCGCGGGGCACGGGGTGTGCGACGACGGGCGGGCGGGCGGCGGGCGGTGCGCGTGCTACGCCGCGTACGCCGGGCCCGCCTGCGAGCTGCTGTGCCCCATCGCCGCGGGCGCCGTCTGCAACGGCCACGGGGCGTGCGCGCGCGACACGGCGCTCTGCAACTGCAGCGCGCGCTGGGCGGGGCCGGCGTGCGGGGGCTGCGCGCACGGGTGGGTGGGGGCGCAGTGCGCGATCCCGTGCCCCGAGGCGGCCGCGGGGGGCGTGTGCTCGGACCGCGGCGTGTGCGCGCCCGTCGCCGGCGGCGCGGAGGCGACGTGCGAGTGCCGCGCCGGGTACGCCGGGCTGGCGTGCGAACTGGAGTGCCCCGGGGGGGCCCGGGCGCTGTGCGGGGGCCACGGGGCGTGCGTCTGGCACCGGGAGAACGCGTCGGTCGCGTGCGCGTGCAGCGGCTCGGCCGCCGCCGGGTACTGGGCCGGGGCGGAGTGCCAGGCCTGCCGGAGCGGCTGGTCCGGGCCGCAGTGCGCGCAGCCGTGCCCCCGGAACGCCGCGGGCGTGCCCTGCAGCGGCCGGCCCTGCGCGGCGGGCGTGTGCGCGTGCGGCGCCGGGGAGTGCGGCGCCGGCTGCAACATGACGGGGGCCCAGTGCAGCGCCGTCACGTGCCCCGAGGGCTTCTACGGCGCCGGGTGCGCGCTGGCGTGCCCCGGGGCCGGGGCGTGCAGCGGCCACGGCTGGTGCGTGTCGACGGTCGCGGGCCCCTCCGCCGGGCGCTGCCTGTGCGCCGTGGGGTACACGGGGCCGGGCTGCGAGGTCGGCTGCCCGGGGCGCGCGAACGGGACCGTGTGCTCGGGGCACGGGTCCTGCGAGGGGGGGCAGTCCGCCTGCAACTGCTACCCGTACTTCGCGTCCCCCAACTGCTCCGTGGCGTGCCCGGTGGCCGGGGGGCAGGTGTGCGCCGGGCACGGGACCTGCGCCGACGGGGCCGCGGGCGACGGCGGGTGCGCGTGCGACGCCGGGTACGCGACCGCCGACTGCGGGACCCGGTGCCCGGGGTACCGCCCCGGCGACAATGCCACAGGGGTCTGTGGGGGGCACGGGCGGTGCCTCCCCGACGCGACGTGCGCCTGCACCCGCGCGGACGGGCACTGGGCCGGCGTGGCGTGCCGGGACTGCGCCCCCGGCTTCTTCGGCGCGGACTGCCGCCGGTTTTGTGGACATGGCGTCACGGATGGGCAGGTGCGCGGGGCTCGGGGATGGGTCATGCGGTCGAGGGTGGCGGGCAGTGGATTGGACGGTGACTGCGACGAAGGAACAGACGGGGGTACAGTGAGGGGGGGGTGGACAGCACAAACAGTCAAACGACCCCGGCAACAACCAGCACATCCTCAATATGCCAATTATTGGGCGCCGCTGACGCGCAAACGGCACACCATGCCACATTCAGCACAGCCCCAACACACCAACTGCTGGGCTCTGCGAACGCGGAAACGACACCAGCAGGAGCACCGGCCGCAGCGGCCGACAGAACGCAGCGACCCGACGCAACATGCGAAGGGAAGAACGGGTGACTGTTCAGGGCCCCGTAAAGGAGCAACAACCAGACGGAATGTCACACAGGGGGCAAAGGTTTGTGCTTTGAAGGATTTGAACCAGGGTCGGCTAGAAAAAGACTCATGAGCCGATCGGCTCGTGTCGGCGGACCTCGGCCGGGACCTAAAACCGGCGACAGGCCGGTCGTTGGCCGGGGGCTCTACCGCTTGATCACTAATTGTTCCCACAGATCAATGGTCCCCACTGTTAGTATGTGTAGTCCGCCACCAAAAAAAGCCAAACTGTGCGTTTCTCCCTGCCTGCCTGCCTGCCTGCCTGCCTGCCTGCCTGCCTGCCTGCCTGCCTGCCTGCCCGCCTGCCTGCTTGCCCAACAGACTGCCTGACTGACTGCTTGCCTGACTGACTGACTGATTGGCTGACTGTCAGCCTCTCTTTGAGGTGCCTTGCCGAAGGCAATAGAATGTCGTGTTTAAGGAAGGTGGCGCATTGTCCCCGAACGAAATCTGGGGGCTTTGGCAGTGCAGTGTAGTAATTATTGCACAACATAATCATTTTACAATGGGTTACACCAACAATTCAACCTCTTGGGGCAGGGTATGTGAATAGGCCCAAAAAGGCCCAAAATTGGGGGGCATGTGGTGGTTTTCCATATATTCGGGCCTACCAAGCTTTGATCTAACAACCTCTATGACATGATTCTATTGCCTTCGGCAAATCCACTTCGCAGAGAATCTACCTTGAGCACCGAACCCCAAAATAGGGTGCAACACACATAAATACTGCCTACAACATGCTTTGCATACCTTGGATGGTTAGTGTGTGGGTGAGGCAGTGTAAGCTGCGGGAGTTGCAAGGGGGGGCGGAATTTTCCCCCTCCGAATTTTCCCCCCGGCGAAATAATCCCCGCACGGCATTATCCCCCCCCCCCTGTATGCTGGGGGAGTGGGTGCTCTCTGCGAGGCTGCTCCACCAGGCTCTGCACACGGGCGACGGGTATCATGAGGAGAACGCGTCCAGAGCAACAAGCATGTGGGGCCCGAGGAGCGCATCCCTTACCTCATATTCGGGATTCTCAAGTCCACTGATCGCCAAGCCAGGCCGCCCCCCCCTCCCCTTCTGACAACAAAGATTACTACTGCGGTCGCCTGCGCGCAGGGCGCACATAGCGCACGCACACTTTCCGAGGAAAAGGGCAGGAGCATGGCAGACTCCCACCCAAAATACCCCCCCCCCCCGGGGGCGTCACTCAGCAATAGCCTTTCGCCGACCACCCAACTCCGCGCCCCGCCTTCGCAGGTCTGCGTCTGCGACCCGGGCTTCGCCATAGCGAACTGCAGCGTGGAGTGCCCCGGGAACGCGACCGTCCGCTGCGCCGGGCACGGGGCGTGCCGCGACGGCCACGAGGGCGACGGCCGGTGCGCGTGCGACGCGGACTACTACGGCCCCGACTGCAGCGTCGAGTGCCTGCCGCACCGGTGCTTCGCGGACGTCCAGCACCCGCCGCCCCGCGGCGCCTGCGACCCGGGGACCGGGCAGTGCGTGTGCCAGCGGAACGCCAGCGGGTACTGGGCCGGGCCGCACTGCAACGAGTGCGCCGCGGGGTACTGGGGCCTGGAGTGCAACCGCCTGTGCGCCTGCAGCGGCCACGGGGTGTGCGGGTGGCTGGACGGCGAGTGCGCGTGCTACGCCGACGCGGCGCGGGGGTACTGGGCCGGCGACCGCTGCGACGTGTGCGTCCGGGGGTACCTGGAGCCGCTGTGCCGGGCGCTGAACGTGGTGGTGTCGCGGGGGCTGGAGCTGCCGGCCGCCACGGCGGAGGTGGTGGACGTGGAGAGCGCCGTGCTCAGTGACGAGGAGTACAGGTGCGCCCCCCTTGCCCCTACCTTTGCACGGACGGGGGGGGGGACCCCCGCAACAACCAGCACGACCCCCGGTACGCCAACTACTGGGCGCCGCTGACACGCAAACGGCACATCCCGCCACATCCAGCGCAGCCCCAACACACCAACCACTGGGCTCCGTGAACACGGAAACGACACCAGCGGGAGCACCGGCCGCAGCGGCCGACAGAACGCAGCGACCCGACGCAACATGCGAAGGGAAGAGCGGGTGACCGTCCAGGGCCCCGTAAAGAAACAACAACGCGACGGAATGTCACATGGGGGGGGGCAAGGGGGGCAGTCGGGCGTTGCCAACTTCCAACCGCTGCTTTTCCGGTTTTGGAGGATTGTGGAGCTCGTTGTGCTGCGGCGTCGGGGCAGAGAGGCCCCGCTGGAGCATCAGTGGCAGGTCCACAACTGACCTCTGGCGCCCCCCCGTCCCACCCCCACAACACAACAAATTTAACTTTGTTTGCCCAGTGCCGAGCCAACAACCGCCGGGGCGGTTCCGCCTCTTTTTCAGGTGTTTGGAGGTCTTTCCCAGTTCCATGCGTCTTCCTTTTTCGAACAATATGGCACTGCCATGTGCGAGCCGGGCAATCCCTGCGGTACGTACATATGTTTGTTGACCGGGACAAGAAGAACAGCGAACGACGCACAGAATTGAAGCTGCTCAAGTTAGGCACCCCCCTTCACAGGCACAGACCTCATATATATTGAGTGGTCGTGCTAACATACACAAGATCGGTGTGTCGACTGTCCAATTCGGGGATTCTGCCTGCTTAGAGCACAGAAATGATGCCACTCACGCCTGCCTGCGGTGGCAGTGGCCACCCTCAGCGCCTCCGCGACCCCCACCCGCACTCTGTCGGCGTCTGCGACCCCAAGCGCAACCGGCAGCTCCACTGCGACCGGCACACAGTCCCCCACTGCGTCCGTGACCGCCACCTCCACAGCGACGCACACGGCCACGTCCACGTCGACGCCCAGTGCGACATCCACCGCCACCTCCAGTGCCACCTCCAGTGCCCTGTCCCTGACTGCCAGTGGCAGTCAGCCCCCCCCCCAACCGCCCCTGGCACTCCTGACACCCCCTCCCCTTCCCATTGCCTCGCTGCCCCGACCCACCCACCGCCGCTCTGGGCCCTGCAGTCTGCTGTACACGGGAGGCCGGCCGCTGCTCATCTTCAACGTGGACACGGGCATCACCGTGGCGAAGCTGACGCTGCCCGGCACCGCCCGCTCCGGCAGCATCGACGGCAACTTCATCTACCTCCTGTGCGAGGCGACCGGCACCCGCGAGACCAGCGTCGTGCAGATCACCCGCGGCCCCCAACCGGAGGTCGTCGGGGGGGCGGTCGTGACGGTGCAGACGGCCGCGCTGCGGCACCGGCGGGCGATGCAGCCGCAGGCCGCGCTGGGCTCGTCCTTCACCAAAGTCTTTGTGGTGGACGGGCTCCGGCACCTGCTCTTCTTCAGCGCCGGGGGCCTCACGGCGCTGGTCGGGTCCCTCACATACGTCACGCACGCCGACACCCCCATCCACTTCGCCCCGGGCGCGCTGGGGCTGGACGCGGTGCGGGTGGCGGCGCTGCACTGCGGCGGCCCGTGCGGCGCGGGGCGCGGCAACGCCTCCGCCTCCGCCTCTGTGCTGCTGCTCGGGGGCGCGCGCGGCGGCGCGTGGCAGGCGGTGGCGATGGAGCTGCCCATCGCCCCCGGCAGCGGGGTCTACCACCTGGGGGACCGCGTGGCCGTGCCGGAGTGCGCCACGACCCCCTGCACGACCGTCAGGGGGATGGCCATCTCTGGCGACGTCGTGTACATGGCCCTCGAGCAGAGCTCCGGGATCACGTTGGCTGCCCTAAACCTTCAGGTGGTGCCGGGGGCAGGCCATTGCTTCGTGTGGCGGACACCCCCCGTGGGGGGGGGTAGGGGGCGGGGGGTCAGAGGCCAAAAAAAAGATGGTGTATCTGAAATGGTATCTAAAGTTTCCGGCCTCTTTACTGAAGTTCTGATGTGGGTGGGTGGGTGGGTGGGTGGGGCGGCCGGGGCTGTCCAGGGTCCCATACGCTCCAACGGTCCCTAAGCAATTGCCGTGCCTTGGGCTGAGTCGTGGATGAGGGTTGCGGTTGAATCAAGAGGAGCGGGTGGTGAAGGGCTCTGAAGGTGGCCGAAAGCATTGCCCCCATTTCATGAGGGAGGGATGAAGTAAGGGACGGAGGGAGGGTGGGAGTAGGGGTTGGGGGGCTTGGGGGGGGGGGAGCAGTGGTCTGCTTGAATTTCCTTTCCGGCAGAGGGGGGGTGTCCTTCCCCCGAGACCCCCATCCCCCCCCCTCCCCTCCCCTAAAGTGTTTGCAGTCGGGAGCGACGAAATTATGGAATGGGAGACATTTTTCAGGCCATTTTTGGTATCCAAACTCCGCACCATCCCCCCCCTCCCCCGCTCAAGCAAAGCCCTGGGGCGGGGGGAGGGGGCGGAGGTAGGAAAGAAGGAGTCAGGGAGTGAGGGTGTGCCATGGTGTCATGGTGTCAGTCGCCAGGTCCCGTTCCCGCAAGAACGGTTGCCCGTGGTCCCGGCCGGGCCAGAGCAGCACAATGCCGCAGCAAGTGCAGTGCCCTGTTGCGCTGTGCACCCCCCCCCCCCCTTGCCCCCTTCGGTCGCAGGGCCGCATGGCCTGGGCTGCGGCACTGGGGCCACTCACTCCGGTGCACAGGGGTGAGGGAGTAAGGGAGGGGGTTGGTCGCTTTGATTTGGGGCCAGGGGGTTTTGGACCACCCCTCCCTCAAATTGACAGCCCGGCTGCAGCCTTTGGAGTGGGGGGTCCTCCGTCGTATCCATCTCACCCCCAAAAGGGGGGAGGACACCACCTGATCTGTAGACTCAAATGACCCAGTGGCAGTGCATCCCTATTCCTAGCACTGGGTATTACTGCCCCAGTTTCCTTCTCCCCCCCCCCCCCCCCCCCATTGAGGCCCCATTGATGAAAGCCGTGGGGCCGGCCCGGCCAGAGCCTTATGCGGACACTGCAACCGGACCATGTCGAGGCCATTGAGGCCCCCTTTTTGGCCGCATTTTTCGCAATCCAGCTTTTCACGATGTTTATTGTGTGCGTCCCTTTGTCCAATGCGTTTTGGCGAGCAAGTCGCTTGGGTATTTGGCACTCGTTCTGGTTGGATTTGGTACATTTGTTGGTAGAGAGAAAGAGAGAATGGACTCACCCGTGTGCCGTTGCCTGGTCTCAGAAGCTCTGAGAGCCTGTGAAGGCTCAGTCACTAGTCACGCCGGTCTCTCCCGTGGCCTCTGTTCATGCTCCCGTTCCTTGAAAACTGGATGGCCACCCTCCATATCCCGCACATCAGCCATACCTCAAGCCCTAACCTCAGCCCCAGCCCCAGCCCCGGCCATACTGCCAGGGCCTTGATGCCCCCCTTTCCTGATATGCTCTGTGCACCAGAACACTGTGGGCCATCTGTGTTGGGTTTGAAGGATTCGGTTGAGGAGCTATGGAAACGGGGAGTGGACGTGCGAGGCGCAGCCCCGGGGGGAGTAGTATGATCAAGGGTGATGGGCGGTCTGAGGGTGCAGTACACTTTGAATCCTGGTGATTGTGTGGCACTCCAGAACGGCAATGATTATCGAAACAGGAAACAATCACAATCACAGCACGCCACACCAGCCGAAGCTCCGGATTTGATGCAACCAGTTGCCAAAGATGCCACTCAGCCTCCACCTCCTCCTCCCCCTACACCACCGTCCACACACGCTTCCACACAGGTGCCCTCTGGTAATGTGCCCAGGCACCCCCCCCCCCCCCGCCTCAGCCCCAGTCCAACCCGCCGTTCATCCGTTTTTGTGTTCTCTGTCAGGCCCTCCCCAATGTGACGCTGAATGTCAGCTCCGTGTTGGCTGCGACGCGCGCCAGTGAGACGGCGGTGGACATGTACGCCGACAGCCTCACAACAGCCCTGTTCCTGGCCACCGCTGTCTCCGGGCAGCCGGGCGTCGTGTACAAGCTGAAGGCCGACACGCTGATCCCCTATGGACTCGTGCGCCTCGGGATTCGCGGTGGGAGGCCGGAGGTCTGTGTTGTTGCCCTCGCTGAACTTTGCCCTCGCCCTGGCCCTCTCCGCTGCCCACGGGCCCCGTGCCTTTGGGGAGATTTCGACGCCCTGAGCCTTTGGGCAACGCGCTGCGGGGGGGGGGGGTGCCACGGGGACATGTTCACCTTTTGAGGAGGGAATCGTGACTTGGGGGGTTGGTTGTCCACCCGTTGGGTTGGTAGTGTTCCCGTGCCCATGTATGGGGGGGTTTTTGGCAGTGCAAAGTGGGGGGATGAAGGGGGCGGGTTAAACAAAAAAAAAACTGAAGGTCGGGAACCCGCTCGGCTACCCCTAACAACCGGGGACACTGATTTTACTCTGTGAGAGTGGGACAGTTGTTCCCCTACTCACAAGTGCTGCTTCCGCCCCTTGGCGTCCCTCCCACGCCGGCGCCGGCAAGTCAACGGTGGAGTTTGGAGGGTGCTCAGGTTGGAAGATCAGTTTGGATGGGGAGGGGCGAGGGGGGGGGGGGGCGGGCTCTCCAGTCCGCAACTTTCCGCTTTTTTTGGCGGTGCTCCCATGGTGCTCGTGATAGGCACTGCGGGCGGTCTGGGGATGGGCTTACAGACGCCTTCAGTAGCCTTTAAAACAAACTACCTTTGGGACGAACTCTGCAGTTCATAAACACTGCCGGGTATCGGACGCGCCCAGTACTCTTCTGGTGGTGGGATCTCCCTTGAGTGTGCTTGAAGGCAGTGGATGGCCGGCCCAAGGGAAAATCCTCTGCTGCAGGTGCCCTGGACCTCCCTTACGCACCGCCCGCAAACCTTTGGGGCTGGGTTGGGCTCTGAGACGGGGACTCACCGAGGCCCCGTTTCCCCTGCCCCATCTGGATTGGGGCTCGTCGGCTGGTGGCCAATTTTGACACATGACGCTTTGGTGGTGGCACTTGTGCCTAAGGACATGTTGGTCGTTGGTTCCAAGTCATTTCCAGCGGTTCTCAATGACAGCGCCCCATGCGGGCCCCTTGTTGGAACGCGATGAAAAAGCCAAGCTGCTCATTGGCTGTATCAGAATCAAGTTAAGAGTTGAATGATCTCTAGCCAGAGTCACTAGAGAAGTTTGAGGTGGAATCACTACATAAAGTACAGCCAGCCAGAACTTGAGTTAGAGCTTGCTCTGGTGGGGGTGCTGCTTTATGTAGTGGCCTGGATCGGGGCATATTCGGGTTGGTTCACACGACTTGAGTGTCAGCACAATCAAAGCAGAACCACTCACCATCATTGATGCCACCGCTGCAGTACATTTTGCCTGTGGCGCTGTGTGTGGCGGGTGTCCCGCAGCCGACATTCACTCGCGCATGCACGTTGCCCGGGAAGGGGTGAGGGGCGGCATGTGGTGCTTTGCAGTGTGCGGGCTGCTCCACCCCCCGCCCGGGCCCTGTGCACGCGGTCCCTGTGCCCCTGAAGAGGTAGTCCCCTGCGGAGGATACTTCGGCGGTGCTGGCACTGGTCGCTGTATTGCGACGTTTTTCTGTCATTGGGCCCGGGGATGTTACTGTGCCCCGCGTTTGTTCGGGGCTCCATACGTGCGGACCACGTGCGGACTAGTGGTTGGCCCGTGCTCGGGAGGGGGTGGGGTCTTGTGGAAATCTGGGGTCTGTCGGTGGTGCAGCCATCCCCCAACCCCCTCTCCCGGGGGGGGGGGGGGCAGATTTCTGCGGCTCTTTGGGTCCAGAGACCAATGGATGCGGTGCAAAAGTGCAGAGTCAGACTCCATGTCATCTGATTCCGAGGAAGAGAAATGTTCGAGACTGCCATTGGGGACCAGCTGGTCCAATGCCCTTGTGCATTGCATATATCAGGAGTCAACAGCAACCGCCAGAAGCCCCCAGGACTTAACAGCATCCGTAAAGTGGGTGGGTCGGTGTGTGGATGGATGGGTGGCCAACATACCCCCTCCCCCCCCCCCAAGGGGGTGGGAAGTTTTTTGGTAGGATTTCCCCCAAACCCGGAAGGGGATTTAAGCTTCAAAAAATTTTGGCCCTCCTTCCACAGCGACCACAGGGGGACCCAGGGAGGAGGGGTGTCCCAGCCAACCCCCCCCCCCCTTCAGACACCCCCCTTCCCCCGTTCAGACACCCCCCTTCCCCCGTTCAGACCCCCCCCTCCCCCCCTCCCCAGACTGCAGGGCGTGGGGAGTACGCGGGGGGCAGCGAAAAAGGGGGGCGCGCGGGAAGCAAGTGAGGAACAGGGGTACCTGTGCCATCGGCCAGGCAGTCCTTGCGGGTCTGTACTTCGGCTGAGGGCCCTTGGACCTTGCAGCCCAAGCGGAAGGAGAGAGGGAGAGTGGGCAGTATGCGGTCCACGCCAACACCAGGGACGTCTGTCCTGTGCCCTTGCCCCCCTTCCCTCCCCCCAGGGATGTATTAAAAGGGGAGGGACCTCAGAGGCGGCCCCAGAAGCGGTTAGACAGGCGGTTGGAGGAGGTTGCCAAAGCCGTTGGGGGCGGTTACTGTCGGTTACAAATGCCATTGAAGCTGGCACTTGGCGTTGGGGAGACAGTGGCTGGGCATAGGCTGGGCGGCCTGGAGGGGGGGGGGGGGGGCTTCCAATGCATCTCTGCCCCCCCCCCCCCAGCGCCCCACGCCCCACGCCCTCGCCCTCTGGCTCTCCTCTGCGTCTCACCAAAGGTCATCAAGTCTCTGGAACCCGCCCCGAGTCTCCGGCACTTGTACGTGCTCATGATCGTGCGGCAGCAGCCCATCATCCTGACGCTCCTGCTGTACGCCGTGACGCAAGTGATCCCGCCGCTCGCGGACACGGCGGGGGGGACGAAGGTGGAGGTGTACGGGGAGGGCTTTGTGCCCGAGCTGGACTGCCAAATGCAGGCGGGGCTGACTACCCGGGCCACGTTCGTGGGGCCCAACCTCATGCTCTGCGAGACGGCCCCGACCAATACGAGTGCCACGGATTGTCAGTCGGAGGTATGCCCCTGGGCGCTGATCGAACGCCTGTTGCCACGGGGGCGTCTTTGATGGTGTGCTCCGGGAGCTCCTCCTTCCCTGCGGCCCAGGCACTTCGCTTTCGGACCGGGGCAACATGCAGCGGGAGCGATTGTCACGAGCGTTCGGTCGTTGCGGCGTGGGTGAGGGAGTCGCACGCGCCGTGCGGGCGCCGTGCGAAGTTTTGGTACATCGATTTACACGGGCACTAGTCTTGTCCCCATTTCAGGTCCAGAGGCACGGTGTTGCAGTTGCTGTTGCGTGGTTCTGTGCCGCGTGGCCCCGGCACATCCGCCGGGGCGGATGTGGAGGACCGCCTCCGGAGCCCCGGCGGCCTGTGCTTGGACCCCACCGCCGGGCCCGCCCCCTTCTCAAACCAGTCGCGCTCGCCGCACGCGGCGCCGGACCCCCTGGGCCCCGGCAAGGGCTTGTCAAGGGCTTGTCAAGGGCTTGTCAAGGGCTTGTCAAGGGCTTGTCAAGGGCTTGTCAGGCCTGGCGCGCAGAAGCCGGACCTGGACGGCCCGGCGTCGCCCGGGAAACACGTTCTCCGTGAGGCGGCTGCACTCCGCCGGATCGAGTTCCCAAATTAGCAGCCCCGCGTTGCAGAACATGTGGGCCAGACGGGGGAGTACTGGCCGCAGTGCGTGCGTGGCTCCAGCGCTACCCCCCCCCCCCCCCAGTGTGTTCCAGAGGGGCTCTCTACCGGGCACAACCCGTCGAAACATCAAACATGACCCGCTCCGTGCGCGCGCCGTGCAGCATCGCCCCCGGTGCCGCGTTGTTGCGTGACAACCGGTGCCATGAAGTGGGACGGGGCAGATCGAACGTCCGCCCCCGTGGGCCTGCGTCGTGGATCCCCCTCTGTTGTCCCGCCCGCCGGCGGTCCACCTCCGCTCGGCGTTTGCTCTGCTGCGCCGTGACTCTCCCCGCGCCCGCGCCGGATTTGGGCGTTTGACGCGTTTTGGGCTTTTTTTTCGGAGCCTCCCCGCCGCATGCGCACGGAGCGGCGTGACCGGCTGAACATTAAGGCACCGCGTCTCTGTGCCTGTGGGGGACGTGGCCTGCGGGACATCAGCGGAGTCATGCACTCGCCCCCCCGCCTCTTGCCGCCACCGCCCTTGCCCTAATGAGTTTGCTTGCCCCCCCGCGCTGCTCCGTCAGGCACTGGAAGTGACGCTGCAGACCAAGGGCCATGTCACCGAGAACCTCGTCGGCCTGATGCGGATCCCGACCCCGACAGTCACCTCCGTGATGCCGACGCGGGGGTTCTATCGGCAGCGTCAGGCGGTGACGGTGTCGGGCTACGGCTTCGTGTCCACGGAGTACGCCGCCTGCAGATTCCAAACGGCGAATGGCACTGTCGAGGTGTCCCTGTCTTGCAAACCCCTTCTTTTCCCGCTCGTGCTTCCCCCGTATGCTCTCCTGCCCCTTTATCCCTCGCATCGGGCTGGGGTGATGGCGTTCCATGAACAAAGGCATGAAATTGGAGATTTGAACAGTCCGCGCTTGTCAATCCCCACAGAATTCAACTGCGCAAATCAGGCAAAGACGCCGGGAATACCTCGACGTGCAGTGCAGTACAGTACCGTACAGTGTCCTGCGGTGTAGTGTGGGCTCCGTCCACTACCGGCGGGGGGGGGGTTATGCAAGCCAGAATTTCTGCAATTCAAATTCTGTACGAAATTTTTGTACGCAATTTGTTCGGTGTTTCTAAGGATTTGTGCAGGTCTACGTTAGGCATTGCAAGCGCCCACTGTTTCTCATGAGCAATCATTGCGAATCACACATAATTTGTTCCCTCATTTTTAAGAAGTGGCGTAGGTATTGTCGCGCCGGAATTTGTCACATTTCCCCCCGCACGGAATCCCCCCCCCCCCCCCCCGGTGGTGTGACCGGATCCCTGAGCAGAAAGAGATGAGCCCTGCACGCCTCCGGTCCAGTGGGTCCCAGGGCTGCCGGAGGTTATCTACGGGTTGATAGAGGTCACGGGTGTCTCGGGTTTCCAGGGGCCCAGGATTTGGGGGTATCGGCAACTGCTGCACTGACGTCAGGCACTAGCCGGTGGACCGTTTGTGCCCCTCGCCAGCGGACCCGTCATGCGGTAGGAGACAAGGCAGAGCAGCGCGGCAGCAGCAAGTACCGAGGGGGGGGGGAGGGGGTTTGGTGGGCCATAAATGTGGTGTGGGGAATTTGGCGTTTCCATTTCGCCGCCAAGTCTCCCACGTCAAATCCCGGGGCTTCCTGCTGTGCCCTCCCATCCCCTTGTGCTTTGCATGCCCCATACCTCATTGTTCCTTGATTCCACCACATTTCCCACCACCAAATTTACCGCCGCCAGATTGACTAGGCACCCCCCCCCCTTTGTACATGTAGCCATGGGCCAAGCAGCATGCAAGGCGGTGGGGTGAGAAGCCCAAGGCCAGGATAGGGGCAAGAAGCAAAGCAGGAGGCGTGGTGTAGTGTGTGAGCTCTGCACGCGCACATTGGTCCGGTTGTAGATGCACCACATCCCCAGGGGACTGTCCTGCCGCTGTTTGAGCCCTATCCTGCCTCATGTGTGGGCGTAAGGGTGGCGACATCATGGTCAGCCTGCCACAGGACCACCAGGGCCGGCTGCGTTGTCGTCAAGTGCTGGACAATGTGCACAAACGAGCCCAGACCCATGCCGCCCCGGCCCATTCAGTCCTCACGTGCTTGGCCCGTCCAGGCAGACAGTTGGGCTATGCTCCGAGGAGATCGAGGTCAGCCGTGCTGTTGCTGTGGCCAACGAATGGGGATCCGCATTGGGTGGGGTACTCCCCCTTCTGTGGGGCAAGTTGGGGTACCTCAGGACCTGCCCCCTCCCCCCGGCGGCCCGTCCGGGCTCCCTGTCGCTGGAGCCCTGAAGGCGGGGGGGGGGTCTGAAAAAGGAATTCGCCCCCCCCCCCCGGCACAAGCCAACCCCCCCCCCCCCCAATGTCTTTACCCCCCCCTTTCATCCCTCTTTCTCTCTCTCTCTGTCTGCTGGCACCAGGTATCACGCACAGACGTCAGCATCGTGAGTGCCACGGAGATGATTTGTTGGCAGCCCGCGTTGCCTGCCCCGCTGCCAGTCCCCACGTACGTCGAGATCTCCATGGACGGTCAGGTATGGCGGTCTGCAAGGGTGAGGGTGCACACCTGCCTTTGGTATCTCCCCCACAAGCAGGTCAGCCGATTTCATGCCGAGCCACCCGGGATTTTCGGTGGGGTCCAGTGCCGAGTTTGTCTGGTCTACTGACTTTTTTTTTCTTTGGGAGATGCCGCCGAGAATGGCAGATGCCCGCCGCTGCAGACATGAGATTCGTGCCATTGGGGATGGCATTGCTGCCGCTGATGACTTGTTTTTTTGCCAATAACTGTCACGTCTGCGTTTGCAGAGAGTGGGTGGTAGGGCAGGCATGTGGTTGCGTGCCCCGTGCCTGCGGATGTAGGGGGCCGCCGCCGCAGCATTGCGATGAGCATTGTGCGAGACCAAAGAACGAAGAGGACTGCTCTTCAGAAGCATGTAACGGAGAGCCTCAAGGCACTCTGTAATGGTTCATTGGTCACGGCGTACTTTTGAGGGGACGGTAGTGCCCCCTCTGCCACTGCTCCCTCCTACTGAACTCTTCGAGGCCCCTGCAACAAGTGCAGTTTTCAAATCGCATGGTGCGTTGTGAAGCGCTGTGCAACGCTGAGCAGCCGTCGTGTCCATGGGCTTTGCTGCGCTGTTCCTGTGGACACCGTCCTGACTCCCTGTCCTTGTCCCCTGCCTCCGTCCCCTCTGCATGACCGATCTCTGTGCCGCAGTCCATGTGCCCCATTTTCAAGCAGCAAACCGCCACGCAACCGTTGCTCCATGTGCCCATTGGGTCTGAGAGAGAACCCGATCCCTTTCCATTCGCCGCTTTAATTCTACGCTGTTCCAGCGCACCGTCCGAGGGGCTTCCCCGCCCAAATGGTGCTACAAGGAAGCTTTGCATTGTCCTGAACACCCCAGCAGCCCTTCAACACGCCTCAGCACGTTCTCGGTCGTCGCAAGGGCTTTGCTTGAAGAGAGGGGGGCACCCCCTTCCCCTCCCAACGCTCCTCCTTCAACTCTACCCGAAGGCACGTCCACAAACCCCCCGCCCCCCCCCCCCAGCTTTTCCAACCGCCAGTGACTGCCCCCCCCAACCGATTTTACAGTGCGCCACAACCGCTTTGTCACTGCTCTGAGTTGCCCCGCAGAGCGCCCTCCCCTTCAAGCAAGCCCCTGGTCGTTGCTGCAGGTGTTTTCCGCCAACCTGATTCAGTATTTCGTGGTCGGCTCCCCGGTGGGCCTGAAGGCTGACCCTGATTTTGTCGAGGTTCGGGCAGCGAATGTGACGAGCCTCCGCGATCTTGATACCCCTCTCACCGTCTACACCATCGATAAATACGGGAATCGGGTAGTTGCTGTGTGCCGTGCTCCGGGTGTCGGTGGGACGATTACTGGGCAGTGACACAGTCACGGTGGTGGTGTTGCAAAACGGGTCTGGGCTCTTACCGTTGCTGCCTTCGCTGGTTGCCGCTGAGGTGGAATGTATGGGCTCATAGGCAACCCGGCAAACTGCGCCGTGCTTCGATTTCCTTTAATGCAATGCGCCATTGCCATGGGCCACATTGTCATGCATCACATCGCTATCATCGCATTACTATGCAGCACATTCCTATGCATAGCATGCATCACATTGTTATGCATCACATTGCCATCACATTGCTATGCAATGCATAACATGCACCACATTGCTATGCATCACTTTGCCACGCATAACATGCATCACATTCCTATGCACCACATTGCTATGCATCACATTCCTATGCACCACATTGCTATGCATAACTGGTGCCAAAACACGAGGCCTTTCAGGCGGAATGCACTTCCTGTGTGTTCTGTTCGGTCATGTCTGTCCGGGGTAGGGGTAGGGGTAGGGGTAGGGGTAGGGGTAGGGACAGGGTTATCCATCATTTGCTTGTCCTGGAAGCTAAATTGCTTGTCGCGGCCACTAAAACTCGGCCATGAAATGGGCTAGACGGCGCAAACTCACACGAAACTTGTTCGAGGTGCCGCAGGGGACACACCCTGATCCTGGACCCTATACTCCCAGGCTCCTTTTCTGATTTACACTTTCTGAGTGTCTAATTTTTTTTCGGTATTGACTCGGTCCACACCGTGGGATCTACCAGTGCATTGTCACTGAGTTTGTAGAGGCCCTTGGGCAATCTCTTTCCAAATAGAGTCCACATCCTGCGTTTTGCGGTGCTGGTGGCGGTTGCACTACACACTTTTGCTCAAAGCACCGCGCTGAGACAGTGGCTCACAGCGCTTTTTCTCTTTGACCGCTTTCTTCACATTCACACATCCTTAGGGTCACTTCTGGTGCCAAAAAACCAGGCATTTGAGCCATAACGCACTCCTTGTAAGGTGCATCGCAGTGCTATGCACCACATTGCTACGCATCACACATTGCCATGCGCCCTTATGCATCACATTCCTATGCATAACATGCATCACATTGCTATGCATCACAGTGCTATGCATCCCATTGCTATGCCCCACATTGCCAGTCACCACATTACCCCGCACCCCCCACTGCTTTGCCCCCGATTGCTATTGTTCAATGGGGGTCATTGGGCTGCAGGTTCTGGAGTACGACCTAAGCAGCTACGTGGTGGGCGCCTCCATCGATCCGCACGTCATGGACACCCCATCACTGGCGCTGAGGGTGTCGGAGGGCTTCGGCAGTTACGCAAGTGTCACTCTGTTGGCCCCCAAGACCGGCATTTACCATCTGCTGCTGACCAACGCGCAGTTCCGGAGTACCACCGTGGAAGTGTGGGTGGGGGAAGGCGATCCGCACCATCTCGAAGTTGCCGTAGAACCGTCGGAGGAGACGGACAACATTCACAAATTGAGGTCGCACTCTTGCACGTCTGTTTTTCCCCTGAGGAATTTTTTGTAGGACCCGGGGCGGGGGTTTGGCACAAGGCTTTGGTGGTTGGCTGTGTTATTCTGCTCCTTCCGCTATGACAAGCGGGCCTCCGCACTAGTGTGGGCATCCCCCTGCCTTTGGGGGGGAATCCAGAATGCAACTTCTGCCCATGGCGTCCTCCCCTGACGGCCTGATCAGTGCCCGGGATGCGGTCATCACGAACACCCCAGACGGGGAGGTGCTCACCACAACCCGCAACCCCGGATGGGGGGGGGGGCAGAGGCGCGTGGGCGGCAACAACAGTCAAACGACCCCGGCAACAACCAGCACAACCCCCAATACGCCAACTACTGGGCGCCGCTGACACGCAAACGGCACACCATGCCGCATTCAGCACAGTCCCAACACGCCAACTACTGGGCTCCGCGAACGCGGAAACGACACCAGCAAGAGCACCGGCCGCAACGGCCGACAGAAAGCAGCGACCCGACGCAACATGCGAAGGGAAGAACGGGTGACCGTCCAGGGCCCCGTAAAGGAGCAACAACCCGATGGAATGTCACACAGGGGGGGGGGATAGGGCTGAGGAGGGGGGGGGACCCTCCTCCTTAAAAATTTTCCGTTCCAGTGCGTCCCTGCCCCCGAGCGCCCTGCCCCCCGGCCGACTGGTTGGCTGCTCTCATAAGGATCATGCCAGTCATCATGCCACACCCCAGTCCCCCCAAAGCCAGGCACGTTCTGCGACTCGGACAGGCCCTCGGTTGCTGCAGCCCAATCCCCTGCCCCAGCCCCTGCTCCAAGAAAGGGCCCCAGACCCCCAGTGGCTTCTGACGTCAGCCCAACTCATTCAGACCGCGCGCACCGCCACCTTGACCGCATGTGAAGTGCATCAACGCCGACGTGAAAGACTGCAACTCCCCCTGACGAGGGCCGTACGACCGTCGAGGGTTTGGTCATACGTCCTTCACAAAAATGCGACCAAATGACCTCCATGTATATTGTCCCACCGCCAACTGCAGGGCTACGGGTGCGGTGAGATCAGGCCTTGGCTGAGTGGGGTCGGGGCTGGGGGTGGCCTCCTGCCCTGGTGAGGGGATCTCAGTAGGATCCAGCCCCACATGCCAGGCAGCTCAGTAGGAAGGAGCCCCGCCCTATGGGCAACTGAGTAGGACCCAGCGCCATCCACAAGGCTCCTCACTAGGAACCCGCCCTGAGCCCCCCCCCCCCCCACTAAGCAAAGGCCTGGGTGCGATGCCGTCCACGACTGTTGTTAACTACCAAAAGAACGGTCGAGGGTTGAATGAGGACTACACCAGAGGGCACTTGTGCAGCAAAAACCCTTTGCAAAAGGCCGGGGAAGGAGAGGGCAGTCTGCGGCGCGCACAGACACAGAGCGTTGACCGGGATGAGCACTGCACATGTGCCTGCGATGCGCGTGGGACCCCCGTTCGAGGGGGGCCGGCTTCCGCACATCCGCCATCCCGCACCCGCTGCGACTGCCCACCGGTCCCCCGTCTCTGTGAATCAGATGGTCTGCCTGGGACGCAGTTGGCAGGAGACGGAAAGAGGCTCAATGCTATACAAAAATTTTTTTTCGGACGATGTTTGGTACACAAACCCTCGTGTCTCAGAGCCCCCCTGCCCCTCTTCTCCTTCAAATGCATCCCGGAGGGGGGGGGGGGGCGGGGGTTGGATTCCCCTGTCCACATTTCCACTGATTTGACGCGCCAACCGTGAGGAATGCATCGCGGGTGGCGCTGCTTGTGGCGTGTCTGCCCCCCTCCAAGGGCTCCACAACCCCCCCCCCCCCCCGCCCCCCAAAGTGACGTCTGCGCCACGAGTTTTGCTTTGGTACCCTGGGCCCCCTTTCCCTGCGCAAGTGCGACCTTGCCCAAGCCTGACGCCCCCTCGGGGGGGGTCTGGGGGGGGGCTGCCAATGAGAGTGTGAAGGGTGCCGCAGGTTCAATGGGATTTATAGCCCCGCGCCGTCAGGTCCGGCAGAGGACTAGAGGGCCCTGTGCCTTGGCGCTTCTCTGCCGTCCCTCACGCGGTCACGGTGCCGTGTCCCGTGCGCTGCCCAACACGTCTGCAGAGACCAGCCGGTCCTGGAGCTCCGAGACAGCGCAGACAACACCGTGTTCGTGCCGGACGTGGGGCGACGGACCTTGAAGGTCCGGGCGGAGGTATCTGCCTCCCATTCCCCTGTCCTCCACTGACCCCCATCCCCAGCGGGTGCGGCCCAGTGAGCCCCAGGCGTCGGCTGCTGGAAGTGGTGGTCTATTCGGTACCCTCTGTGGGGCCTGTGGGGACAAATGAGGGGAGTTCGTATCGGCGTACCCCTGACAACGGGTGCCAGTGCTGGGGCACACCGTGGTCCAGTGTAGAGGTCAATTGCACGGCTCAATGAATTGGCGGGAATGATGGGCTGAATGTCCAGGCCACGGGCACTCTCAGCCGTTCGGACATCACACGTACAGGCGTGGGGGGGGGGTTCACACAGCAGCACAGCCCCGGCACACCAACGATGGGGTTCCGCGAACGCGGAAACGACACCAGCAGGAGCACCGGCCGACAACACGCATTGAGCCGACGCAACATGCGAAGGGAAGAACGGGTGACTGTCCAGGGCCCCGTAAAGAAACAGCAACCCGACGGAATGTCACACAGGGGGGTTGGTTCATGGCACTTTAATTTCCTGTGGCAAATTTCGCGTTTCAAATTGGCCGCGAAATTTCCCATGCGAAATTCAGGGTTCTCCGCGAATTTCTCGCACACTAGTGGTACACACTGTGGACTCTGGCGGGGGCTGATACACTCAACCCCAGCCCCGGACATGAAAAGAAGTTTGTGTGTGGGGGGCTGTTCTTTTGAGCATTACCGCCTGGTGTCAGATCTCGCTACTCTCAGGTCACCCACGGTCTGCAGCTTTGCGCACGTTGCACTCCGCCGTGCCCCGCATTGTTACCCGTACCGTCTGGGACGTTGAAGCGACATGGCATGGGCCACACACATTTTGTTTGCACTGCCCGCCACGCGCGGAACCGTTTTTTACCGCTTGCGCCGATCGCTCCAGGTGCATGCGGTTTGGTCACCGTCAGCACATGCATCGTGGCATATGCCACCTCCAGGGCGGTGCACACAGGAGTGCGCTGACTGGTGCTCCGACTTTCCTATACCATCGGCGCACTAGCCCCGCAGAGAACCATCACAACCCGCCCGCGTGGTGCCTCTGGCCCCGGGGGGAGGGGGTCTCAGCATTTCCATTAATATCTCCGCATATTTGAACTCTGTGGTGCTGTACGGCAGATCCAAGGGGTCCCTGCTTGGCGAGGGCTGGCAGTTGCATGCCGCGGCAGGGCTGCAGCAAACTTGTTGGTGTCCTACCCACCGGTTGTCTTCGTGTTGCATGCTTTGTAACAGAAAGGGGCCTATGGTCTTGTAGGCCACTGACGAGCCATTTCTTCCTGCGCTTTTGTGCTAATCGCCTCTTGTGCGCACGTGCACTCGCCCAGCCTCTGGGGGGCCGTAGGGGGACAGTTTCGTGGGGGAGTTTTCGTTTTCAGTTCGGTGCCGCATTTCCCCCCCGAATTTTGTGCAATTTGGGGTACTCCCTGCTCCCTGGCCCTTGCAGCGGGTGGGGGACCCCTCACCCGTACCCACGTCAAACAATCCCCCAGAGGACCGGAAACAAACAAAAGGCAGTTAAATACAGGGGGCCACAGGGGGCCACATCACCGAACAGGACAAGTCATCCGGGGGCTCCGTTGACACAACCAAAACACGTTTGGACCCCCAGAGGGTCCGAATGAGCAGTGGCGAGAGGCCAGTAGGTGCCGCCAAAGGCAAACAATCAGATACCGAGGCCTTGTGCCAACCCCCCCCCCCCCCCTTTGTGCGAGATTGCCAGGAGCTGCGCCGCAAAGCCGATCCCTGCAACCGCATTCGTCAATGCAGTCCGACCCCCTGCCCCTGTGCCATGTGCCTTTGCAGGTGCGGCCAGAGCCATACGGCAACAAGAGTGTGTTCTTCGCCCAGTTTCTGGACAAGGGCCAGTTCCCGTTCGACAAGGTCCAGTTCGTTGCCCGGTACGGCACGGTCTACCACCTGCACTTCAGCCTGGTCCCCATCAAGGGCGTAGACTTGACGGTGGCCAACGCCACGTCAAACCCCATCGAGCCGCAGGCGTGCCCGACCAGGCCCAACGCCCGCTTCTTTATCCCGGGGGACATCGAATGTAAGCGCTGCGTTAAGGGAGGTACGCCGCCGCGCTTGTCTCTGCTTCAGTTCAGTCTGCTGCCCCTGACTTCCCATTTATTCGTGTCATGACTCACCATTTGAATTTCGTCGTCCATGCTCTTTTCACTCGCATTCAGCCGCACCCCTCTACAGGGGGACGGGGGGGGGATTTGGGTCCGTAATTTTTCGCCTTTTTTTTTGGCAATTTCGCAATTTTCCGCAGTCCCTTTTTGCTGGTCCCCCTCGCGTGTTTGTTGGTGCCCTGTGTGTCCCCCGTGCAGAAGTGTTGCTCCTCGAGGCTTCAGGAGGTTTGGTGACGGCACCGCAATTTTCGCGATTGGATTCAACGCTCCCCGACCGCAATCCCCCCCCCCCCCGCCCCCTGTCGCTTCATCGCACGGTGGTCCTTCAACAAGTGCTCCAGACCTGTGCCTTATTGACGGGCTGAAGGCAGGGGCGCAGACCATGAGATTTCCAGGGCCCTTGGCGGAGCAATGGAGCGTTTGAAGTGCCCGAACCGGAACCAACAGGACGGAGAGCACAGGGGGCGTGGACACGTCGAAGTGCGGAGGGTGACGGCCCAGACGAAGCCTGTCCAAGACATCGTTTTGATGTGAAGTGCCTGCTCCGGAGGGGGACATGGCGCCCAAGTGCCCTCCATTCCCTTTGCAGCGCCCGAAGGTGCCGCAGCTTTACACTCAACTTGTGAGACCCTCCCCTTCCGCCGGGGCCGCACTCAAACAAAAGGAGGGGGCTCTGAGGGAAGAGGGGTGGACCATCGGTCGGTGCACTGCCCTGCCAAAGCTGCAGGATGATGGCGGCGGTGCAAATATGGTACTGGGCCCGCGGTCCATTGCAACTCCGGGGGAGGGGGGCCCTTTGAGCTGGTGTGAATTGGGGGAGGGGGGGGGGGGGGGGTCTGGAAAACAGGCGCAAGGGGCCGGACCTCGTTTTTCCCCAGTGCCAAAAAAAAATGGGTGGTGAACCGGATTTGCCAAATTTATGTGTAACATCGGGTGTTTGAGCGATTTCAGACGTCCTGCGGTGCTGGTGGTGGGCCCGGCCCTTGGAGCCTGATTCGAGAGGGGGGGGGTCTGGGAAACAGGCACAAAGGGCCCCCCTCCCCGGAATCGCACTGGGCCGCGGGCCCTGGAACTCAACACCAACATCCGACGCGAAGCACCGCATGAAGCGCACTGGCAACGGCCAAAGCTTCTGCAGTTCTTTCAGCCGCACGCGGAAACCTGTGCCAATACACATCCTCCTTCCAATTTTCCTCCTCTCACCCATTGGTATCAACCGAAACACCTTTTTTGAAGGACCAATGAAAACGGTCGCTTGTGATACGCAACAAAATTCTCGTGTTCCACACGCCGCAATCAACACAAAGGAGGATCGGGAAGGAGTCATAACCCGCATACTCGGCCCACGGCCGCCCATACCGCCCGTTTCGGTGGCTAAACGTAAGAAAGGGAGCCGGGATGGAATTCCGCTTCCGAGGCTCCACAGCTTAAGGGCTCTGTCAAGGGCTTGTCAAGGGCTTGTCAAGGACTTGTCAAGGGGTTGTCAAGGCGTTGTCAAGGGCTTGTCAAGGGCTTGTCAAGGGCTCTTGTCAGGGGCTTGTCAAGGGCTTGTGTCCGAGTATTGACGTGTGCTCTCCCCACAAACTTTTGCGATCAACCAGTTCCGCGTTTCCTCAGGATTGTAATCGGGGAGGGATGAGGGGGTGCGGTCTGGCCAGGGTCTCTCGGATGCGGTCGCAACCCCTGCCTCAGACCGGCCCCCGTTGATGAGGTGGGGGCCGGAGGTATGGGTGGGTGAAGTTGAATTCCCCCGGGCAACTTGTGTCAACTTCGGCCTGTGAAAAAGGAATCGCGGTTTGAGCCATGTGACAAAGCTGGCACCGGAAATGAGGAACGGAGGGGCGCTTATGCGGTCAGGTGCGGCAGGTTTTGCATGAAGAAGCACCCGACAGCACAGATCCGGGGAAACGGTTGTCGCTCAAACATGTCGAACACACGTTTGGATGCAACGCACCGGTTCTGCCGCACAGCGCGCGCCATGCACCAGCCGCTCTGCATAACGACATTGGCTGCCCGCAGGTCTCCCATTGTGCGCCCTGCAAAGCACCCCCTTTCTCCACAAACCACACCACCGGGAGGGCGGGACCAGCGTCAGCACCCCCCAAAACCCATTCAACGCCTCCATTGCGCTTGCGCATGTCCCTCGCGTACAACGAAGGAGTGAAGCACGTGATGTCGGCCACATGCTCTGTTTTCGTATCGTGGCCAAACCCCCAGAGCTTCACTTACCAACTCAGCACGAGTGGGACCAGTTGGGGGCGGGGGCGGGTCCCAGAACCCCGCCTCCCCCTGTTAAATGATTGGGAAAACTTTTTCTGGGCCTTTCGGCCGACGAACAGTTTTCTCCGGCGCCTTCGGCGCACGTCTATTTAGGGCAAAATTTTTCTTCGGCGCCGATCAAAACCCAGGGCCAGTGGGGGGGGGGGGGTCAGGACCCGCCGCCACAGAGAACCAGAAATGCGAGGGTCAAGACAGCGGCCTGGCGGACCTTCAGGAGAAGATCAACCCTGCCTCATGCGGTGAAGAATAAACGGGTGACTGTCCAGGGCCCCGTAAAGAAACCACCGATGGACTACATGTCATACGGGGGGGGGCAGGGACCCCCCCCCTCTGAAGTGAAGCCCTGCAAACCCCTCGTCCGCCTCCGTTTCTGCGTCTCCTTCAGCGATCTGCAACGGGACCTCGGTCCTGGTGACGCAGGAGGGCTACTACCGCACGACGGAGAACACGACGGTCTTCGTGCAGTGCCCGGCGTGGCTGCCGCACAACGCCTGCCTGGCGAACTACACGGTCGGCACGTGCAACGACCACTACAAGGGCACGCTGTGCGCGGTCTGTGCCCAGGGCCGCAAGGGGCGCAACTGTGACGACTGCGATGCGATGAGCGTGAGCCCCGGGTGGCAGCTGATCGGGTTCGGCGCGGTCTATTTCCTGATCTTCTCGTGGACGACCATCCGGGCGTTCATGCAGGTCCCCGACGTCGTGTGTCGGTGCACGGGTTTGGGGGCGGGTGGGTAGGAGAGCCACACGCCCCCCTCACCCACTGTGAAGCAGAGGCCTCCCAGCCCAACACCACAGGCCCCCGAGGCGCTGCGGAAGTGGCAGACCCGGGGCGCCTGGCATCCACTTCCCCCGGGCGCACAGCCCCCCTTGCAAAAGCGACAGCAAACGGGTTTCGTCTCGTCGCGTTGCTGTGTTCTGCCTCTGCCTCTGCCTCTGCCTCTGCCTCTGCCTCCGTCTCTGCCTCTGTCTCTGTCTCTGCCTCTACCTCTGCCTCTGCCTCCGTCTCTGCCTCTGTCTCTGCCTCTGCCTCTGCCTCTGCCTCAGCCTCTGCCTCAGCCTCTGCCTCTGCCTCCGTCTCTGCCTCTGTCTCTGCCTCAGCCTCTGCCTCTGCCTCTGCCTCTGCCTCAGCCTCAGCCTCTGCCTCCGTCTCTGCCTCAGCCTCTGCCTCAGCCTTAGCCTCTGCCTCCGTCTCTGCCTCCGTCTCTGCCTCTGCCTCAGCCTCTGCCTCAGCCTCAGCCTCTGCCTCTGCCTCCGTCTCTGCCTCAGCCTCTGCCTCTGCCTCAGCCTCAGCCTCTGCCTCCGTCTCTGCCTCCGTCTCTGCCTCTGCCTCAGCCTCTGCCTGTGCCTCTGCCTCTGCCTCTGCCTCTGCCTCTGCCTCTGCCTCTGCCTCAGCCTCTGCCTCAGCCTCTGCCTCAGCCTCAGCCTCTGCCTCTGCCTCCGTCTCTGCCTCCGTCTCTGCCTCTGCCTCAGCCTCTGCCTCAGCCTCTGCCTCTGCCTCAGCCTCAGCCTCTGCCTCTGCCTCCGTCTCTGCCTCCGTCTCTGCCTCCGTCTCTGCCTCTGCCTCAGCCTCTGCCTCAGCCGCTGCCTCAGCCTCTGCCTCTGCCTCTGCCTCCGTCTCTGCCTCTGCCTCCGTCTCTGCCTCAGCCTCAGCCTCTGCCTCTGCCTCTGCCTCAGCCTCAGCCTCTGCCTCAGCCTCTGCCTCTGCCTCCGTCTCTGCCTCCGTCTCTGCCTCCGTCTCTGCCTCTGCCTCAGCCTCTGCCTCAGCCTCTGCCTCTGCCTCAGCCTCTGCCTCTGCCTCTGCCTCTGCCTCTGCCTCTGCCTCTGCCTCTGCCTCAGCCTCTGCCTCAGCCTCTGCCTCAGCCTCTGCCTCCGTCTCTGCCTCCGTCTCTGCCTCTGTCTCTGCCTCTGTCTCTGCCTCTGCCTCAGCCTCTGCCTCTGCCTCTGCCTCTGCCTCTGCCTCCGTCTCTGCCTCTGTCTCTGCCTCTGCCTCTGCCTCTGCCTCCGTCTCTGCCTCTGTCTCTGCCTCTGTCTCTGCCTCTGCCTCAGCCTCTGCCTCTGCCTCTGCCTCTGCCTCTGCCTCAGCCTCTGCCTCAGCCTCTGCCTCCGTCTCTGCCTCCGTCTCTGCCTCTGTCTCTGCCTCTGCCTCAGCCTCTGCCTCTGCCTCTGCCTCTGCCTCAGCCTCAGCCTCTGCCTCAGCCTCTGCCTCAGCCTCTGCCTCCGTCGCTGCCTCCGTCTCTGCCTCCGTCTCTGCCTCTGCCTCAGCCTCTGCCTCCGTCTCTGCCTCTGCCTCTGCCTCTGCCTCAGCCTCAGCCTCTGCCTCTGCCTCCGTCTCTGCCTCCGTCTCTGCCTCAGCCTCTGCCTCCGTCGCTGCCTCCGTCTCTGCCTCTGCCTCTGCCTCTGCCTCTGCCTCAGCCTCTGCCTCTGCCTCTGCCTCAGCCTCAGCCTCTGCCTCTGCCTCCGTCTCTGCCTCCGTCTCTGCCTCAGCCTCTGCCTCCGTCGCTGCCTCCGTCTCTGCCTCTGCCTCTGCCTCTGCCTCAGCCTCTGCCTCTGTCTCTGCCTCCGTCTCTGCCTCTGCCTCTGCCTCTGCCTCTGCCCCCCCCTTCTCATGATTTCCCTGGGGCTTATGTAGCCTCTATGCCCCTGACCGCCCCGTGCCCCCCCTCGTGCGTGCACAGACCCCCCCCCAATATTGTGTTCAGGACGCGACCTCCAAACGGCTCCTGACCATCTCCATTTGGAAGCGGGCCATCGGGTACTTCCAGACCCTCGGGACCATCCAAACGGTGCTCAACGAGATGCCCCTCGTCCAGAGCGTGTTCAGCTTCCTGAGCCGCCTCACCAGCATCGCCTTCCCCCGCACCGCCGCCATGTGCGCCTTCCCGTCCCTCGACTACTACGACCTCTTCTGGGTCTACGTCTCCCTCCCGACCGCCAGCATCGCCCTCACGTTCTTCGCGTACCTCTACGACTGGACGCTCGCCTGCCGGCCCTGGCACGCGCTGAGGCTCACGCCGGAGCAGCGGAAGATCGTCCGGGCGCGGCTGATCACGCGCGGGCGGACGGTGGGGGAGATCCTGGTCACGACGTCGTCGGTGGTGCTGCTGTTCTTGTACCCGACACTGAACCGCGCCACCGCGCGGATGAACAAGTGTGTGGGCCTGTGGTGGTGGGGCCAATGGTCCGGGGATGTGAGGAGTGTGTGTGTGTGTGTGTGTGTGTGCCACCGGGGGCGGGGGGGGGGCAGGGAGGTATTAGAACGGCCGTACACCGGAGGAGGGGGGAGTACCCCCCCCCCCTGGACCCCCCTCCTTCCTCCCCTTCCAATGTTTGAGGCTGACAGCCACAATTTTGCTTCGGTGCCAAGAAGTACGGGGTACGGGGTACCTTGAGGTACGGGGCGGGGGGGGGGATTTGGGCCACCCATCCTTAGCACTTTGCAGTTGTGTTTGGCGGCATGCCTGCGGGGATATCCCCAGCCCCATCCTGGTCGCCGGCCGCCACTTCCAGCCGCAAGAGTGCCAGTCGGCTGAGCAGAGATTGGGAAGCCCAAGGACCCGGCTGACTGAGGAGCCCCTGAGCCCCTCGAGGGTGGGACACCCTGACTGCAAAGGAAGGAACGGGTATTAAGGAGCACAGGCCTTGGGCTTGGGGGCGCTCTCTTCCCCTGATGAGTCAGTGGCAGGGCGCCTCCGGTGCAGACAGAGCTGAAGGCTGCGACGCTGCACCCCTTTGAGGTTTGTTCAGAGGTAGCTTGGCCGTGGCCAGTCGGCCTGTGTAGCGCCCAGTGGGAGGGTCGCATACCGTGCACCATCGCGTGGCGGTGCCCAGGAGAAGGCGGTTGCAGTGGGAAGGGGAAACGCATGCCGACGATCCGTGCCAGTGCCTGGCACTGCTTGGCAGTGCCTCACGTATCGGCCATGTGTCTGTGGTGTGGGAGATTGCTCTTGGAATGGAACCGGGTGTTGAGGAATGTCCTTCGGTGGCACTATAGGCACTGCGTACTTGTGTTTGTGGACGGGGTTTGTGTTGTCCCGTCATTTTCTCGATCTCTTTCGTGATGTCGGGCCTGCGCGGTGAGACATGCATCTCGAGAGCGCGGTGGAGGGATGCGCGACACGTTGCCGGCCCTCAGTGAGTGGTGGCAGCATGAGGCTGGTGTTAGTCTGTGTGTGGGGGTCAGACGTGCCACTAGCGTCCGGAAGGGGCACTGAGTTTCGGTTAGGAATCAGCGCTGTCCCATGTGCCAATCGGTGATATCCGCTGCTTTCGCAACCAAAACTCAGTAGGAACAAGCCGCATCCCCTGTCTAACGCAGTAAGATCCAGCTCCTTCTTATCACGCGTGACCTCGCGGAAACTAGTGCCAAGTCTGATGGGGGTGCATCGTGTTGTGCGCGGGGATGATCCCGTGTGAGTTGAAGGGGTGAGTCCATGTATTCGGGTGCATGTGAGGCCACACATTTTGGCAGCAGGTGCAACCCCATGTGAGTGGGTTCAGGTGTTGGTGAGTGGGCGCACGCTGATGGTACGCGGGTTGCGCTGTCCCGCCCCCGCCGGCTCTGATACCCCGTGTGCGCAGGTGCGTCAAGTACACGTTCGACGAGTACGGGGACACACAGTACATCCTGAACGACGACTACTCCATCCGGTGCACGGACCCCGAGTACCTGACAATGCGGATCTTCAGCCTCATCTTCCTCGGGGTCTACGGCGCCGGCGCCCCCCTCGCCTTCGTGCTGGTGGGGTTCCTGCTGCGGTGGAGTGAGCGGGGGGAGCAGGCGGAGATGAACGGGCTGGCCTTCCTGTTCGTGGGGTTCAAGAAGGAGTACCGGTGTGCAGGGGGGCAGAGGGGGCAGTCCGGGCCTCCGCAGAGCGCCCGGGCGCGGCGGTGCCGGGGGGAACAGTCCTCCGCTGTGCTCTGTGCCGCCATGGGGGACCCCAAGAGTGTCTGAGAGTTTGGGGGCGGCGTTGGGGGGGGGTCGCTGGGGGCTGCCCTGGCAACGGCAGACGGGTGCCGTTCCTGATCACACGATGTGTGCGGCGTGCCCCTCGCACCCCCGAACCGCCGGTGGTGGACCACCCAACCCCCGGTGATGGGCCACGCTTTTGTCGGTTGTTGTAGTTGCTGACGGCTGTCGGTTGGATTCCAAGTGGCACGGCGGGCTTTCAACTGCGGGGGGGGGGGGGGGGGGGGGCAGGGACTTGCTTTAATTTTCATTCCGAGGGGGGGGGGGGGGGGCCTCCCCCCTGAACCCCCTCCCCCCCTCCCCTGGACCCCCTACCCCCCTCCCCCCTCAGCTCAAGTGCAGCTGAAAACCTGGGTTTTGGGAACTTTTTTTGGTGACGGGGAAAAAATTTCTCGGCGCCTTCGGCGCACGCCACACACTGTTTACTTATCGTTTTATGTGTACTCTGCGTTCCTTGTCTTGCAGATTACCATGACCCAACGCTCGTTGTCAGTGTATTTTTGCTCCCCAGTCCAACCGTCGCCACGCGCAAAACGCAAAGACGTAATCGACGCACTGCTTTATTTTAGGTTTAAAGATAGGATCACTGGCCGGAAGAGACAAGAAGCATACAATGAGGCACAAAAGGCATGTGCCACACTGTTTTTGAGTGTGCCAATGGCAACACTTGTCTGATGTCTCCCATTCAGGCAGTGACTCAGATTCCTCATCATCATCAGGTTCCAGCTCCACTTCCACTACAGATGGAGGCTCCAGTTGAGGGGACTCTAATTCTGATTGACCATGATCACTGTGAGTTGGCATGAGATGGGCAGCACTTGGGAACGCGGGGTTTCAATTGGGGGGGGGGGGGGTTGGCACAAGGCTCAATTTGGGGGGGGGGGTCGATAGAGCCCCCTGGCTAGACCCCGCCCCAAAAGGGGCTCAATTGACGGTACCCCCCAAATCCTACTCAGACTGACCCCCGGGCCTCGGAGGTGACCCGAACCCAAACTTCGGCAAAAAAAAAAATGAAAATGGGATTTTTGGAATCAGCACGTCGAGGGGGTTCAGAAAAGTGGTCATTTGCCGTGTATTTGGTGAAAAAAAAATTTGACCAATTTTGATGCTCAAAAATTTTTTCGACGCATTTGGCACCAGAGTTTATAATAACTGAATAATGGTCCTGT
>OZ038395.1:22697517-22780017 GCA_964036045.1 Eutreptiella sp. 'Long Island Sound 2002'
AATAAAATACTTTTCCACTATTTTTGGGTCACCGCAAAAGTTTGCCAAAATGAAATTCAGAATATCCAACACAAAACTTCGGATTCCGCAAACAATTGGGATTCGCACGGTGTGGCCCGCCCGCAAAACCGCACGTGCGCCCTCTCCCCTGCCCTCAGGTATTGGGAGTCCGTGAACATGTGCCGCAAGCTCGCGATGGTCTGCGTCATGACGTTCCTGAGCGACCCGCGCCTCAAGATCTACATGGCAATGTGGACCCTGACCGTCTTTCTCCTCCTGCAGGTGCCCCCTCCGTGCCCACGCCCGCGCAGTGGCCTGCACTGGACACGCCTCCCACCCCTTGTGCGCCAAGGAGCGGTCACTCGGGTGGTGTGCCCTCCGGGCCCCCCGTTTACGAGGACAGTTGCACCGCCGCCCGGACCTCTGGCCCGGGTGGACCCCGGGGCAGGGAAGCGCTCGGCGCGCCCCGGGGCCCCTCCAACCACCCGCCCCGTCACCGTGGGAGGCAGGTCCAGCCTAGAGCAGCACCACCCGTGCCAGTGCAATCAGGGAGTGCGGACCGCCCCCAGTCGTGTGTGGAGCATGGCCACCCCCTGCCATCGGCAGTAGTGGGCGACCAGCGGCATGTCGGTAGACCTGGAGGTGGCGTGTCCAGGCCAACAACTCCCCCGGTGGGCTCATTGTCAGGCTCCTCCAGCCTCCCCACCGGGGCCTGGAGCACCAGGCGACACACTTCCCCAGGCAGCACGCGCGCCCCACACACACAGGCACGGCGGCATCTCCCTCCTGCGTGTGCCACCGCGGGGTACGGGGGCGGTCATCAGTCCGGTAGGCCTTGAGACCGGACAACCGTGAACCCGCCGGACCAGTTGTGACGCGCAGGGAAGGGCGATGTCCGTGGTCCCGGAGGTCCGGATGAGGCCTTGACCCAACCCAACCCAACCCACCCCTTGTGCGGCTGCCCCCTTCCGTCTTCACACCCCCGCCACGCGCTGCACCCCTGACCCGTGGGAAGGCGCACCGAGCCTTCGCAGACGCCCTTGGCACGGCGGGCTTTCAACTGGGGGGGGGGGGGGGAGGGGGCGGTCAATGGAGCCCCCCAAAACTGGGGCGGGGGGTCAATAGAGCCCCCCAAAACTGGGGGGGGGTCTGGGAAAAGGGCTCCATTGACAGGAGGACCATTATTCAGTGATTATGAACTCTGGCGCCAAAGGCGCCGAAAATTTTTTTGAGCGCTAAAAATGGTCAAATTTTTTTTCACCAAATACATGGCAAATGATGACTTTTCTGAACCCCCTCGACGCGCTGATCCCAAAATCCCAGTTTCATTTTTTTTGCCGAATTTTGGGTCCGGGTCACCTCCGAGGCCCGGGGGTCACTCTCGGTAGGATTTGGGGGGTCCCGTCAAATGAGGTCTCCGGCAGAAAACAGGGCATTCTCCGGGAAGTTGACGGGGTCATGCGGCCTCCGGAGACCCGTGGGAGGTCTGGCGCATGCCGCTCTTTCAGGGGTCCGCTTCTTTTCAGTGCCTTCGCCCCGGGACGCCCGTTGGAGAAGGCCCGGGTTGGGCAGGCAAGTGGAGGCGGTGGACGGGTGCCCGACGGTGGTCGACCGACGTCAGTTCGCGCGTAGCCGACCGAGAAACCCGATGGAATGTCACACGGGGGGGGGGGGGGGGGGGGGTTGGGCGGGGTCCCGTGGGGGGCCGCTTTTTCAAAATCGATGTTTGCTCGGTCCAATTTCGGGTCAAGATTCGTTTTGGGGGTGGGTGGGTGTTTGGAGGCTCAGGATCCCCCCCCCCCCCCTTCTTTACAGACGAGGCCCGCTGCGGCCCTGACTACGGTTCAGAAATGGCCCGTGCCTCTTGGCTGTGCTGATGGGCCGGCCACGCCTCGTGCCCCGTTTTGCTCCTCCGTGGCCATCCAGCGATGTATTAGAACGGCTTTACACCGCAGGAGGAGGGGGGGTAGCTCCCCATGGACCCCCCCCCCCCTCCTCCCCTTCCAATGTTCGAGGCTGACAGCCAAAATTTTGCTTCAGCGCCTTCGATGCCAAGGGGATTTACGCTTCAAAATTTTCGGCCCGCCTTCGGCGAGGACCATAGGGGGACCCTGGGAGGAGGGGGTTCCCAGCCAAACCTCCCTGCCCCCCCCCCCCCCCTTCTACTACATCCCTTTGGCCCCCCTCTTCCACGTGTTGCTCGCATTCCTCCAGATTGTCTACCAGCCCTCGGCCTCCCCCATCCTGAACCGCATGGACACCCATTCGCTGTACGCCCTCATCATCAACCTCAACATTTACCTCTTGGTGATGGGCACCGATCCACTTGTGACGATGGTATGCCCCTCCTTCAGCGCCATCCCGCACGGCCCATCCATCCCTGGCCCCACACCCCCATTCCGATGATGAGCCGGCAAGGAGACCACTGCCCCCCCCCCCCCCCCCAAAAGAGCCCACCCCCTTCATGGCAGCCTCAGTACAGGGGAAGTCGGGTTTTGAACTGGCGGGGGGGGTTCGGGAAAATGACTCAATTGACAGGACCATCAATCGGCTATTATGAACTCTGGTGCCGAAGGCGCCCAAAAGTTTTTCGGGCATTGAAAATGGTCAAAAATTTTTTTTCACCAAATATATGGCCAATGATGACTCTTCTGAACCCCCTCGACGCGCTGATTCCAAAAATCCCATTTTCACTTTTTTGCCGAAGTTTGGGTCCAGGTCACCTCCAGGGCCCGGGGGTCAACCCCTTTTTTGGGGGGTACAGCCAGAGGGCTGTATCGACACCCCCCCCCCCCAACCCCCGACCGTCTCTTGCCTGCAGCCCCCCCCCCCCCCCATGGCCTTGTGTGACATTCACGTTGCTGGTTGTGGTGAGCACCTCCCAGCCCGGGGTCTTCATGATGACCGCATCCCGGGCACTGATCAGGCCATCAGGGGAGGACGCCATGGGCAGAAGTTGCATTCTGGATTGCCCCCCCCCCCCCCCCAAGGCAGGGGGATGCCCGCAGTAGTGCGGATGCCCGCAGTAGTGCGGACGCCCGCTTGTCATAGCAGAAGGTTCAAAGGCCAGAGGCCAATAGAGGCCGCCACAGGCCAACGGACCCAACCCTCAAGGCCTTGTGCCACCCCCCCCCCCCCCCCAACTCCGTGCAATAGGCCTGTCTCTGCCGCCTGCCCTTATGAATTCCCGGGCTTTGGCCAAACACGGGGAAGGAGTCCCATCCGACGGTGCACGTGGACGAGTGTTGTTCTGGGCTCGCCCTATCTCCATCTCGAAGCCAGACCCTCCCCCGGCCACACTGCCCAGACCCACAGCGACATCCAGACCCGCACCCACCTCCGCACCCACACCCACACCCACACCCACACCCACACCCACACCCACACCCACACCCACCTCCGCACCCACACCCACACCCACACCCACACCCACACCCACACCCACACCCGCACCCACACCCACACCCACACCCACACCCACACCCACACCCACACCCACACCCACACCCACACCCACACCTACACCCACACCCACACCCACACCCACACCCACACCCACACCCACACCCACACCCACACCCACACCCACACCCACACCCACACCCACACCCACACCCACACCCACACCCACACCCACACCCACACCTACACCCACACCCACACCCACACCCACACCCACACCCACACCCACACCCACACCCACACCTACACCCACACCCACACCCACACCCACACCCACACCCACACCCACACCCACACCCACACCTACACCTACACCTACACCCACACCCACACCCACACCCCAAGCCAGGCCCACATGCATCACCCCCCCCCCCCCCCACGGGGATGCATTTGAAGGGAAGGGGCCTCAGAGGCGGCCCCAGAGGCGGTTAGGCAGGCGGTTGGAGGAGGTTGCCGAAGCGGTTGGGGGCGGTTACTGTCAACTACAAATGCCATTGAAGCCGGCAGTTGGCGTCAGGGGGACAGTGGCTGGGCATAGGCTGGGCGCCCTGGAGGGTCCCTCCCCCCCTTCCAGTGCATCCCTGCCCCTCCAAACCCACGGAAGGGGACTGGCGCCGGGTGACGGAGACGGAGACGATCACGCCAGGGAGTATGGCGTGGGATGGCCCTCCACGGTGACCTGTCCACGGCACTACGCTGTACCAGCCTTCATGGAGCAAACCCCCGCCCCCTCCACTGGGGACAACACGGCCGTGTGCACCCTCTGAACACACCTGCCCAGAGGTGCTAGTGAACGGCATCAATGGGCGAAAGGGAGTCAGTGTCGCCTCCCGGCACAATGTCTGGTGCTCCTGAGCTGTGCATTGTCCCTCAGATCTCTGAGAACCCCAATCCGTAATCTGCCCCCCCCCCCTCCCCCCCCCAAACCCAATTTCCTCCACCGGCGGATCACAGCGTGCAGCCGGTTCATCCCTGCCTTTCTTTTGGAGGGGAAGGGGGTTTGAGAGAGACCTCGTCGAAGCTGGAACCGCAACGTCTTATCCGGTGAGTCGCGTCGAAGTCCCGTATTCCCCCCCTTTTCCCTTCGGTATGTCGTTGACTGGCAAACCGCCGTCGCTGAACAGTGCAGTGCACTGCTCTTTGTGCGTGAGGCGTGGCAGGAGTGCTCATGGTCCTCCCAATCCGTGTCTCAGGGCGGCTGGCAGGGGAGCTTCTTGCAGGCCTCCATCCTGGTGTTGCATGGGACGGTGTGCATTCACTTCTTGGCGACGTTTGGGTTTGGCATCCACCAGATCGTCAAGAATTTCAGTAATCTTCGGCGTCATGTGGAAAACTGTATGCCCAAAAGTCTGCGGGCGAAAGTATTCCGTAACCGAAGTGCATCTGCAGCAACAGGTGTGATGCAGCAGCAGCTGATTACACATGCGTGTGTGTGTGTGTGTGCGTGCGCGCGTCTCACTCAGTCTCCCTCACGCAGTGTGTGTGTGTGTGTGTGTGTGTGTTTGTGTGTGTGTTTGTGTGTGTGTGTGTGTGCTGGTGATTGACCTGGTCGTTCCCCCCCCCCCCCCGAGGTGCCCCCCTGAGATACAAATGGTCCACGAACTCGCAGGGAGTGCTGCGGTAGGAAGCAAACAGTAGGGCCCGAACTCCGTCACCGAGAGCGGTGTGAAGCGATGACATCAAATGTGCGCATGGCATAGTGCATACAGGGTCAGGTCCGCAGAGGCCGCCTGACCCAGCAGCCTGGTTGTGACTGTCTTCATACCTGACCCCAACCGAATGAAGCTGAGCTGCCTACGGGGCAGCGCAGTGCCTCATTCTGGACCCGGACATCTGCTGGCGCCTGCTTCCCACAGAAAGGCGCCTATTCGCGTTGAATGTGTCTTTGGTTTGACTCCAACTGACGAGGATTCACACTCAGCCACCGTTGTTGTGCTGTGTTTCGCAATTGTGTGTGTGTGTGTGTGTGTGTGTGTGTGTGTTCACGATGCTCTTCTGACTGGGATTCTGGACTGCGGCCTGACGAGATGCTATTTACGACCAGTGCCTGCCCTTGCTGCTGTTTGTGACAGCACTTGGTCGCTTTGTGTCCTCCGTGCGTGTGCGCGCGCGCGTGCGTGTGTGCGACAGAACATGAACGCGGCTTTTTGCAAACGGGCTGGTTGTGTGTGTGTGTGTCTGTGTGTGTGCGTGTGTGTGTGTGCATCCGACCTGGAGGTGGTCGTGTTCGCGAGTCGCCCAAACGGGTGGCATGCCCCCTCCCAAACCCATTAGAGTGCCAGTGGTCAAGAGTACTGCCGATTATCATCCAACGCTGTCAGTCACGGAGTGCACCGGTTGGTGGCTCCGGTCGGTTGAGAGGTTAGTTCTCATACACCCGTGATCCCAGGTTCGAGTCCCGACATGTGCAGATTCCGTTCGACCGGCGCTTACAGTAAAGCTGTGGCCTCCGAACGCTCCTCGGCCGAGAGTTCGCACCCGAAGTTTGATACCGATGATTGAAAACAAGTCGTGCGCTGGCGGCCAGCGGCCGCTAGAAATAGGGAAACTGCGGTCGGGCATGACCCACTGCAGAGAGGCCCTGGCAGTGCAGTGGGTCACGGCTCAGAAGGCAGTCCTTCCAAGATCCAGCCCCCCGATGGGGCACCACCACTCGACCGGTGCTGTGGGAGGAAAGCCCAAAGCCCAGCCCAGAGGCTGAGGGGCGGCACCGACGGTGTAAACCGCGGAGAGTCATGGGCTGCGGGTTGTGTGGGCGGGCGCGCAGACGTGGGGCTCCCGCCCCGAACCGCCCGAGTGCTGTCGGTGACTGTCCAGTGCTGGTGGGGGCTGCTCAAGGGCTGTCCCTTACCGCTCAGCGGCTCTCAGCCCACTGCCCACTGACGGGGCTCTTGCGGGCGGTTGCCGGGGTCGTGGCAGGGGGGTCATGGTGCGTGCGCACTGCCCCGTTGGTGGAACTGAAGGATGCACCCGGGGGCGGGGCTCACACACACGGAAACACAGCGAGGCAGGTTGTGGACGGCCTGAGGGCGGAGTAGGGTGGACAGCAACAACAGAAACGACCCCGCCAACAACCAGCACATCCTCAATACGCCAACTACTGGGCGCCGCTGACGCCCAAACGGCACATCCCGCCACAACCAGCACAGCCCCAACACACCAACCACTGGGCTCTGCGAACGCGGAAACGACACCAGCAGGAGCACCAGCCGCAGCGGCCGACAGAATGCAGCGACCCGACGCAACATGCGAAGGGAAGAACGGGTGACCGTCCAGGGCCCCGTAAAGAAACGACGACCCGACGGAATGCCACGCAGGGGGGTTTGGCAGAGGCGAAAATTGGTACGGCGAAACGTGGTACAACCAAATTGTACCACATTTTGCCCCGGTATTTGAGGACCAAACTCTGAACTGTCCCACTTCCCTGGGACCTGAGGGAGGCATTAGAATAAAAAAAATTCTTGAGGACATCATGTTTCCACGTTGAAGCCTGTTTCGCAGGTGAATGGCAGAGAAGGCAGGTGGCTGAGTTGTAGAAGTACAACACTTCAGCACTGGACGTCCCTGGTACAACTCCTGGGGTTTGCACAGTGTAGAAATTTTGTACCACAGTTTTCCATGGGTTCATCGTTCCAACCTTTCGCCACACCACGTTTTGCCATACCAAACTTTGCACGTGCCAATTTCTCTCCAACCCCCCCTCCCCGGGTATTAGAACGGCCGACAACGGTAGGACCCTCCCCCCAGACCAAAGTGACCATCGTGGGAAAAAACGAGATGTACAATGGGGGAAATCTGGTCAGGCCGTTTTTGGTACACAAAATTTTGGGTCCCAGACCCTCCCCCCCCCCCCCTCTCTCTCTTCTAACATGGGACCCGTTGTGTCCCACGGTCTGTGTCTGCCTCACCCAACCACCACCTCAGACCGCTCCCGGCACGCCAGCTACGACGGGTCCCGACATTCTCGGTCCGGCTCGATTTTCGGTCATTCGGAATGTGGGACCGGGCACCACCTCTCGCGCTCCACAATGGCCACCAAAAGCCCCCACTCCGGCCCCCACCACCACCGCCGCTCCTCCTCCCAATCCAACATGTCCCCGTGCGACTGCGACAAGCGCCTCTCTCTGCCCTCATTCCTGGGCGACAGCCTGCACAGCGTCCGGAGCCCCGAGTCCCCGGGCTCCTACGGGCGGTCCTCGATGCGGCGGAAGCGGTTGTCGACCGGCTCCCTCACAGGCAAGAGGTGTGCCTGCGCTGCCCAGGGCCGCCCCCACGCGCTGTCCTGCACTGCGTTGTCCAACGTGCCCTCAGGCCGAGCACGTCAGCTCCCGCTGTTCCAATAAAAAATTTCCAACAAAAAAATTTTCCAATGAAATTTTTGTTCCAACAAAAAATGTTTGCAATAACAATTTTTTTCCAACAAAAAATTTTCAAACAAAAAAATTTTCCAACAAAAAATTATTGGATTATTCGAAATTATTGGACTTTCCAATAAAGTTATTGGACAAAACGTTTTACTGGAAAATGTTTTATTGGAAACGTTCCGCCTGCCTCACGACCGTGATCCCCCGCGCCGCGTGGCCTCGCACATTGGAGGGCCTGCTGTGTTGTCGGGGCTGCACACCGGACCGCCGCATCGCTGGTGACGTTGTCCACTTCAGCTCAACCCCCCCTCCGGCCTCCCGTCTTTCTTTGCCGCGTAGGATGGGCAGAGTTTTGCTTAGCAACTCAGTATGTCCTTTTGCACCGGGGTGGGGTCTAACACCCCCCCCCCTCCCCCGGACCCGGATTTCATTGTGGGAAAAAATGAAATTTACAAAAGGGAATATTGTTTTGGGCTGTTTTTGGTACACAAACTTTTGGACTTTTTGGGTTCCAGACCCCCCACCCCCACCCCTCCCCCCTCTGAAGCAAAACTCTGGGGAAGACTTATTTGCAGTGGAACCGCATCGCACTCCTTGTCTTTGCCTCTCTACTGCGGCGAAGGGCGCCTGCGACATGTCACTGAAGCGCTCTCCTCTTTGACTTTTGCTTTACACCTCCGCTTTGTGCCGGACGGTCCCGGTCGGGCGGTGTCCCGTAGCGGTGTCCCGTAGCGTAGGGGTGGGGGGCAAGTAAGACCCCACGCCCCCGCCCCCGTGGCCGTGGGGGTGGGCCGTCCATTGACAGAGAAGGGCCTGCGGTCATGACCCCGTGGCCGGTGCATAGGCCCTTCTTCCCCCCCCCCCTCCCACCCACACCCACAGTCCCGAGCCCTTGGTCATGGGCGTTGGGCGGGGGCGTGTGGGGACTGTTCGGCCGGTCGTACCATCGGAAGTGGGCGGCTCTGGGGCCCAAAAGGATTGCTTTTCCCATTGCGCAAGGGCCCGGTTTGCGTGCGGCTGCCCATGCCCGGCGCCGGGGATGTATTAGAAGGGCCGTACAGTTGAGGGAGGGGGGAGGGAACACCCCCCCCCCCCCCGGACCCCCCTCCTCCCCTTCCAATGTTTGGGGCTGACAGCCAAATTTTTGCTTCGGCGCCTTCGGTGCCAAGAGGATTCACGCTGAAAAATTTTTGGCCCGCCTTCGGCGGGGACCATAGGGTGGCCCTGGGAGGAGGGGGGGTCCCTGCCAACCCCCTCCCCCCCCCTCTAATACCTCTGCCCGCCCGGCGCTGTCCACCCCGTCACAGGCCCCGGGGGGATGCCCCGGCCATCCAGATCGACGACGTGGACGACGTGGAGAGCGCCGCGTCGGAGCCCGACGAAGAAGAGGTCGGCTCGCTGAAGGAGCCGCAGGAGCCCGAGGCCAGGCCCCCAGACAACACCAGTTCGTCGGCCGGGTGCACCAAGTCCTCCGGGAGCTCCGCGGAGCCGTCGGTGCTGGTGCAGTGGGCGGACATCATCAAACCGGCGCCTGCGGAGGGCATCCCCTTGCCCGTTCAGAAGATGCTGCTCTCTGCCGAGGCGCAGGACGACGGTGTGTCCTGGACCCCCCCCTTGACCGCAGACATGCCGGCGTCTCATTACTTCAGAACAGCCACCGCGGCCGCAACGGTCGGTGTTTGCGTGGCGCAAACTCCGGAAGGACTCTTGGCCGGATTAAGGGCCTGCCTCGGCCGTGTGGAACGGTCGCGCGTGCATTTGTCGGCCAATTTTGCGAGGCAAGTGCCGAATGAAGTTTTGGCGGTCCCCAGGACCCTGCGGTACCCCCTCCGGAGGGGGTGGGATGGGGAAGGCTGTTGCAGTGAAACCATCGATGCACGAGGGTATGTGTGCGGCCCCTCGCCCCACGTAGGCCTGGCTGTGGCCCCGGGAACGAACACACATCATTTTCCCTCCAGAAAATCAGGGCCAAAAGTGGTTTTGAGCTGCCCCAGAGGGGTCGGGTGGGTGATGCTGTCACAGCACAGCCATGGCAGCATGCAAGAGGAAAGTTTTTCAGCCCCAAGCGCTCCCTAAGCGCTGAAAGCGGCCCGAGTTGCGGTGATTCCGGTGCTTTTCAAACAAGCGACAGCTGGCACTAGACCACTGGGCACTAGAGCCGCAAACTGGGGTATTTTGATATGCCACCCACCCATTATGAGAGGGACACTTGTGAAGCCTGTTTTACCAATAAATGTCAACAAGGCATTGAGGTGTGTAAATAGGCCAAGCGTGTGTCCAAAGCACTGAACTGGAATGTTTGAATATGCAGAGCTTGTGAAGCCTGTTTTCCACCCCCTTTGTGTAGTTTCAAGCGGATTTGACCATTTGGCCCAGGGGGAGGGTAGGTGGGGGACACTAGGGTGCTTACCCGGGGCCTCTGGTTTCAGCCCTGGGTGAACAAAGCAACCTGGTCCTGGGCTGGGCGGGGGGGGGGGGGATGTGGTTTTCCGAAATGCGTTTTCTGGTACCTCCGCCACCAGAACAGGTCAAACATTATTTGTAAAGTTTCTGTGATGTTTGGCATGCAGTTCATGCATTTTGGCTGCTGGGACTAATACAGGGCAGAGGCTCATGGGTATTCGAACCCGGGGCCTCAGCCATGGTCGTCGAAATTGAACATTTCAAAATGTGTTTTTTTTCAATGATATCTTGACCCCAAGAAATGATAAAACAACACTGGTAACGCTTGCTTTTACACCCCCCTTTGCATAGTGTTCATCCATTTCGCTGTTGGGAATAGGGGGGCTGACCCCAGCCAGGCCGCAGGTTTCATATGATCAGCCACAGTGCAAAGCAGCACGTTTCCATTTCGGAAGTTTGGATTCTTCATCCCCTCAAACCTAGAACGGAGGTCGCAGGTTCAAATCCCAATGCCCCCCCCCCCCCTCCCATAAGTCCTGGCAACCAAAATGGGAACTTACCATGTCAAGGCGCGAAAACCAAGCTTTGCAAGTGTTCTACGAAAATTTCTGGTGGTCAGGGTGTCAACAAAATCGGCTTTGGAAAGTTGATTTTTGACCCCCCAAGGCTGAACGGAGGGCTGGCTCCCGATGCTAATGTGTCTGCACACTCCCCGCAGTTCTTCTCCAGTCCAGGCTTCCAGGGTGAGGGTAGGGGGTCCTCTTGAAGGTTGCTGAAGGCAGAAGTTTCATTTGTATACGTTTTGTTCGGGGTTGGGGGGCGTCGTTTTGGTGGTGGTGCTGGGGGGAAGGGCCTCTCTTGGCACAGCCGGAATGCAAAGGGCAGCCCTAAGGGTTGGTAGGTCTAGGCTGAGGAGCACAAGCACCACCTCAAGTGCGAATTTCACAATTTGTCCGCCAAGTATGCCCCAGGCAAAGACGCCACTCTAGGACACAGCTCACAGTGGGCGTGAAAGAGCCAGTGGGCAGGTTCACCGGGCGGGCCCTCTGTGCTCTTTCATGGGGGCTTTCAGCGTTGCTCGGTTGCCGACTGTAGTCTGTTGGTGGTCCAGTAGTTTGGGCAATGGCCTTACAGATTGCGATGGCACCGGCCACATTTTTTCTCCGACTGGCACCCCTCTTTGCAGCTCCGACGAGCAGTACTCCTTGCAGTGCCAAAGTCTTGCCCGCAATGTGCCCAGCTGCTGATGTTTTATTGTCAGCTTGTAGCTTGTGGTGAATGACATGAAAGTCGTAGAAATGCAAGTGCCATACCATGTCCGTGTCTGCACGGGGGGTTATGTGATTCGATAGTATGCACGAAGCCGCCCCCCCCCCCCACCTCCCCCCCCTACCTACCCCCCCCCCTACCCCCCCCTACCTCCCCCCCCTACCTTCGGCTCGCTTCGCTCGACAGACGGCTCGCTTCGCTCGACGCGGGGGCCAGCCCCCGCACCCCCCCTTAAATAACAAGACTCCTGCGGTGGCCACAGACCGCCTTTTGTGTGTTCCGCCTTGTGTGTGCACCGCCTTGTGTGTGTACCGCCTTGCCTGTGGCCCCTTCAATAACAAGACTCCTGCGGTGGCCACAGACCGCCTTGTGTGTGCACCGCTTTGTGTATGCCCCGCCTTGTGTGTGTACCGCCTTGCCTGTGGCCCCTTCAATAACAAGACTCCTGCGGTGGCCACAGACCGCCTTGTGTGTGCACCGCTTTGTGTATGCCCCGCCTTGTGTGTGCACCGCCTTCTGTGTGTATGATCCTACCCCCGCCCCTCCCCCCCAACCCACCCCATCCCCCCCCTACCCCCCCCTACCTTCTCGACCCCCCCCCCCTACCTCCCCCCCCTACACCCCCCCTACCCCCCCCCCTACCTCCAAGGTAGGGGGGGGCGACTTCGTGCGATATATGGTGATTCGCATATTTCCGATTTCTTTCCGCATATTTTGGCTGATTGGCTTTTTGTGAATTGTGCTGCACTGAGTGTCTTGAGTGTCTGCTGTGGATCAAGGCCCCCCAAATCTTCTGGGTCACAACGCAGGGATTCAAAGATTCGTTTGTGTTCCACCCCAACTTCACCTTTTCCATTTAGACGCCATGATTTCACTGGGTTTGAGAACCCAAGTTCTGATGCCTCTTCTGATGAGCGTACACAGAAGCGGAAGCGAGGGTTGGGTCAAGGCGGAGCTACAGCCCATTGTTGCACCAGCCGCATCGCGCAATTCCCAGAGAAGCCTTTCGAGGAACATTTGGCTTCATGGCACGAATCAATGATGCGGGGCCTTTACAGATTTTCAAAAAAGGCTTGGAACCTCCCAAATGGGACAATTGTGGTGGTGTGCCGGGGTTCTAACACCCCGTGGCATTGCTTGTGTGTGGCTGTTGGGCTGGAAGCAATTTGTCTAGCGAACCACCAGCCCCCCGGAGTAGCCCATGGCACATGGATCGTGGTGCAGACCAGGGGGGGGGGGGGGTTGGCACAAGGCCTCAGTATTAGGTTGTTTGCCTTTGGCGGCCTTAGGTGGTCTCGCTCGGTGTTTGGAAGGAACAAATGATCGCTTTTTTTTCGTGCATCTTTTCGCATATTTTTCCGCATGTTTTGACATATTTTTGATTTTACGTTTGGTCGCATAATCCCCCCCCCCCTTTCAAACAGGACAAGTCATCCGGGGGCTCCGTTGACACAACCAAAACACGTTCGGGCCCACAGAGGGTCGGCCGGGTGCCGACCCGCGCACAGCGCCCGCCATCCCCATCCGCCTTGTCTGCCCACCCCATCAGGCAAGGTGCTGAGCCCCAAGGCCATCATGATGTCGCTGTCGCACGAGCCCGTGGATGACGCCCCGCTAAAGGGCCGAGCTCCACCGCCGTCCACCGCCCCGGCAGGCCCACGCCACTCGTACGCCCGGGACGGGATCCCCCACGGCCGCGTGCTGCACCGGCCCGGGGCCCGGCAGATCCCGCTCTACAACTCCACGATGCACGCCAAGATCCAGGCCCGGCTGGACAACCCCCTCAACGCCACCACGACGGTCGTGGCCCGCCCCCGCGCCCCCCCGGACGACGACAGCCCCCGCGTCCCCCCGACGCGCAAGTCCTCCGACTGGAAGGAGCCCCGGCCGGCGAACGCCATCCCCCTCAGCGACGAGGCCCCGCCGCGGGACCCCACGGATCCCCCGGCGCGGCCCTCCCTCGGCCGCCGCCCCAAGTCCCCGGCGCCCGCGGCGCACCTGGTCCCCCTCGCGCCGCACGACGCCCACGGCGACCCGGTCACCCCCGGCAGCGTCGACACGAAGGGCAGCAGCGGCAGCAGCGAGACCAGCACCTCCACAACCGCCAGCAGCGCCGGGTCCCTGCGGCGCACCATGAGCCCGCGCGCGCGGCAGGGCCCGCAGAGCCCGCCCCCCCGGCCCCGCGACTCGCTGGACGTGGCGCGCCGCGCCGGGCCCGACTCCCCCGCGCGGCTCCAGAGCCCGAAGGCCATGTCCCCGCGGTTCTCGTCGGACGCCCCCCCGGCGGGCCCGGGCTTGTGGCGCGCCCCGCCGCCCCCCAACGGCCTCGCCGACCCGGGGCTGCTGGCGGCGGACCCCGCGGGGCCCCAGCCCCTGTACCTGGGCACCGGCGTCGTGCCGGTGCACTCCCTCGCCGGCGGCGCCGCGCTCCCGCCCACCAGCCCCACCCGCTGGCTCGGCGCGCCCCTGCGGCAGCCGCCGCCCGCGCGGCGGTCCCCCATGGCCCGGTCCGTGTTCGCCGCGGCCCAGCCCCCCGACCCCGGCACCGGCCCGTTCTGGGAGCCCGCGGCGGACGGCCGCGCCCCCCCGGAGGACGACCCGCTGCAGGGCTGGTGGTCCCTGTACCAGAAGGACGGCGCGTCTCCGGGCAGCCGCCCGCTCAGCCCCCCGGGCCCGGGGCCCAGGCCGCGCCCCCCCGTAGACGCGGCGCCGCTCCCGCCGCAGCCCGCGGCGCCGGCGCCGCCGGCCCGGTCGCCGTCGCCGCAGAGCGCCCCCAAAAGCCCCAAGCCGCACGGGGTCTGGGAGTAGGAGGGGCGCGCGCGCCGCTGCCGCGGGAGGGGGGGCGCGTCCGGATGCCAGGGACCGGCGGTCGGGGACGGGGCGGGGCCGTGGTCGCAGTGGCGCACGGAGACCGCGGGCGGACACCCGCGGGGGCCCTCGTCCTCTGGCGGCCCCCATGCGGGTCAACCAAACCCCCCCCCCCGAAGGAGGACCACCGGGGCAGCCGTCGCGTGTTCGAGGGGCGGTGTGCAGGATCGCGGGGGTCATGGGATGTCGGTGCCGAAAGCCACGGAGCACACAGCTCTGGGGCCGCCCCCCATCCCGTCCAGTAGCCCACAAGTCTCGCAGGGTCCAAGCGGGACGTCCACAAGCAGATCCGCACCCAAGTGCCTCCTGCAGTCGCGCGTGCCCGGTTCGCCCCGAGTGTCCGCGGGGGATGCATTGGAACGCCCCCCCCCCCCCCCCCTCCAGGGCGTCCAGCATACGCCCAGCCGCTGCCTCCCTGACGGCAAGTGCAAGTTCAATGGCATTTGTAACCGACAGTAACCGCCCCCAACCGCTTCGGCAACCTCCTCCAATCGCCTGCCTAACCGCCTCTGGGGCTGCCTCTGAGGTCGGAATGCCCACGACAAAGTCGCGTTTTGCCCGTCCCGCGGCTTTCGCGTACAATGGGGGGTCAGTTATAGGCGGTGATGGTGAATGTTTCCCCAGCTCCAGCAAACCCCTTAGACATGTGATCCCGGTGGCGTGTCCAGCCGGAGGATTTCGCATGGCGGGGCCTCTTTGACGCCCTCGTGCCCGACCAGGCCATTGCTTAGTGTGGCGGACACCCTACCCCCCGGGGGATGGGTGGGTGGGCCTGAGGCTAGGAAAACGGTTGTGCCCCTACCATCGGCCTCAAATTTCCGGCCCCTTGAAGATGTTTCATTTTTTGCCGGAGGAAAGTTTTTCTGATGTTGGGGGCTGGGGGTGGGTCAGCCGGGGCTGGCCAGGGTCCCAAACAACCCCCCCCCCCCCTGGGGGGGGGATGCATTGGAACGGGCGCCCCCCCCCCCCTCCATGGCGTCCAGCATACGCCCAGCCGCTGCCTCCCTGACGGCAAGTGCAAGTTCAATGGCATTTGTAACCGACAGTAACCGCCCCCCACCGCTTCGGCAACCTCCTCCAATCGCCTGCCTAACCGCCTCTGGGGCCGCCTCTGAGGTCCCTTCCCTGTCAAATGCATCCCCCCCCCCCCCCCGGGGGGGGGTTCACTAAGCAATGGCCCGTGCCCAAGACACATCGCAGAGACGGGCTGAGCAGCATATCCCATGACCCAATGCGCCATTTGCAAACAGCAGTTCCCTCAGACCTCTCATGAACCCTCCGCCTGAGACCTGCTGCCCCCCCCCCCCCCCTCCACATCCCCCCCAACGTGCCCCACAACACTCGGACAACGGCGGTCCTGCGGACGTGTGAATGGGTCCACTTTGCTTGGCCCTCGTCGCCCCCCCCCCCCCCCCCCGGAGGCGGCGCCCTCCCCCCCCCCCGCCACCGCCTTGTGCCACCCTCCCCCCCCCGCCGCCACCACCACTGCACCCGTTTTGCGGGACCCTCTCGTGTTGTTGCGGGACAAGCCACAAGCCACACCTCGGGTCACAAAACAGAAACTTGCGGCTTCAAAATTCCGATTGCGCAGATTGAGGCACTTCAGTCGCAAAGCGTTCCGCAACTCTGGCGGGGGCGTCGGTGGCTGGCGGCTGCGCGGTGCGCATGGGTTGCATGGGCTGTGTCGCGTGGTGCGTCATGCCAGGCCAGTCACCCGTTTCGGAACTGTTCTTTCGGGCTGCTTCTCGAGCGCCCCTCTCAGGCGTGCTTGGCTGCGCAGCAGCACATGATACGCCGTGTCTCAACCGGACTGCCAACGTGTGTCTTTTTTTTCCAAAAATGGCAACGCGTGTGCACTGGCGTCCGCAGCCGATGTGAATGGCATTATCTTCCATCGTCCAACGGAATCGCAATGTCTTCTCCACTGCCATTCAGTCTTTAAAGGGTCTAAGGGTTTAAAGGGTCTTGAAACATTGTCTAACCCGATTGGCATCGCAGACGTGATCCAGCCTGAGCGTTCCTTTCAAGCGTTGTAGCCCTCCTTTTCCACGGCGTTGGTGGTGTGATCGCATGTGTGGTGCGTGCATGTGTGTGGACTTGGCAGGACGGTGGTCATCGGTGCTCGTGATGTTGACTCTGCATCACCGGTGCCGAATTTGTGGTCTTCGGCTTCTTGAAGCTCAACCCAAGGTCACTCCAATGCTCAAACCTTTGACGGGCCGGGACACCCTGTGCACCCATCCCTGCATAGGCGCTGCGCTATGAGCTCAATGTGACTAAAGTTGCCAAAAATTTCCCAAAAATTTCCACAAAATGCGATACCCGCGGGTTTCGGGGGCAGTAAATTTTGTGCGGAAAATTCCGCGTTTCACATTGCCCGCGAAATTTACCTCACGAAATCCCGGGGCTTTCGCGAGATTTCCCGCGCACGAGCGACAGATACTGTGGTGCTTGGGGTTGTGGAAGCGCATACGTGCGTGCAGAAGGCGGGGGGATGCGTGTGCGCGGGGGGGGGGGGGCGGAAGGCTCAACAGGCCGACGACATTGAAGCCCCCAGAACGCGGGCCTCGTGCCTGGGTCTTTTAGCAGCCGTTTCTTTTCTTGTCTTCCCTTCCCCTGAAGGTTGCAAGGTTACCCCATAACCCTCCCTGTACCTGCCAAGGGGCCGAGTGTCCAGATTGCCCCTCAAAACCCCAATGCACACCCACCTGCCAGCATCCAGTGAGTAGAAGAAGGGTGCATGCGAACTCTGCCCCCCCCCCCCCCATCAGAGGCGCCTTGGGGGAGGATTTGCACACATTATTGAAGGGAATAGGGTCAGGGTTGCCAACTAGGTTAGGGACCACTGTTAATATGACCTCCATAGCAGGTGGGATGCCAGATTCAAGGAGCGTCGAACCAGCTAACCCTCCTCTTTGAATCTGGCAGTAATGGGTTTTAGGGAACCTATTCTCATTCATTCATTCATTCATTCATTGCCGGTAGGGTGCCCAAGGCCTCCCAACAGCCCCTGAAGGGGGGGCCTATGGTGTGTGTGGGGGTGGGGGGGGTTGGCAGAGCACCCTGCTGATGTCCGAGGTTTTGCTTTCGCTGGTGCGGTCATGAGAGTGGCAGCCAGCGGTGATTTCCCTTGTCACATGTGTGGGAAAGAGAAACTGTTTGATGGTTGTGAGGATTGTATGCGGGCAAAGCAACATATTAATCAACAAGTTGCAGCCAATCCTTTCAATTTTTTTTGTTTGCAGCAATGGCTGATATTGCTAATTGCAGCATGGCCATATATCCAGCACAATGGGGATCATGCAGACTCTGCCATGGTTGGTCCTTTCAGTTTTGGGTATGGATTTCCTTGAAGTATACGAGGGTGCCGCTCGCGTGTGTGTGCGCCCCATGCGTCCGTGCGTGTTTTTGCCCGTATCGATCTTTGTGTGCGTGCGCGCCCGCGCGTTGCGGCCTGACGAGGCAAAACCACACCCAGAAAACCGCGTTGTTGCTCTGTTTGTCTGCCCCATGCGCGCGGGCCCGGGCGCGTGTGATGCCATGCCCATTTGCCTTAGTTTGACAGCACGAGGGGAACCCTTGCCACATCCGATACAGTGCGGTGCTGTGGGCTTTGGAATCGATCTTTGGCAGCCGCACCCTTTTCGAACCACAACACTGCCCCTTTTCCTGACAACACTGGGCCATTGCTACCGTGACAACAGTTGCGCTTTTGGTCGCATTTTGGACGTTGTTGCCTTATTCCGAATCGGTACCCCTCCAACGCTTTTCGAACCCAAAAAGCCCTTGGAACATTGTCGAATGGTGATTCCTCGGCGCTCCGAGACCGCGAAACTAAACGTGTGTTTGCGAGCGAAGCGAGCAAATACGCGTTTACGTATTTGTCCCATTCTGCTTAGCCGGTTTCTCTGTGTGGCAAGCTAGCCTCACAGTTGATACTATGCCCGCTAAAGCTACTCGTGACACTGCTGGCGATCACACAATGACAGATCCCACGCAAGATAGTACCCAACCACCAGGCCCATTACCGGGGCCTTGTATCCTGCGCACACCTGCGGCAGTGCAAGCACGAGAAGCGTTCAACCGATGGAGCGCTACCGCATATCAAGCCCTGACCCGATCTGGGTCACACACTGAGGAGCTGGACCACTGGATGATATCCCAATGGGAAGCTATTGCCGAATCTGCTGTGGAGGATCACCAAATTCGTGCGCTAGCCGAGGCATGTAACATGGAACAAATCGAGACGGCAGAGTTTGTCGCGGTGCTGGGTGCGTACTGTGGCCGCAAAGCACTTCGCATGGACTACATGGATGGCACATTTCATGAAGCGCCCCCTACGATTACCGACCTGCCAGCGACGGCGCGAGCTCAAGAACAACGAATTAACGAACTGACCGCCGCCCTCCAGAAGAAAGATGCCGAGTTGGAGAAAGCGCGCGTTCCGAGAGCCCCACCCCTCACTGCTGCACGAGTCAATGACCTGGCGAGCACCCGAATGAGGTTCCAATGGATGAACACCCTGCTCTCAGCTATGCAGGGTTTGCAACAAGTTCCGTTGAATGCCCAAGACTGGACCCAGGATGTGTTTGTACAAAAGGTGTGGTGCTTACTGCACCTGGAGATGGCCAATAAGCGACAATCCCGGGGGACCCCTGTACGTGAACAAGCGGCCACAGCACAGTCTGGTGGCTCTGTGGAGGTCATCAACAACAGCCCTGCTGGGCAAGCCCACACGGAGCAACGTGACCCTCAGCGAGATTCTCGTAAGCCGGGGCGATGTTTCAAATGTCACCAGATGGGTCACTGGGCCGCCGATTGTCCAGCAGCAGTGGGCCAAGGGTACCTCATTCATCGTGATGGCAAAGAATTTTGGATGTCCGCCACTGGAGTGGAGTGGGATACCTCTGAACCACCGCCGGGGAACTGCACCAAATGTGGACAGCGACATTGGTCGCATAAACCGACGGCTACGTGTTCAGGACGAGTGGTTCGGCAAGTACAGGCGCAAGCTACGACGTCCGACAAGGTTGAGGCCTGGGATGATGCTATTTTCGAAAACATGGTGAACGAGTTTCGCCACGCTGCCGGAAGTGGGCCCGCGGGCCCACAATGACTCACCGACCGACTCCGCTGCTCCGCACGTGCCCCCGCAGACCCGTCAGCCCCCGCGACAGCCCCACAGCCTGCCGCCCCCACACTCGCACTCGCCATCCACGCGATCACACACACGTCTACCATCCCGTTCGGGGTTAATGCGGTATCCACCATGCTCCGAAAATGGGAACCCGGTACTATCCGCACCTATCTCAGCGCCCTTCGGCAGCTCCTCGCACATGCACCCCCCGACAGCACCCCCGCAGACGCCATATCCCTTCGGCTCCTACACCTGGCAGCGACCCGCAGGTCACCATCCGCAGCAAAAATACTCGTCTCAGCTATCATTATGTGCCAAAGACTCTCGCTCATCCCCGAAGTCCTCACAGAGTCCCATCGCCTCACCCTATCGGCAATCGTCAAATATACATCCCACCGCACCATCCCAAAACCCTGGGCAACAATACAGCATGTCCAGTCCATCGGAAGATTGCGCATGTATTGGGGGTGGGCCCGCCTGTATTTCCTCATTATGGCCAGCACCATCTACCTTTGGCGAGTGCAAGACGCAGCCGGAATCCAATGGCGCTGGTTGCAGATCCCTGGCTGGATCACATTTTACGACCATAAAATTAATAGAGAGCTCGTCAGCTATCCCCTCAGTGACTACATGGACGCCTGGCGAGCGTACATTGTCGCATGTAAAAGGAGTGACGTCCCCTGGGATGCTGCCGTCATCCCAGGGGGCGCGCGGGAACTCCAACGTGCAATGGCGGACCTCCTGCGATACGAAGAGCTGGCTGAAGTGCGATGGCATGGGTGGAAAAAGTTGGGCGCAGCGTTGTTCATCCTACTGGGAGGAGCACTGTCCTCCCTCCAGCGGTGGGGAAGGTGGCATTCCCCACATCAACCCAGACGCTACTCCCATGCCCCACCCGCATGGCGCCTACCTGACCGAGTCCAGCTCCCGTACCCCGTGGCTACCACCAACAGCCCCGTGCGCGATATGGAATGGCGGCTTGTACGACTATCCGAATTATGGCTGCGTGATACGTTTGCCAAGCCATGCACGGCTCCCGTCCGTGCACCACAGCAGTTGGAACTCGCTTATGCAGCCACATACCAACCCTCGTCCACAGGCCGCGAGAGCGACGAGACACCGTCCATCGGTGAGTCCACCGATACCGATAGATCGGATGTGCAGTCTCAGTGCTCAGAGTCGACGTCGATGGCGCAATCAGAATCGATGGAGGCACCACCAACGACAAATCATGCAATCCACCATGGAGTTACTACACCACCCCCTGCCGGTGAGCCACTGGCGACATGCCCTGCAACTGCTCCTGGTGGGTGTCCAAGCATGGGTGCTGTTGCTAGCGCTGTGGCTGCGACGCCTTTACCATCTTCACAAGTACCAGATGGGGTTCATCATGGCAGCACTGGCGGTTTGGAGGGCCGTATGGGAACCGTGCGACCTGCAGGGCCCATCAGCGAACCCCCAGCAAAACGTCCTATGTGTGGGCATCAACCCACTTCGGATCCCACACCACACCATGGCTATGAGCTCACCGCGCCTCGGCGCGGGGATGCATATGCACATTGGCGACCTTTGTGGTTGCGCGAAACTGCATCGGAGCCCGTGCAGTATATGTCACATCCCCATACAACAACATCTCCAACGGAGTGCAGAGCTCATTGCCCAGAAATTGAAAGTGTCGGTGACGAATGTGACTATGTTGTTGCGGGATTTGATTGTGTTGATGGTGAACCGCCTACCAGTGGACCCCCCCCCCAACCCACCTTCCCCAAGTGTGACACCACCCCCGTCCCCGAACCATTCACCCCAACCGCCGCCGGAGCCGCCGCCTTCGCCATTGGCGCCTGTACACCAACTACTACACCAGCTGGCCACAGATCCGTCCGTAATCTCCGACACCTCTCCCACAGCACGCCCCAACCACAGCACCGACACCAGCCCGACGGAGGGTACCCCTTCGCAAGCATCGGTGACCCCTGACATGGTGCAGCGCGGATTGGGCGATGCGGGACATGTTGACATACCCCAGCCCCTGTGGCAGTCCTGTGCGCCGGCTAACTACACGTGGGCCACTGAGCAGGCACCACCCCAGTGCCACTCCCATGATCCACTGCTGCTCATGTTGGCTTCTAAATTAGAGGCGTCAGGACTGCTGTGTGAATGCCCCCCCCATTTGCGCCCAAATGCCAAAGCATATCTCAAACCTAAGTCAGCCCAAAAGTGTGCCTTGATTGTAAATATGATTCCCATCAATGACCGTTGTTTGCCCCCCCCCCCATTTACCCTCCCAAGTTTAGATTCACTGGCGCATGTAATTACTGTAGCTCTGCTTAGGGGTCGACCCTTGTATTTCACTAAACTAGACATCAGTAATATGTTTTGGAGTTGTAAAGTGCCAGCAGAGCACAGGCATGCTGTCCGTATTGGAGTTTGTGGAAAAGTCTTCTCATTTCCGGGATTGCCTTTTGGCTGGAACGCCAGCCCCGCAATTGCTCAGCAGTTGCTTGCGCTTTACATTCAGCAATTGTACCCGGGGGAGACAGTCGTGATCCAATATATGGACGATATTCTAGTGGTAGGACCTGACAAACAACATGTTCAACATCAAACGGACCACCTAATTCACCAGTTTCAAACACATCGTTGGGTAGTTAGTGCTAAATCCGATGTAGACCCTAAGCATACAGTCACCTGGATGGGCAAACATTTTGATGGCCTGCGTGGAGTTGTTGCCACCGGGACCCAGTATTTGGTGGGAGTCGTCGTGCTCTGGATTAAGCTTGGTACACGAGGTTACCAGAGCACACTGTTACAGCGCCTTTTGGGCAAACTGCAGTGGGCTCTACGACCTGGCCGCGGAGCCGCTGCCTTTTTGGCAGGGCCGTATGCATGGCTTCAGCAGGGGCCTCCAGTGGCAAAGTGCACGCCCCCGGCAGTTTTGCGTGCGCTTGCTGAGGCAGCAGCTGCTGCCATTGTGCCTTGGACCGCGCCGGTTACCCCCCCGTGTGGCCCCACGTGGTTTGTAGATGCAGCAGGCACCTGGACGGGATACTGGGGTGCCATCTGGAGCCCCTACATGCGGCCTAAGACTTTCCAGCTCCCTGATTGGGTGCACACACAGCAAGCTGCTGAGCTTGCGGCTGTTGTTAACGCAGCACGAGTGGCCGCATACAAAGGCCATCATTCATTGAACTTGCTAATAGACAACCAAGCCGCAATTTGCACTGCAATTTCCGGTAAAGCTAAGTTTCGTTGTCCTGCACAATTGAGATTACTGCGTCAGTTACAGCATATTTTACGCTGGTCTGGGTTACAGCTGGCATGTTATTGGGTCCCCAGTGCCTTCAATCCTGCTGACCCCCCATCACGGTGGTGGAAATACCCCACTCCCATTCTTACCGATTTGGAGGCCTGGACCGTGTACAGCAGACTGCTGGCTTCCCCTTTTGTGCCACAGTTTGTGGCACAGACCAAGTATCGTGGGTGACACGGTAAATTACATTTTATGCAGGACAGGGCTGTGACGAATGAATGAGAATGCCGTAAACGTGTGTTTGCGAGCGAAGCGAGCAAATACGCGTTTACGTATTTGTCCCATTCTGCTTAGCCGGTTTCTCTGTGTGGCAAGCTAGCCTCACAGCCCCACCCGCCCGCCCCCCAGTCTACTTGAATCAGTCTTCAGACTGAACTGGCCCTCGTTGGCTGCCTGTAAATATGCAGTACTTTGCAAGTACTTATGCAGGACAGGGCTGTGACGAATGAATGAGAATGCCGTAAACACCGCTTTCCCTGTTGCAAAGCCACGGCTGTGACCCCTCGGATGTTAGCCGAGGTACCATGTCCTTAACTTGTGCGCCGGAGGAGGCCAGGAATTAGAGTGCGGTAGCCCACCTTCTGAATGTGGAATGTCAAGAAATTCGAGTTGGGGGCTGGCCCTCTGCTGGCCTCCATTGACAGTCGTTGGGACCTGCAGACAATGCAGCGCCCTTGGCCTAGTGACCAAGAGTCACAGTTCCCTCCCCCCTCCCCCTGCTCCAAGGCTCCTAAGCTGGTTTTGGGGCTTGTAGAGCTCCACTCTGAGGAGAAGGGCCCTTCTTTGTTGGCCGTATTGAACCCTTCATGCCCCCTTTGCATGCACACATGCACTGAGGACATGAACTTGAATTATAATGGTAACTGTTGTATCAACTACTGTATGTGGTGTGTTACTTCAACCGCAAAAATTGGCACTGTGTTCGGGCTGAGCAATGAATTCAGATGAACTGAGGGGGGTAGGGGACAAGGGATGTGCTTAACCTTATGGCTTCCACACTACCCTAAGCTTCCTTGTATGCATGTACATGAGCAACCGAAGCAACACATGCCAGTGGGATTATAAGTCTGTAAATTATGGCTATAGGCAATACTGTTGCACGCAGTGCACACCGTGCAAAGTTTTGTCTGTTGGCAACCACTCAACCTTAGCTTTGGCCCCCTTCCCACAAGTTACGGGGGGTTTTAGAGTGTAAACTGAGTTGAATTATCTTGAAGAGACTGCATTTCATTGAAATTTATGTGAAAAGGGGGATAGAAAGGGTATTTGCTCGAGGTTGAGGGGCTTGCCCCCCATCCAAGAAAGTGTGTCAGCGGCGACCTCATATATTGGGAAAACCAGGCCTCACTGCACGACCACCCGTCGGCCACATACCAGACGTCGCACTGTCACCGACTCTAGTGAAACCCATCGCATATGAACCTTTGCATCCATTTTGCTTCAAACCATCATCCCAGGCAGCCTCTGGCGCAGTGGTGGCCTACTGCAATAGAGAGCATCATGACGTGTACCATGTGAGCCATGGGCCACGTGCCTTGGTTTTGCTAGGGAACCAATGTGTCATCATGAGTCCGATGCACAATTTCCAAGAACTGTCTTGAGTAATCTCTCTTGAACAAGTTGAGTCAGCCGAAAGAAAAGATGAGATGTATTTCATTAGAATTCATATGAAAAGTGGGCTAGAAAGAGTATTTGGTCAAGGGTGAGGGGTTCGGCCCACACAATGTACACATAGCTGTTCTACAACAATGTTACTCCTCTCCGCTTCTTCACCGCTTTTGCTCCCTTGCTGGTGGAGGTTGGACTATGATCACGGGCAATCACTTGATGATGAGTGCCATCATTTCTCTTCGCTTTGGAGTTGGTGGTTGGAAACATTGTCACCTTGCAATCAATATCCCAACGTGCCCTATTTTATAGCATGCCCACATGCTCAGAAAATATTTCCAACTACACCTAACAAAGCCCAAAAAGATGATGATGATGTGCATGGCTTCTGTGGTGCAACGGTGGAACACCTCTTTCCCCCCCTTGTGGCAATGAAAGATCATCTGCAATGCGTGCATGGGTTCTACTGCAGAGTTGCATGATCGCGTATGTATTTTGCTACCCCTAAGTTAGTTTTGCATTTTGGATTAGCACTATGGACATTGGCACAGGAGGAAGCCTCTGAAGAGGAAGAAGACAATGGTGACGGTATTTGTTGCCAATTGTGTGTACACCATCTTGGTGACATATTTATCACAGAATGCTTTGCGTGTTCGTGTTGATGCTTGCCTTGTTGTGCAGAGGTGGTTGGTGGTTTTGGGTGGGTTTTCGTTTTGGTGGGATTTATCATATATTCAGCAGTGCCCACACAGTGCACAAACATTGCCATAGCTTATGTCATGACGCCTGTGCTTGGCTTGTGTAGTGTACTTCACCCCCGCCCCCCCCCATTCCTCATAGCATGGCCTTGTCTATGTGCAGGGACGCTGTCCTGCAATCAGTTTTTGACCGCAGTTTTTCATTTTTGTACGCCACTTGCAACGGCGAAGGGGGGCTGAGTTGTGCTCAGCCTGGGAGGTATTCTTCTTCTTGAGGCCACAACCCGCTTCCGTTTGTTGTACCCCCCCCCCCCCTCTTTGCAAACTCCCACCCCTTGCAATCTCCCCCCCCCCCCCCCCAGGAGACTGTCACTTCCATGTTTAGTTAAGCGGCTGCCAAACCGGCCCCGCACGCCATTGCCTCCTCCTCATCGGCCAGTGCAACACACCCCGTGCCTGTCATGGAAACTGAGCATGTGCAACAGTTCAAAGTGTGTTCTTCTCGTACCCAGAAGTTCTTTACCGTTCCTTTGGATCCTCAATAACATTTGTGTTGGATGAAGCACATTGGTATCAATGCGAAAGTCCCTTCACACGTGTTCTCTTTGCTTGCATCAGTGGAGGGTACCACAGTTTGCCTTGAAATACCCTTGCAATCTCCCCCCACCCCCCGGGAGACCGTCACTTGGCGACCGTCTCCCCCCCCCACCCGGGAGACCGTCGCGCGCTAACCTGGGAGTTTGCAAGGGGGGCGGGGGGTAATGTCATTTCCAGCCAATTTTGCCTTTAGTGGGCCCAAAGAACAAAGGTACACAAAGTGTGGCCTTGTCAAAGCACACAATCTCATCTGGTTGTCCTGTTCCCTGATTTCGGTGGTGCTTGCTAAAGTGGGGGCTTGGGTGCAAGTCATTGCCAGGCCGACCTTTCAGGTGCTTTTTCCCTTGCCGCCCAGTTGACTGGCACCAATGGGTGTTTGGCAGACACCAGTTTGGCGTCTGCTCAACTGCAGTTGATGGCTGACCCAACGGAGGAGGGTTACCCCATGTTGGATCAGGATGAACCGAAGGCAGGGGACGATTCAGACCACTTGGCGATTGAATGGCAACAGACGCTTTCTCCTGCAGTCAGCTTGTTTGGTTTCAGACCCACCCTAACCTGGTGGCCAGAAGCCCACGGTGAGTGTTGTCTACCTTCCTGATATCGGGGGCATATTTGCGTTTGTGCGTGTTTTTGCCAAGTCACACTCTGCTCTGTCCTCTGGCTGCTCTCATTTTCCAACAACAGCAAGCACCCCCTCTGCCTCTGGGCTCTGCACCCATGCCTTGATTTGTAGCATGTGTATCCCATTGACGTACCGACACATTGGCATACCGATACAAACAGATGCCATATCAAGCCCCACACCACTGACCGCCCCCCCCCCCCCCCTTGTATAAGCTACGCCCTTGTCCAAGCTACAGTAGGCGTAGGGACCGTAATAATTGTGTACGTAATTTTAATTACGTACGAAATGTAGTGCGGCCACATAAGACATGGGTTTGTCGTCACATTTGCCAATTACATGGAGCCATGGACACATGCAACATGCCACATGCAAGGCAAGCTCATTCCCAAGAATTTGAAGTTGTCCGAGCCCAAACCAGCCCCTAAGCCTCAGCCAAAGGCATCTTCAAGTGATGAGCATGTGCAATTGTTCCGCATGGTGTATGGTCGCAAGAAGGGTTTCCAAGCCGAACATTTGTAGGCTTCGCATTCTTCATTGCTTGTGCCAACATGGGTGTGAACCTGAAATTTTCATGTTCCCAAGGCTGTCTTGTGTTTGCATACACTTGGAAATGTGGGCAGAGGTCAAGGTGCACCCATACCATGCGCGCGCGCACGTTTGTGTCGGTAGCTGTATGTGTTTCGCGCAAGCTACGCCCTTGTCCAAGCTACAGTGGGCTACAGTCAGCGTAGGGACTGTAATAATTCCGTACATTGGCGTAGCTTATACAAGGGGGGGGGGGGTACTGCCGTGCCCTGTTTCATCCACACTGCACTTGTTTTCTCGTGGTTCTGGTTTCCCTCTCAAAGTGTATGTGTGTGCGCACGCGCGCAGGGGTGGAGTCGCTCAAACAGTGCAGGGTTGGATGCAGCCAGGGTATGGAGCACAGTTTGTGGACTCCTCCCTGCGCAAATTTGGCTGCATATACATGCAAGTGCACAGTACCCAAGTGCTCTTGTCCAATCAGATGCGGAAGGAGCCATAATGAATCAGGTGGATAAGTTTACTTAACCCTACAGTCATGCTTTGACCCCTGCCTTTCTGCCAACATCCAAAGTATTGTTTCGCCTTGCCCAAACTCCGGTGAAAAAGTGGGTTCTTGGACCGTGGACCTCAAGGATTTGAAGGGCGCTGCTGGCACACCATCTGGAACTTGGATACCGGTCAATGGGCACATGCTACACAGCACAGTGAACAGGTTTGGATCCCTGAAGTGCATGGCCACAATGCTAACCCCCCCTGGCCTGGAACTGCTGTCGGCTTCAGCTAGTGTGCTTTCAATATTCTTGACCCATCCAAAAGCCCCATAAACCCTGCTCATCCATCAACCTTTTATTATTTCATTGCGGCCCAAGATTGTACCCCCCCTTGTCCTGCCCCACCCCTTGTCCTTCTCCCAGGGCCGGGGGGGACCGTCACTTGGTCAACACAAAATTTTTCGTTACGGCTCACTGTGTTGTGTTGTTGTGTGGGTGACTGTGTTGTGAGGCACTGCCACTTGCATCCCTTTTACTCTTGGTAGGACATTTTGCTCAGTTTTGATGAAATGGAACGCGACAGCACAGCCATGTTTACCCCTGGGACGAATGTCATGTTCATCCGCTCCACAGGGGAACCTGTTTTGGCGCAGGTTGTTGGATATTCAGAGCACGGCGATGCATATCGCCACACCTCTTATGAGCGTGAAGACAAGACAGTCCTGTCACTGTATTCTTTCGTTTTGCAGTGCAATTCTGTGCCTGAAAATGTGCGTGCGTGGTGGTAGTGAGGTTCCCCAGGGGCGGGGGGGGGGGGGGGGGGGGGGGTCACTTGGCAACCGTCCCCCAGAGGGTGGCGGGGGACCGTCTTCCCTGGGGTGGGGCAGGACAAGGGGGGCTGGGGGTACCATTGTGAAGAGCTCCCAAGTTAGCTTGTGTCTGATGTTTTTGGAAACTGTGGGCTTCAATTTCATTCTTTCAAACCATATCTTGGCCATATGGGGTTTGGAACCTGGTGATTTTGAGAATAACTGGTGGTTAACGATTATGTTGTATAAAAGTAACCGCTTTTGCCGATTAAGGGTTTTCAGAATAACTGGGTTTTTCGATTAATTGTCCCCCGCCAACCAATTTTTTGCCATCCATCATAAAAGAGGCCACACGAGTTGGGGTGCAGGGGTAAAAGATACTCACAAAGGTGTATTGCACCATCAACCATGGGTTATTGACACCAATTCTTTTTTGTTGTGCAAAAATGGGACACAATGTATTATTTCAAGACAATCCTGAAAGCTTGCAGCCACTCCAATGAACTGGTTGAAATTGGTTTTCAAAATGACCGATTGTGCCGATTGTTTTGAAAAATTGGTAAAACTAGATACAAACCCAAGGCCACATTCATGATACTTTGTACACACTCAATTGGAGAGGTGTGTGGACATTTTGGTTCCAAGTGATCATATCTTGAGAAATTGTGTTTCTTAACTTCTTTCCCTCATTGCACTCAAATCACCAAATGTTTTGTTGCTCTCCAATGCCGCAACATAAAGATGATTGCGATTTTTTTTTATCTCTTTTTGTCCTGGGAACACAATGTTCGCGGGATTTAAAGTTCACCGGCATTAAAAGATTTCTACAACCAAGGAACTCCGCCCATGATTTTGTAAAGATTGGGCATGACATTACGACCTACACGAAATTATTTTCATTAGCTACCGATAAAGCTGGAGTACTAGGTCCATATTCGCCCTTTTGTTCAAAGGAGGGAAACGGTATGCCGTAGTTCTAGGGACATTAACAATGAAATGCATTTTAAAAGGGAGAAATAGTATGCCGTAGTTCCAGGAACATTAACAAAGAAATGCATGTTGTCCAAGCTCGGTGCACAAATATCTTTATGAGAAAGAAAAATTGCTCTTTTTTTTGGCCGCTACATTCTCAATTACATGGTTGCACATTTGAGCCACAATGTTACAAACCAGATCGCGATGCCTGCGGGCTGCGACTACAACTGACAGTTTTATTTCGATTTTCTGCACTTAAAAGACGTGCATTTTTCTAATGCTCTTAGTCCATACAAACCCCATAGAGTCACAATACATAACCATAAAGCTCCTCACCATCAGCGCCCCTTGTTTGCGATGTGATACAACACTCAACCACCGCTTTGATACATTGTTGTTTCGCAAGTTCCAAAAGTGGACGGCCTCGTTGCATTGTGTTTTTTGGAACTTTTTGCGCGGTTGGTGTTGCATTTTCTCCGGATTTCCGCGCAGACGGCATTTCACCCCCCCCTTGTTGTTGTTGTTCCCGTTGTTGTTGCACCCGCTGCCGTCGCTTTATGTCCAGGTTTTGTTTTGCAAACTAGATGATGAGAAGAGTACACACATAGATGCCCAAAAAGTACACACACAGACCAGCAGTAGAACGGTGATTGCAATTTTGATTTTACCCCATTTGCCTATGACATTTTCAAATTTTGAAAATGTTGCTGTGCAATTCTTGCATTTGTTGCATGGAAATTTCGATTCGATGTAGAAAATCGAAAAGGATGAATAAGGAGATGTTGACCAGGTTTGCAGAACACTTGCAGGAAATGTTTACACAAAGAGGTTTGTTCATTTTACCAGTGTGTATGTTTCACATCGCATCCAGTCCCGGGTTCTGAAATCCAATGTGTTTGGCCATCCACCCCCCTGCAAACACCACTCACAACATTTGTCTTTTGCCCAGTTCCTTTGTCATGGAGGTTCTGACAAACCAGCTTTTCGGAAAAAGTGCCGTCTTGGCGTTCATCTCGCCAACTACATGCAATTTACCGTCCGGCATCGCTTGTTTGATGTATTCGGGCACAGTGTCGCGTGCCATCTTCATACATTCATTTTTTGTGATGGGTGGTGGCAATTGTGATCGCAATTTTGTCGCGTCATAGACGTCTCGATATCTGTAAAGCTCACCACCCACTTGATCACACAGTGTATAACACCGTCCGTGTTTAAAAGACCCGTTGATGTTGATGGTGATCCATGTCATCGCGATGGTTGTGATGATAATAATGCACCCATTATTCTTCCTTTTGGTTGTCCTTTTCCTTTTTCTTTTCTTGTGCCCTTATTGCCTCGCGTCGTGTTGTTGTTTCGGCGTGTCCTCCACCTACGTCCACCTTGTACATGACCAATCTTTCAGTCTCTTAGGATCAACACGGGCAAGCATTCCACGTGGCTTCAGGTCTTCAAAAGCCCTCTAGACTGACCATGCCATCCACCGTCTCGTGTGCTGAAAGGATGGCATGGTCAGTCTGCGTCCGTAAAAGGGTTTGTACTCAATTTGCCTCCATCTACATAGTATGCATACCAATCCATTCCACTTGTGGATTGCCGTTTCATCTCCGCATGTGGCCGGTCCTACTCAGTGATCTCTCTTGTAGATTTATTTCCTGATTGATCCCACGAGGGCAGGTTGATTGAAATTTGCGTAAGGAGCACTATGATTGTCTACGCAAGATGGTTGTCTAGCGGGACCCAGAAACACTTTTTCGGCTCAAAATCGAAAACAACCAAAAGATTCATGATGGACACAAAAAAAAAGAATGTGGCCATTGTTTCGAAATTCTATTGCCTTCGGCAGTGCACCTCGAAGAGAGGTTGACAGTCAGCCAATCAGTCCCCGAGCCAGCAAGCAGGCAGTCAGACAGATACACACAGTTTGGGTTTTTTGTCAGTGGCAGATGCGGCACCAAGCAGCAGGGAGGCCGTTTGTCGCAATTGAAGCAGCGGCCGAGTGGAAACGCAGCCGACCGGCATCCGTGTGGTCGGCGGTTCGAACCCCAATCTGCCCACTTTTGCGCCGCCGCCGGCGGCGGCGCTAAAAGTCAGCAGACCAGGATTCGAACCGACGCCTGCACATCTGGTATCGGCTGCGTTATCATTGGACCGCTGGCGGTGTTACCAGCACCGTGCGTCCCCACTGCTTGTAGCCTATTAAGCAAAAACTTTTGACCCCCCCCACCCCACTCCCCCCTCAAAAAAGTGATATCCAGTTTTAGGGGGTAGAGGCCTCAAAATCAAAAAATCCATTGGGGGATGCTCTTATTGGGCAAAATAATGATTTTACAAGGGGTTGGACATCCAATATCATGCCTTGGGGTATGCTACGCGAATGACCCCCAAAAAGGGGGGTATATGACGCCCGCTTGATCTAACAACCTCTCTTTGAGGTGATTTGTGACCCCAAGGCCCGCCAACTCCCTCAGAATGTTTCAAAAAAAAAAAGGTTTTCAAGTGGGGGGGGGTCTGGGAAGGAGTCCGGACCAAAAACTCATTGGCAGATGTGTTTATTGCACAACATAATCATTTTCTAATAATAACAATAATAGGCCCAAAAGTGGGGGGGCATGTGGTGTTTTTCCATATATTCGGGCCTACCAAGCTTTGATCTAACAACCTCTATGACATGATTCTATTGCCTTCGGCAAATCCACTTCGCAGAGAATCTACCTTGAGCACCGAACCCCAAAATAGGGTGCAACACACATAAATACCGCCTACAACATGCTTTGCATACCTTGGATGGTCGTTGTGCATGGCTGCAAAATAAAAAAAAACAAGTTTCGCAAACTTTGATTTCTGAGCTGTACAGGGTGAAAAATTGCGGAAGCAGGCCGTATACCAGTCCATTGACCCCCCCCCCCCCCAAACCAAATACCCAGGTTAGGGTGAAAACACATAAATACTGCCTAAAACATGCTTTACATAGCTTGGATGATGATTGTGAGGGCCACAATGCCAAAAAAACAAGTTTTGGAAACTTCGACTTTTGAGCTGTAGGAAAACTGCATTGGCAAGTTGTGCCCCAGTCCATTGAGAGCCCCCACCCAACACACCAAATACCCCAGTTAGGGTGAAAAACACACGGAACGACCCCAGCGGGGGGGCAAAATGACGAAATCCAGGTTCGCAGGGAGGCTAATTTATCCCATTTCAGGGTGAGTGGGGATCACCGCAACCGTGTTGCCTGCACCTGAAGACCAAATACAGGCCAGATGCATGCAAGATCTTTGATTGCTGTGCATTTTGGGGCGAAAACAACCTCTGATTTCTTTGTCACCGTTGGTAGATAAATGAATGAAGAGACATAATGTCCAGTTGTGAGAAGCCACAGCCTACAACACAGAATACGACACAGAATGCCAGATGCATTGCATTCACAAAACGACTGAGCGTTGAAAAGAGTTCATGAATAAAATCCACTTGGATTGTTTTCTTGTTTTCCAACCTGGAATTCCTGTGACAACATCAAATGAAATACCAGAACACAACAACCTCTGGACTGTCCAGCAAAACCAAGCTAGAAGCACAAAACCAAGTGTTCAGGGTGGCAACCAATATTGTTCAACCAAATCATTCACCCACAATGGAGACCACGGGCATCAAAATGTGCTTTGCAGGGAACATCTAATCAAGAGAGAATACAAAATCCCCAAGAGAAACCTTTGGTCTGTGCTTACCTTGTGCCTTTGGCTGAGACCCTGGTTGGCCGCCAGCCGTTGTTCGTTCTGTGAAGCTTGATGTGCTGTCGGCAAATATTTCTTCCCCGCTCTTCACTTTCACCATCCATATCCTTGTCCCATCCGTGTCCTGCCCAATCCCTACATCCCCAGAACTCTCGAACTGTCCCTCCAGGAGGAGCAGTGGGAGTGGCTCAGCGGATACCCCATTTTCCTCCATCCCTGATCCTGCCATTTCTTCATCACACTCCCTCGCTGTACGGTGAACATCTGGGCCTTGGAATTAATATGGCTGCCCCGGAGCATGCATCATTGCCCCTCCGGGCTTTGGTGTCCCACAGCGATTGCAAGCGCTTCGCCGGCCGAAATTGACATTCTGACACACTTCGCAGATCCAATCTCCCTGCACAGGACGTGCAAGAAAAGGTGCAGAGAAATGTGGATGCCTGCGCAATGCCCTCGTACAAAATTCTGAATGGTGCCTGCAGCTCTGCAATGGAAATGGTGCCACTTCATATCAGGGCGGCCTCATGGCGGGTCAGCCAGTAAACGCCAGGCAATGGACCCCCCCGGACTGTGACAGGGACGTGGATCCTGAGCCTACCGCAGGCATCGGAGCGAAAAACAATCCAGTACCCCAACCTCATCAATCAAAGGAGACCGTGTATTGTCTTATTTCTTAATTCGGTGTACTGTCGCTTTGCTCACCTGTCCAACACACGTGACATGCCCTTATCATATGTTCTCTCACCCACTCCGCTTTGGAAATTCCTTTCCTGCCCCAAAAAACGACCAGGCGCAATTCGGCGACGTTTGTGTTTGCCACCCTTGCCCTCCCATTTCCTTTCGTTGATCGCTGCGATTGTTACCCTCTTTTTCATGGGTCATCCAAAGCAAAAGGGGCTTTGGTCATAATGCAAGAATACAGGGGAATGAACATCGAGACCATTTGTTGGCGAAGTTGTCCTGCTGTGCAGAATTGTGAACAACACAGGACCAGGCATTCGTAATCATTGCCCTGCATCCAATTCGACACAACCTGGACCCGGCAGAGAGGTTTGGTCGGAGAGTCGGCAGATCCATACCGAAAGTATCTTGAACGGCTTCTTGGTTGGAGCCTCAAACCCTGTCATGGGACTTGGGGCTGTCACGGGGGCAACTGCATTGGCGGGCTTAGGGGTCAGGCAAATATTGCAGGCCTCTCTGCGGGCGAAATTGATATTGCCACAAGACGGGCAGGTCCAATCTGTGGGCTTTGGAGACCTGGGGGACAAGAGGGTGGGGTAATGGTGCCTCTGCAGTTGTGACCGAGCGGAAGGCCTGTGCTTGTCGCTCGGCCGGGAATCGAATTACACCGGAAGCGACCACCTCCAGCAGCCACTGCCTTTGTGGGAGGCATATTTGCCGTCATCACATGTCGTGTTTCCAAACGTCCTCTGTTCCAAATACCTCAGCCTTTTGCCTCCCATGAAAACAAAACATGCGTGAACTCGAAAATTTCAACTTCCATCGCATTAGCCCCGATTCTGGCAGCATGCTATTCCACTCTACATCCGGTGCGCTCCTCATGGCGTTAGAATTTCTCGGGCGTGCCCAGGCGTGGATCACTGTCACGTCACAGCGCGGTCGCTACACAGCCAAGGCTCGGAAACAAGCCCAGCAAGGCCCAGCGCCACTACAAGCAGCACCGTGACACACGACGAGGACAGGGGATGGCGACAGATGCTGCGCATCGGGGTGCCATGGTCGAGGAGTGGTCCTCTGATGAGGGGCAACCTTGCGCTACCCTATTAACAAGGGCGTGTTATGGCGGGGCCTGCCACTATTCGAGTGCGCAAAAATCTTTCCGGACCCCCTGCCACTATCCCCCCCGCCTTGTCACTATTTGCTGCACCTGGCTTACCACTATGTGTTACAGCCTTCGCTGCTTCGTGCGCGACGTCTTGTTGATTTCAATTGATTCCAAAACGGTTTGCGCGGGGGAAAACCACAAAGGCAAGGAATTTTCGCAACCACAAAAAATGTCTATGGCCGCATTTCTGAAGAAGCAGTAGCTTGTGTTTTGTCACAGTACTGTTGTTGCCATTGTCGCCCCTGCCACAACCCCCCCCCCCCCCCGGGAGCAACAGAATTACCCGGTCCACTGCAGCTATTTCTGGTGCTTCATGAAGGGAAATCTGGAGTTCATGTTGTCATGTCGCACAAGTGAATGTAGTACTACCGAAAACTAACAATCATCGTCACAGATGGTCCCTGTGAGCAACTCTGTCTTTACTTCTAAAACAAATGCAGCGCTCCTGAGCGAAGCTGGACTATTCTGCTGTGCAAGAGGCCTTGGCAAAACGCACCAGATGGCAAGAAATGCCTGTAGACTCACCCAACCGGACAATGAGCAATAGGAGGAGGGGGGGGGGCTAATTAAGGTGAGCTAAGCGAAGGTGCAGGTGGAACCTTTGGTAGACTGACCTTTGGGCTTTGGGTGGGGGGAGGGGGGGCTTCTTGCAGTGAACTGCACCTTCTGTCTCTCTTGCCTCACTGAACTTTGTGGGCTCCTCGGGTTTCGGTGCAGAGACCCGGAAGCATGGACCGTCCCTCACCCTCAAAATACCACTTCTGCTTCCCAGCAGCGGGGGCTGCTGGCGCGGCATAAGACGCTGCTGGCGCGGCATAAGATGCTGCTGGCGCGGCATAAGACGGCGGGTATTTGCTTTGTGCTGGTCCACGCATTGGAATCACCTGCAGACGGGAGGAACAGCGGTGAAACAGCATCATCCATTGAGGCAATGCACCGACAATTCCACAGGGTGCAACGCTGTTCTCCGTGCCAGACCTAACGAAACCTCGAATCACAAACCAGCCACGGGAAAATGCAGTGGCAACGATATTGCGGGTGAAGTACTGTGGGCGATAGAAAGAGTTAGTGCTTGGGCTTTCGGTGATATTTCTCCCCCAGGATATCTGGAGGACCTCGCGCAAGCACCCGTTTCTACGGATCCGAATTCATGAAGCTGAAACTTCTGTGCAGACTGATACCCCCCCCCCCCCCAGGGGACTAATTTCAGCAGAATGCTCAATAAGGCCGGGGGGGGGGGATAACTTCGGGTGGGCGAGTGTCGCCTGTGATCTTCCCGTTCGTGCAGTTTTCCTTTCTGTTGGCTGCATGTTTCTTCATGTTCCGTTTGCTTGGGAGGCTCAAGGGGGGACTAACTTCAGCAGACTGCTCAATAGGGCCAGGGGGGGGACTAAATATGGGGGGGGACTAAATTTTTTTTGGGGGGGGGGCTGTTTATGGGGGCGGGGTTTATTGAGAAATTGGGCCCGATTTTCCTTCATGCGTGAAGGGTTTTCAGAATGTTCACCGACCGCATGGGCAGTAGTCTGAGGAGCCGCTGCACAATGCAGAAACAAAGGGTGCTGCTGTTAGGGTGCAGGGGACGGGATACGGGGGGAAGATCAAAGCGGACAGAGGGTAGCGCAGCATTTCACGGCTGGGGTCTCAGTGTCCCCAAGTCTAACGACCCTGGCCTGCCCTTTCCCTTGCTCCTCCCCACACCCCTTCCTCTGCCCCACTCTCTGACCATACCCTTTCTGCTTGACACCAGTTGCAATGCGTTCGTCGAGCCCAATTGATGTTGCCGCAAGCCGGGCACGCCCAGTCCTGTGAGCACACATGCGGAAAGAGTGCCCCCCCGGCTTGTGCTACGCCACGGCTATTGGAATGGGTGTGAGTTCGGGGTCACCAAGCCACGACCCGTCCAACCACCTTCCACATGGCTGCTTACACGGGCAGTTCTACGGAGCCTCCGATGCAAAAATGCGACCGCCGGAACTACACAGGCTTTTGTTTTGAGCACGTGGCGGTTTTCCCCGCATGGGCACACATGCAGAACGAGACAAAACTGCACGTCTAGGTCACACCTCTGGGCTGATTTGGTCCTGCTTTGGCATTTTGGGACCCCCGACCCCGGGCGGTGCCTGCGGTATGTCGGGGACCACCATGGTCAAAGGTTGCGGTATTGTCTCACATGCTGCAGTGCGGGGGGCAGCACACCGGTTGCAGTTTTGTCGACTCGCCCTGCAGAGAAGCACAAATGGGTTGTTGGGGTTGTTTGTTGTGAGTGAATATCTGAAACCTGTCGTGAAAAGGTTGTGCCGACTGCAACAGCTCGCTGGACAGAGTTACGCCTAGGATGTCCAGAGCAGCGGAGTTTCAGGCTGGAGGGGTTGGAGTTCCAGTTAAGTGCTGCGTGTTGACCAAACGTTGTAACTTCGGTTGATGTCGCACTGCAACCGCAAGGAAAAAAAAAGCACTTCCAGGAGACCGAAATCAGTTCAGTGCAGACTCAGAATAACCTACGGGATATGCCAGATACAGAGGCGGCCGTCCGGGCACCGGGTGCCAGGTATACCGCATATTGTGAGACCTGAAACGAGATATCTTTGTTTAGCTACATTGCAACCTGCACAAACTCCAGGACCGCAGCCAAGCTTTGTTGGTCAAGGGCCACTGTGCAAATGGCGCACCAGATTTCCAGAGCATGGATACTGACCGCTTTTTGTAGTGCATTCAGCGAAGACGGTGGCCGTAGGGGCACGACACGGGCAACAGGCAAATTCCAGTTTCCCACCGCTATTTATTTCAGCATTCCTACAGCTGGATGCGTATTTCCCAAAGCAAACCTCGCCGCACTGTATTTGAGCTTACCACTGACAAATACACAGCAAACAACAACAACACTACCATACCAATTTACATTCCCGCACTCAGAACACTTCCAATCCCCAGGCTGGGGCTGGAACTTCCCCGAAGACGACCGGGGGGCAGGTACCATGTACGGCGCTACCCGCGTGACCATAGGTGCGCGTGGCCTGGGCTCGCCACACCTGTTACACGTATCCTGCAGGGATGGTACCAGAGGGTGCAAAGCGGCGGGGGGCTACGAAGCAACAAGCACTGCACTGCACTGCACTGCAGACCTTGCTACCAAACCAACGAATCCCACTGTGGATAAGGACGCACAACGCAACGCATGTAAACTAATATCAGGACATCATTGCCACACGCCACATGCAACAGGGCAACCAGGGTTTTTGAACAAACCACGGGGAGGGGGGGAAATGGACGCTTTCTCCTAATTTGGCCTATGGCACGATGTGCACTTTCACGGCTTCGTCGTTAGGTGCAAGCACTCTTTCTTGCCGTCCCCACAAGACGGGGGAAAAGCAATAGAAAAAATGCACAACCTCTGGTTTTTGAAGACGTGTAGCAAAGGAACACGATGCAACGTCCATACACCACCAATGCATGTCTCTTCATGTGATTGTTAGGTTTTCTGCTAAGTGATCTTTGGGTGACAACACGTATGCATACACGGTGTACCTCCCTTAAAGAATCTCGTCCTAGCAAAATAGGCCCATTGTTGAAACACATACTACTTAACAAAAGGAAAGGTCTTGCACAGACCAAGTAAGGGCCGGTCCTTCAGACGCAGTGTAGGAAGGTTGATGGGGAACAGCTGTGAAACTCACATGCACCCTTGTTGGCGACCGGCCACGAAGGATATTACCGAGGGCAGACGACAAACAGGAACAAAACTTTGAAGGGAATGCATACTCGCTTCTGAAAATTTATGTTGCCGCAATCTGGTATCGGGCAATCCCAATCCGTCGGGCTCCGCCTCCAAGGCTTTCTGACCAGTCCTACATCGCAAGGTGGATGGATTACTACTCCTTTTCACCAAAATCTTTTTACCAAAATCAACATCACAGGGGCTGCGTGCTTGCCCTCCGTACAACCCCAAAATTGGGGAAGTCCTTGGGCATAACACAAGGTGACTCTCTGTGTCAATGAATTTTTCACCAAAAGATTTTGGAAAAAAAATCGTCGTTTCCCCTCATGAACCCCATTGCCCACTTGCAGACCTGCAAATTCGGCCATCCGAAAGAAAAATCAACGTCGCGTTGGTAACCACAACGGATGTGCGCGAGTTCTTTAACCGCAGGGTCTGGGCTGGAGGGGCAAAATCACCCTTCGTGCATTGTACGCCAGGTCCCAAATTCATATTACCTGCTGTGTGGAAACATGTGTGGAATTGTCGCGGTTCCTTCCATGACTCATAATTATGGTGGTGAAATGAACAAAAAAGTGCAATGTGACTTGGTGGGTTCGATCTCCGGTCGCATAATTGGATGTTGCGAACCTCCAAAACAATAGTGTCTGTGCTCTTGCGCTGGTCATCGGTCTTTTGAATGGCGTTTATTCACCCACAACTAAAGATGGCAAATAGGCACGCTTGTGACCTTTCCGTTTAGATCTTGCTCGATGCCATTCACACAATGACAATGGAAACTAAGTTTAAAGCATGTTTCTCAAGCTCCGACACCCATGTTGCCATTAGTACGTTCGTGGAATCTATCGACCGCAATGGTCTTCCCTCGATCGAACAATATCTCTCACAAATCGATGATGAAATGAAGGATAAGGACCCAAATAAGAGGAATGTTGCTTGCTCCATCATCCGTGCTTTAATCAAGGGCATCGGGAACGCCATGGTGCCGTATTGTGTCCCACTCTTGGCCACCATGCTGGACTTGTGCGCAGACAAAAAGCCTTTGGTCGGAAAAGGTGCAAAGGCGAATATTGTTGCAATAACACAAGAGCTTTGCGTTATGCCTCTTCACCAAATTGTCGAAATTTGTGCCACTTGTGCGAAATTTGGGCTAGGAAGAACAAAGGGGTGGCAAACAAAAGTGGCTAGCATGACATTATTGAAGGCGATGGCCGAGAAATCCCCATTGGATCAAGAGGTGTTGTCCATCATCATTCCCATGTTGTGCGAGTGCGTATGGGACACAAAGAAAGAAGTTAAAGAGCTCGCGCACGACACACTCACCAAGGTTTCCGGTGCTATTGGCAATCGTGATATTGAGTTGTTCATCCCGGCCATCGTAAATGCCATCGCTGATAAGGAAGTGGCGGATTGCATCAATAAGCTCGCCCGCACCACATTCGTGCAGGTATGCACCATCAAATACACGAACATCCTATTTCCGTGGCAGAGCAACGACGTCCCGCCTAAACGCACAGTGTAGGCGTGTTACCGGACAATGTGAAAACGGCAATGTTCGGTGTGCAATAAGAGGATCTACAATAAGTTTGGTATATACTCGGTGATTTGACACCACTTGTGTCGTTGTCGTGTCATGTGCATTTCATTTCCGAGATCACCTCGGGAGTCTAGTAGGCGTGGGCATAGATTTTATTCAACTTGGCTTGTGATCAAGTTATCCGAAGTCCGGTGAGCAGTACGCGGGGGATTCGGGAGGTAAACCGACGAGGTATTGAGGGTAGCAATATCTAGGGGAAATCCTCGGACGAGGGAGCCTTCGCCATAGCGCCCCACCACCTCGCCCACAATTAAGCCCCCCATCAGGCAAATTACATTACCCGTAGAAGTGCGCCCTCTCCCCTTGGACCATGGTTGTGGCAACCGAGGCAAGCTACCGAGGTTCCATGGGATCGGCCCCTCCCACGTGAGGAACCAAACAACCACCCTTGTGGTGTGGCTTGTGCCTATATACCTAATCTTGTGCCTGTGACTATGCGCAAGGGGGGGGGGTGAGTGAGGCATAGTACGAAGGTTTTTTTGGTTGTGGGCAAATGCACGCGCGTCAATTATAACAAATGGGTGTGGCCGAACTAATTGGACGTGATGCTACTTGCTACTGTGCGCACACTCCTTTAGCAACCCGCACGTAGATTGGAGGTGTGTGTGGGGGGGGGGGGTGTAGCATGCTGGCACCAGGGTTGGAGGAGCGCCAATGGGTGAGCAACACCACAATGTGGAAATGCCTAACCGAGGGTGCAAGTTGCCATAGAATGAATGAATGCTAGCCAAACCTAATTTTTGATACCAAGCACACGCAATTCTTTGTGTACGACATGTTCATTTGCTCTGTGGCTTCATTGCCATCGCCTGTGTCATTTTTTCGCGTGCTTGCAAATTGTTGGGTGCTACGAAAATATGTGCATAGTGGTACTGCAAAGATAGGGGGTGACCTCTCCACGTCCCCCCCGCGTCCCGCCTTGCGTCCCGCCCGCGTCTAGGGTACCGAATTTCGCCGATTTTGGCATACTCAAAGGAAACACACACCAAACAACCTTTTCTACCAACCCCCGTTGTTGTGTTGTATGTTGTGTGTTGTGTGTTGTGTGTTGTGTGTTGTGTGTTGTGTTGTGTTGTGTCGTGTTGTGTGCCATTGATTCTCCGCCCGATTGCCTCACCATTAATTCATTTGCTCTCTTGTTGTTTGGCTATTGTGCTTTCTCCGTAGCAAGTTCGCTCATTGGGGCCTCTACTTGTTAACCCCCCCCCCAAGATTTGGGGGGAGGGGCGAATTTTTAGGGGGTTCGATGCCCTCCCCGCGTCATCCCCCCGTCCCATCCCCGCGTCCCGCCCGCGTCCAGGTCACCCCCATAGAATGAATGAAAGCTGAAAGTCGATGCAATGCTTCCTGTGGAAACCCCGAGTGCGTGGACCCGGAAGTACCAACGGGCACACCCTTACTCGGCCTTTATGGCAAACACCCCCAATTTGCATGCACTATTGACGGGCATTGTGGTCGGGTTGCATGTGCGGCACAAAGTATATCGTTGACTAAGTGGACTGGCAGTTACGTGCCTAAACAGGCGTGTGATCCTGTATGAGCATATGCATTTTTGCAAAAAAAAAAAAAATCGCTAAAACATTCGAGGGCACTTACAGAGATGGTAGTGAAAGTCTCTTCTTTGGGTCCATCATATAGGTTGTGGATGCCGCCACCTTGTCGATCATGGTCCCTGTGCTAGCACGCGGATTTCGTGAGAATGCAATCGCGATGAAGCAACGTTGTCAGTCATCACAGATCAACTTGTTCGCTTGGTTGGTGACCCCCAAACCACGGAGACTTTTTTGGCGCAACTTGCCAAGCACAATGAGAGGGTGATGGACGTGTCGGACGCCGAATGTCGCAAGGTATTTCCATCCATACTCTTGCTCTCTTTCGTACCCGTGAGCATATCAACGCTATACAGCACATACCGCCGGACATGTATTGTTTCGTAGATCGCAAAGCAGACCAATGAAACGCTCACGCGTGTTCGGGTGCCCGAATCCAACAAGTTGCGTGTGGCAGATTTGGAACAGAGGAAGTGCACCAACAATGAATCCCCCAAGGTGTGTGTGTGTGTGAGAGAGAGAGAGAGAGAGAGAGAGAGAGAGAGAGAGAGAGAGAGAGAGAGAGAGAGAGAGAGAGAGAGAGAGAGAGTGTGTGTGTGTGTGTAAGTGTGGTTGTACCGGTGGAACATATTCCTGTGAGGGGTTGTGCCCTGCAAGACCTGCTGCATTGTGTGTGTGCGGGCGCGCTTGTGCACAAGCGCGTGGGTAGGTCTGGGCGTAGGTATGGGTGGTTCTCGGAGCTCAGAGGTCCAATTTTGTCCGCTCCTGTTTGTCATTCGTCCGTGCATGATGAATTGCAAGGGGGCTCACGATGAGCACAGTGTGCTGCAGCTCCCCGCACTTTGATTTTCTCCATTTGTAGTTCGCTCTAGAGGAGGAGACTGTCATTGAGGATCTTGCCATGCCAAAGTTGATTCCGTGTGAGGTGACCGACCGCACGGTTGGTGAGGGTTGCTCTCCGCACCACAGCGTCGCTTCAAGCAGTCCATCGAGCGAAGTAGACGCGGATCCCCGGAATCGGCAAGGCGATGGTGCAAGTTCGCCCCCCTTCGTGGATGCCGGCAACATGGGCGGAATGCATGGCAATGCCGCAGACATGCACCCCACATTTCCGAATGACCACCCTGCGCCAGAGTATCGCATGCCTCCCCACCCTACATCGCTCGCTCGTGTTCAAGATCCGGCTGCTCTCGGGGCGCAGCATCCACCTCAACGCTTCCATCACCACAGCCCTTGGCATCACCATCACCAGTACCATCTCAACCACCACCACGCCCAGTACCCGGCGTTTGCGCATGGCCATGGCCCGCCACCGCCCTGGGGGGCTTGCCAACTGCAATCCGGACCACCACCGCCCCAGCAGGCGCCCCATCAATCGTCCCATCGCCAGAAGACGCGGCCGTGGGATTTGATATACCCCCTCAGCAACATCCCTGGAGGGGAAGGCATTGTGAGGACCCTGAACGACTGTGCCCACAGGGCCGTCGTCGATATCCTCCGTCAACGAGGGTGCCCGACTGTTGAGGCCGTTACCCATTGGCTCGAGCAGCGCATGCCTGTGGGGTGTGTGGCGGTGTTGCAGGACCTCCACCCGTACCTCGCCAACCGAAACCCCTACGGCCAACACCAGTGGCCCATGCTGTGGCTGTGCTGCGTCAAGGACAAGCAGCTGCGGCAGCGGATTCAGGCCTTCCTCCAAGTGCGCCAGGTCGCCACGTACCACGAACTGAAAGAGTACCTCCGGGCGTTGGCACAGGAGGACCGGGCGAAGGGAAGGGACGGGGACGTGCTGGAGGACCTGGGCCGCAATCTTCTCCGACACCCGGAGGTGCGGCGGGCGTTCCGCATTGACGAAAGGACGCCGCAGGAACCGCCGCCGCTGACGACGGTGGACGTCCTGCACGCCCTCCTGCGGGTGTTCGAGCAGCAGCGGGTGTGCGACCCACAGGACGTCCTCGCGCTGCTCGCGCAGGAGCGCAACGTGCCGGTGGAGCGGCTGGGCGTCCGGCTGACCTCCCACAAATACTTCTGCAGCTGCATGGACCTCGCGCAGCGGCTCAAGGACCAGGCCTACAACCGATTCCAGGAGCAGTGGTGCGAGGCCCTCGGGCAGCAGCTGCACGCGCAGGTCGCGCAGGGCCTGCAGCGCGGGCCGCTGCACGTGGGGGGCGCGCGCGCGGTGGATGCCCTCGCCCGGGGCGTGTGGAAGGCGATGAAGACGTGCTGCGACCGCAGCATCGAGGACGCGGCGCTGCAGCTGCAGGCGGACCGGGAGGCCGTCAGCCCGCACGAGGTCTACTGCATGGCGGCCGCCTTCGTGCGCACGACGACCGCGCAGCGCGTCGGCGCCCCGCCCTGCGCGGAGCTGTCCTTGAGCGTGGAGGCCACCGTCGATTTCCTGCGGGAAGTCGCCAAGCCTCCGGACCCCGGCGCGTCGCCGGTGCAGGCCCTGGCGGCAGCGGAGGCGGCGGCATGCGACAGCCGTGTGATGTTCCCCGATGTGGATCCGTCGCGGTCCTTCCTCCGCTTCCTTGCGGACCACGAGCACCATCCGGGCGTGCACGCGCTGCTGCAGTCCCTGCTGCACCCGGAGGAGCCTGCGAGGGCTGCTGCTGTGCCGGACACGGAGGGCAGTGCGCGCCACCGGGTGCTGACCTGCCTGGACGCGGTGCTCCCGCTGATCAGCAGCACCGGCCTGGCCGCCGCCGCCGAAATCGAGGCCCGGCTGCGCACGGCCCTCGGCCCACAGACCTTCGAGATGCTGGGCCGCAGTGTGTGGGAGCTCTTGCAGGACGACGGGGATCCGCAGGTGCGCACACGCGCCGCGGCGGTGCAGCGGGCCGTCGGCATCGGGGTTCCGGTGAGAGCGCGGGAGGTGCTGCTGCACGCCGGACGGCATGTGCGGCGGTGCGGGCACCGTCGGGAGGTCGCGGCGGAGATCATGGCCGCGGAGTTTGGGGTGTCGGAGTTTGCGGCACTCAATGCGGGCCCGGTGTCGGGTCTCCTGCCGGAAGCCGCGCCCGGTGATGCCGGCGACCTGATGTTTCTCATGCCATACCTCACGTCGGGCCCGGGGGCCACGGCGCCGGCCAACCCCCTTTGTGCCCCAGACGACCTGCTGGAGAATGCCAAGGCAGAGGTCCAGAGCGCCCCTTTTCTTGTGAGCTTGCCGCAGTACCTGCAGTGGGACGTGCAGTACGGGCCGGTCCTAGGGCCGTTGGAGCGGTTCCTACTCGACCACTGCCAAGAGGTGTCGCTCTTGCACTGCGAGGGCGCGTTCATGCGCATACCCGCCGTTGCCAGCCCCAGCACCTTCTTTGACGCGTTGCGCAGCTCCGACGGGCGGGCCGCGGCAGCGCACTTCCTGCGCCTGCAGCAGCAGCAGCAGCAGGGCCTGCCCGCGGCGTTGCTGGCCCGGCACGTGCAGCAGCTGCTGTCGGACACGCCGCTCGAGGCCGGGGAGCCGGTCTACCGGCTGTTGCTCGGCTGCCTGCGCGCGTTGTACCGGCCGCTGCTCGCGAGGGCGTCGGCGCGGGTGTGCGAGCAGGTCCGGCAGGTGTTCGTGGACGCGGTGGACACGGGGGGTCATCTGCAGGCGTTCTACGCGGCGGTGGACTGGACGGTGGACGAAGAGGCGGCTGCCGCGTACCGGCTGGGGCTGCTGGCGGGGGTGCAGCCCTGGAGGAGGGCGCAGGCGGAGTGGAGGGCGGAGCGCCGGCCAATCGTTGTGCCGGATTGCAGGGACCCGCCCGGGGGGGCAGCGCCAGGGGGCCACAGGGCTCCAAGGCCGGCGCCGGGGATGCCTGCGTCGATGCCCGGCAGCGGCACCGCGGCGCCGGGGGCCGCGGAGGTGATCGAGGCCATGCAGCACGAGTACGACGCCATCGTTCGGGGCGGCGATGCGACGTTGGACCGGATGGAGCGGATGTTGGAGGTGCTCGCCCACGATATCCACGCCAACGAGTACCACTTTATGGAGGAGTTGCTGCAGAATGCGGACGACAACCGCTACGCGGATGGCGTGACGCCCGCAGTGGTCTCCCCCTCTGTCGTGCCCGCAATCCTCACGCGCAACCCCCTCTCCTGTGAACACGTTTTTCTTCGTCACAAGCCAGCGACTGTTGCTGTCCACTGCCTGCACTGGGGGGTCATTTTGGCTGCCAGAGCGTTTTTGGCCTCCCCCCACACAGATTGTGTGAAGAAGGAAAACATGCGCCCCCATGAATGCCCGGGGCTGGGCGCTAACGTACCCGGTGGCCTCTGCCCCTTGGCGTCCCTCCCATGCCGACACCGGCATGCTGCACACAAAGCATTTCTCAGGATTCCGGGCGGGGGGGGGGGGGGGGGTGCGCGACAGGGGCACCCAGGAGCGCCAACAGACAGGGAGAGGAGCAACACAGACACACAGAACGCGGGAGCCACACCAGGATGGACAAGGGTGAGCACAGCAGACAAGGAGGAGGGGCCCAGCGAGGCAGGAGAGGCAACCAGAACAGCGGGAACAGGGAACCAGGATGGAGGGGATGGGAGAGCGTGCGCATGGGAGGCAGCGACAATAAAGGGGATGGCCTGGCCAGCCAGCCCCGTCGCTAGCGGGTGCCAGGGCAACCCCTGCTCAACCGGCATCAGATGGGGGTTGTCTCCTGCAGCCCAGATGGGCTGTTTGCGCAACAGGAGCGGGAGCCCATCAGGGGCAGACCAGCCGTGGGGGGAAAAGGACAAATGGTGGACGGCTGGGACAGCGCGTGGAGGAACAGGGCACCTGGGCCTCACGCACACAGAAACACAGCGAGGCAGGCTATGGACGGCCTGTGGACAGAGGCGCGTGGACAGCAAAAACAGTCAAACGGCCCCGGCAACAACCAGCACATCCTCAATACGCCAACTATTGGGTGCCGCTGACGCGCAAACGGCACACCATGCCACATTCAGCACAGCCCCGGCACACCAACTACTGGGCTCCGCGAACGCAGAAACGACACCAGCGGGAGCACCGGCCGCAGCGGCCGACAGAACGCAGCGACCCGACGCAACATGCGGAGGGAAGAACGGGTGACTGTCCACTGCCCCGTAAAGGAACAACAACCCGACGGAATGTCACACAGGGGGGGGGGGGGGGTTGGCCCAAGCCAAACTCCGGACTCCCTGACCCACCCACCCAGCTCCAGCCTCCCCTGTGGGGGTGAAGAACGAAGTTCCCCGGGTGTTGGGGGTAGCCAAGCGGAGGAGTCCCTCCTCAAATGGTGAACAAGTGCATCCACCCGGAAGCACCCACTGGCACACTCACTCAGCCTTGATGCACGCCCCCCCCCCGGAATGGTGGTCCAAGGTAGATGGATCAGGGAGCCCCTCTGAGCTGTCTGCAAGGCAGTGAAGGGGACAACCGGCAGCCCACCCACAAAACATCCTGAGGTCAGTCGGCACTCCGCTGTTGTTAAGCAATGGCCTGGCTGGTGCCCGATACCAGACACTGTCTCCTGGTGGTCCATTGATGTCTGGCGGGAACGGAGTCCAGCAGGATTGTTCTGCCTTTTTTGGCAACAAGCACAGTCCTAGTGTCAAAGTCTCCCTGGCAGCCCCCATTATTTCGCTTTGCATCTCCGCTCCCCCGTATCAACCCTGCCCTGTCCCCCAGGTGTGGGTGGTGCAGTCCAACCCCTGCCGGCGCATCATCCTCTTTAACAACGAGACCGGGTTCAGCACACGCGACGTGCAGTCATTGTGCGACATCCACAAGAGCACCAAGGTCCATACCGCGGCCACGACGGGACACAAGGGCCTGGGCTTCAAGAGTGTGTTCAAGGTGAGCAGCCGCCCCCAAGTGCACTCCGGCCCCTTCCACTTCTGCTTCCGGTCCTCGGAGCCGCTGGGGTACATGTACCCGTTCGCTGTCGACGACAACGAGTCGCTGGCCGAAAGCCCGGCGCTCTTTGGGCTCAGCGAGCCCTATACGACGCAGATTGTCCTCCCGCTGGACCCCACCGTCCAGATGCAGTTGCCACCGCCCGAGACATGGGCCCACGGGCTGCTGGCGCTGCGGCGCGTGCGCCGCATCGCGGTGATGAATTACGAGGTGGACGCGGCGCCGCAGGAGTTTGCCCGGCACGACGCGGTCGTCCCCGTCGTCCCCGAGGTCACGGAGGTGCGTGTGTGTCAGCCCCCACTCCAGGAGCGCCGGGATCGGTGGCTGCACGTGCGGTGCTCCTACGCCCCGACCGTCACCAAGATCGTGAACCGGAAGGAGGTGAAGATCGAGAGCACGACCATCAGCGTCATGGTGCCGCTGCGGGACCCGACCGCCCCGGCCGCCGTGTACGCGGTGTACGCCACGCTCCCGATCCAAGACTACGGGCTGCCGGTACTGGTCAACGCCGACTGGACCCTGGACTCGGCGCGGACCACGCTGCAGCGGAGCGCGTGGAACGAGGAGCTGCGCACGCGGCTCGAAGGCATGTGGGTGCAGGTGCTGGACACCCTGCGCCGCATGGCCGATGCCGGGGCCCACCCCAACATCGCCGCGGGGGACCGGGTGGCGGTCGCGCGCGCGTTTCTGGAGACCCTGCCGCGCGCTGCGTGCGCGAAGGACTTCTTCGCGGCGACCCCCGCAGCCGTGGGCATCCACCTCAAAGACGTCCAGTGCGTTCTGACGGAGGGCGGGTGCTGGGCGCGCCCCCGGGACGTGCTGCTGTGCAGTGTCGAGCAGGTGCGCGCGCTGCTCAGCGAGGAGGTCCTGCACGCCCACTGCGGGCGCCGCTTCCTGCACCGGCGTCTGACGCACCCGGCCATCGCGACCCTCGGGGTCCGGGCCCTGGACTTCGAGCACTTGGTCCGCATCCTCCGCGAGGGCGGCGCCGACCTCCTGAGGCAGCCGCCCGGGGGCGCGACGGGGGGCGTGCACAGCCCCGCGGCCGCCGCGGCGCTGTGGTGCGTGGTGCTGTACCAGTTCATCCGGCAGGCCCCGGCGCCGGACCAGCCGTCGATGTACGCGAAGCTGCGGGACCTCCGGCTGCTCCCGCTCGCCGGACCCTCCGGCGACATCGCCGCTGCCGATGACAAGCGGGGGCCGCTGTACCTGCCCGAGATCCTGGCGAGGGACGTGGCGGCGTACGAGGGCCCGCTGCAGTACATTGACCTGCGGTTCCTCGAAGGCGGGGCGCCGTGGGTCGAGGCCGACGTGGCGGTTGCCAATCGCCACAAACTCGACGACTTCCTGCGGCACTTGGGGGTCCGGCGCGCGACGGTTGCGGAGGTGCTGCGCACCGCCGTGCGGCTTGCCCAGGTCCCGGCCGGCGAGGCCGCGGAGGGCTCGGTGCAGCGGCTGGTGGCCCTGGCAGAGCTGCTGAGAGTGACCGTGGCGCATTGGTCTGGGGACCCGCAGTTGCGGCAGGTGCTCATCGCGGAGCTGTCGGTGATCACGAGTGATGGCGTGCGGCCGCTGCGCGACAACGCGCTATATCTGCCCCGCTCCTACTCAGACGTGAGCATCGCGCACTACCTCCCCGGCGCTGCCCTCCTCGACGGCTGCTACCTCCGCGCCGCCCGGCGCACGTGTGAGCCTGGCACCGGGGCTGCCGAGCTACAACAGCAGCAATGCGCATTCTGGCGCCGTCTCGGCGTCACGGACTTCCTCTGCAACACCGACCAACAGCGGTTCCTGGCCGACTTTGAGGTTGCACGGCACGCGCTCACTGGGGGGTGCTGCGCGCGCGCAGAGATGCCCCCCCAGGGGTGGGGTCAGTGGTGCGCGGTTGTGCGGGTGCTGGCCGAACGGTGGTCGGAGTATGCAAGGCTGGTCGTGCACATCCCCGCAGTGGCCTGGCTGCCGACCACGCTGCGGGGCGGGCTGCTCGCACCCCCTCGAGAAGTTTTCACCCCCCGGGACGTGTGGTGGCCATACTTGCAGCACCACGCGGCATACCCGGACCCGGAGGTGAGGCTGCCGGGGGAGGTGGCGAACACCCTGCAGATGCACACGCGACTGGGCTTTGACGCCGTAATGGAGCAGCTCCGGCAGTGGGCGGTGTTGCCGGACCCCAAGTTCGCCTGTGCACACTTGGAGACAGTGTACCAGTATCTCAACGCGGAGAATCAGCGGGAGTTCGGTAGCCAGCTCGAGCGCACGCGGCTGGTCTTCATCCCATTGGACGGGCTGCCGCCGTGTCCTGATGTGGAGGTGCCGGGGGCCTTCCTCGCGCGCGAGTGCTGCATCTGGGAGGACCGGGGCAACGTGCTGGCCCGCATCCGAAACTGCCCCGTGAAGGCCCTCCGCCAGTTCTACCCCACGTGCACGTTCCTCCGATGCGGTTGCTGATCGGCGTCCTGCGGCAGTGCGCAAAGGGGCCCGTGGACGAGAAGGCCGTGGACGAGGTGGTAGCCGTGTGGCAGTATTGGCACGTGGCGATTGTGGAGGACGTGATTGCCCAGCGCATGGTCCATGGCAAGATGCTGGAGTATGGCAGAGGGGCGCCGATCTTCCCCTGTCGGGACTTGAAGTGGCACCACATCGAGGAGCCGCTGCTGGGGATCGATCTACCGCTTCCGGACGGTGTCGTGCGTGCTGTCGCGACCGCGGCCGCCGGGTCGGGGGTGCACACCCTGGAGCTGGGGTTCCACCCGTACAGCTCTGTGCAGCGCTATTTGGACGGCTGTCGCGTGCACCGCGCGTCCCAGTCCCTCCGCTGCACCGTGCAGGCGTGGCAGCGGCATGTGGAGCGTTGTGAGGCCCAGGCACTTGACCAGGCCGTGCGGGACTTCGTTCAGATCCTGCAGCGCATGTGCCAGGGCACCCTGAGCCCCGAGGCGCGCGCGACGTACGGGGCGCTGCAGCTGCAGGTCGTGCAAGGCCTCCAGTGCGAGTACCGGTTGCGGGGCTTGCCCCAGAGACAGGGCAACGCCGAGCTCCCGGTGCCCGGCTGCGCGGCGTTGGTGGCCATCGACGGGCGCACTCTGATCGTGGACGCAGGCGCCCAGCAGGCCCCAGAGGACGCGGTGTGCAATCTGCTGTGCGCCCTGTGGGAGGCCGCCAAAGCGCTGCCGCAGACGGACCTCAAGAGTTTGAAGAAGGACTTCAAGCTCCTGCTGCGGGGCATCAATGACCTCGACGACGACGACCTGCGCCGCAGGTACCCGCCGCTGCCCCCCGCCGACCGGTGGCTGGCCGCGCCGGCGCAGCCAAGCGCCAGCGTCCCCCGGCCGTTGCCAGTGACCCGCGCCGTCGAGGGGCGGACGGCGTCGGGGGAAGCGCAGGTCCCGTCGCTGGCCCAAATGGAGGCCGACTTGGCCAAGGCGTCGAGCACTGCGCCCGCCGCATCCCCCGCGGTGCCCCCCCCTGAGGCCTCCCCGGCGGTGGAGCCGCCCCCGGTGCTCCCACTTCCAGAGGCCACTCACTGGAGCACGGCCACGGGGCATCAGCCTGTCCCTCCCCCGCGTCGCAGTCACAGCCCCGCCTGTCGCACGGGGGCCGTGGAGGTCGCGCGCGTGGGAGTCACCGAGCGCTTGCGAGAGGCCCTCCCCGAAGTCCGGGGCCGCGGCGTGACGCGCTCCCCGCGTGCCCCACCCCGTTCCCGCAGCTGCCCCGAAACCGAGGCCGACACGCAGCACGCGGTACAACAGATGCGGTACACTGGGCTGCACGAGCACCTCTGCTGGCTGCACGCGTCGCTTGGGCCACTCAAAGACCGCACGGGGCACTCGGCCCAACTGCCGGGGCGGCCGCAGGGCTCTGCTCGTCCGCACGGCGGAGGGTGTCCGCAGCGGTCCCTGAGCGACGGGAGCACGGCGTGCGACGCCGCGGGTGCTGGAGCCAGCGCCAATGCCGCCGCCGGTGCCGCAGCGGGCGCCAGGGCTCGTTCCGGCTCTGGCACTGCCGCGGGTGCCGATGGTGATGGGGTCGATGCCGGGGCCTGGGATGAGCAGAGCATCGGGGTCCAGAGCATCAAATTGGAGTCCACCGGGGCGGCCGGTCTCGAGTTGGGCCGTGCCGGGGAACAGATGGTGTTTCAGTGGCTCTGTGCCGAGCACGGGTCAGCGCACGTGACGTGGCAGAACATGCGGGTGGAGCAGGGCCTGCCGTATGACCTGACGGTGCACCTGCCGGACGGGCGGCTGTGGTACGTGGAGGTCAAGACCTCGCAGTACGACGTGCGGCAGTTCCACCGCCAGGGCTCCGCGGACATCGTGCCGTTCTCGCGGGAGGAGTGCCGCTGGATGCTGGAGCACGAGGGCCAGTACCGGCTGTACCGGGTGTATCGCGCCGGGCCCGACTGGCGGTGCTACGCGCTACGTGACATGGACCGCGCGTTCCGGAGCGAGCGCCTGCGCCTGCACCTCTCGTTTATGGACCCTGGGGCAGCAGAGGATGGCGAGGTGAGATCCGTAGCGGGGGTTTTCAATGGAGGCGTGGGAGGCGGCGTTGGAACCCCATCCGGTGCCTTAGTGCCAGCGCCCGCCAAAAAGCTGGCGAGCGGTCTGGAGATGTTCTTTAAGCGGTATCCCTCCTTCCGGCCCGCGTGACCATTGGTTTCCATTTTACGGCGTTGACGCCCGTCAGCACCTACCACAACGACACTTGCCATCTGCCGGCACCTGCCGGGTTGAGTGGTGTGCGCGCGTATGTGGTGTGTGTGTGTGTGTGCGTGTGTGCCTGTTTGTGGTTGGGTGGTTGCACCCAGCACCGCAGGCTGAACACGGGCTCCGTCGTGGCTAAATTAGCTCTGCTGGGGGGTGGGTGAAGGTCGCTAACCTGGACTTTGCGCTCGCCTGCAGCCCCTGATCAGTACTGCGTACTCTGTGTACTCTTAGGCAGGACTGAAGACGTTTAGGGCTGCCCTGCAGCTCCTGTGGAGCTTCCATCAACCGCTTCTGTTGTGCTTTGTTCTTGTTTTTGCGGTTCCTACCTCTGTGTGTGTGTGTATTCACCGCTTTACTTGCTCTGTTCTTGTTTGCGGTCCTCATCGTGTGTATATGTGTGCCCTTTACCTTCATCTCCATCACAGCGCGAAAGCCATCTAGAGCTGCCTGCAGCTGCTGAAGAGTTCTTGGCTTCTCGCTTTACAGCTTTGTTGTGGTTGGTCGCGTTTCCCATTGCGTGTGCCTTTGTGTATGCCAATTAAGTGTCTGGAGTGAGCTCTCAGTGAGCACCTGTGGCCGGCTCTCTGAAATAGGGGCAGGCTGCCGGAGGCTCTGTCGACACTGCTTTACTCCTGCTTGCAGTGGACCTGCATTTGGTCACTTCCCAGTTTCCCGACAAGCACGCCAACTTGACAGCATCAGACTCCCCGCTGTCGTGGTCATGTGCGCGTGTGAGCGTTGTACAGGCATGGCAGCTCTGCGCACCAGTAGACGCATCACTGGTCTGCAAGCTGCAACTACCCGACGCCCGACGGTCCTGATGACTCGCCTCACTGACCAATCTGCCAAAATACACTTTTGGGGTTGCCAAGGCATTGATGATGTACAAACCAGCGGAATGTTACAGTCAGGCACCCATCAAAAGGTCCCAAGACTCTACATCAGCAGTGTTGTCCGACAGCATCCTCCGTAATGAAAGATCCATAATAGAAGCCACAGAACACCTGGAGCCGAGAGGTTGTGGAGAGTGACGCGTGGATGTCACGTGGGGTGGTCACACCGGAAGGACTGACTCGTGAAGCCGTGCCCCCCTCCCCCGCACGCCCCACCGCGAAATCCCCTGCGGCTGCCAAGCCAACTGAGTTCCCTGTGTGCCCCATGTGGCATCCCGTCCCATGACCGCACGAAGTCTGACGCATTTTGGCTGCCAGTACTCATTGCCCCCGCACCTCCTACGCATTGCGGGGGTTGGCTTCAGGCATCGCTTCCCTGCCCTTGGGGGCATGCTCATGCACCTGCACAGCTGGGGACCGTCCCAGGCGAATGCCTGAAGGCAGTACCTCCTCATGAGGGTCCTTCGCCAGGCGGGTAGCCTCTTCGGGGCTGGGGCACCGCAGGCAGAAAGCGCCTCCTGGCAACTACAGTGTCTCTGCTGCAGGTGCAGCATCAATGACCCCGCCCACCTTCGGGGTTCAAAGCATAACAGTCACACGAGCTGACACCAAAGTAGCGAAATGGGGGGGGAGGGGCTCCCGTGTCCTGGCGTGCGTCCCACAGCCCGTGTGTCAAGACCCCTGCTTACGGAGGCGGCGCTTGGCTGCGCACCACCAACGGCACTCTCAGGGCAATCCAGCAAGGGGCTTGGCTGCGCCATATCATCACCAAAGGATTTGGTCTGACGGTGACCTGTTCAGAGCGGATGCAGCTCCAATGGGCCACGCCCCACGCTCTTTGGAATTGTTGAATACGTGGGTGTGCTCTTCAATGCACACCACTACCGTTCGGCACAATTTGGTATTGATTAGTTCGGTCATGTACAGTCAGGGAAAAAGGGCTGTCAGTGACCTGCAACACTCTGGCTCCAGAGAGACGGCTGGCCAGGAGCCACTTCGGCATTCTCACGGTGTGGTTGCCCACGGTGTAATGCCTTCAGACAGTTGGCCTGGACCGATCCTAGTGAAAGCAGTCTCTCAGCCTACTGGTTGGGTTGAGTCATTGTGCGTGCAGGGATGTGTGTGTGTGTGTGCGCGCGCGCGCACCTGCATGCGTAAAGCAAGCTTCGGGCGTCGGCCGCGGGCATGATCCGCAACGTGCCATGAGCATGCGGCGTGTGTCATGGCAGGGGCGAGGTGTATTGCATCGAGGGAAACGCTGCGTGGCAGGGCAGCGTTGAAGCGTACACATAAGCAACCAAGCAGACACGTAAGATGTGGAGGCAGGCATGCACGAAGCAGCAGGACGTGTGCCATGTGCGGCGAGCAGGGCATAGATGCTGTGTGAAGGGCACAGTCGCCACGGAGATGTTAGCATGTTGTGCTCACAGACTTTGCATGTTTGGAAGCGATGCATCAGGCGCTCTGCCACGGGGCAGACTGTGTGTGTGCGCCCCCTCGGCAACTGGTGGCACGCGATGCCAATACACGACCACTTTGTTTGATCCTGAAACCAGATGAAGTACCTTTGCGTAGGCTACAGGAACGCAGCATAGCGATCCATCACCGGTAACGGTGAGAGCTATTGGGGTCACCCGTATGTCTGGCATAGTGCATACCGCCCCAGGCCCGTGGCTACTGCCCGGGTGCCATGGGTGAGCCCAGGCGATGCATCTTTATGCCGTGCTTCTGATACTGTGCGTGCACTGCCAGAGCAGCAGTGCATTGCCTCTTTTGCGCTTTGCAGAACACTGTACCCTATGTTTGTCACCAGGCCTTGTTCGCGCGACGGTGGGGCTGGTGGGGGGAAAGCCGCGGCCGGAAGAGAGTGTCTACACGCTCGCTGCACAGGTGGCACTTTCGGTCATGGTCTACTCCCGGCATCACGCCGCTTTGCTCAGTGCCCTGTTTGTCGCGTCCACCGTGTGTGTGTGTGTGTGTGTGTGTGTGTGTGTGTGTGTGTGTGTGTGTGTGTGTTGAAGGGCGCGCGGGGCTTGGTAGCTAAAGAGACAGTGTGGTCTAACCAGAAGCGAACGCTGTTGGTCTATTGTCTGGGTTCCTGGTGAGGGGTAACAGAGGGCAGAGGACAGAGGCGAACCCACCCTGAAGTAAATTTGCAGAGCCTTACGCTCTGTCTGCTATGCAGGCGTGACCGCGGGCTTGCCCAAGGCTGCATCTGGGCTGCTGGCCCTGTTTCTCCTCACACAGAAAGGCGCCTAGTGCAGGCGGGACATGCTACTGTTTTTGTTCTGCTTTGCACCTGACGAGATCTAGTACACCCAGGCCGGCTTTCTCTGTGCTCTGTTTGTCGCCAAAGTGTGTGTGTGTGTGTGTGTGTGTGTGTGTGTGTGTGTGTGTGTGTGTGTGTGTGTGTGTGTGTGTGTGTGTGTGTGTGTGTGTGTGTGTGTGTGTGTGTGTGTGTGTGGTTGATGGTTGGCGTGAACACAGAACTCCTGCAGATAACTGGTGCTGTCCAGGATGCGGGTGCACAGCTGTGGGGGTGGGGGGGCCAGAGTAATTTGCTTTGCTCCACAGGGCCGCGGGCCGACCTGTTGGATTGCAGACTGCTCCGTCACGCTGCACTGTCTCCGTATCTTCATACAGCCGAAAGACGTCTAGGCCAGCCCTGCTGTCCCTGAGGAGTTTTCTTTCCACCGCTTTTCTTGCTTTGTTCTTGTTTGCGGTTACATCGTGTGTGTGTGTGTGTGTGTGCGCGGGCGCGTGCGCAAGCGTGTTACCATGCCCATTACCGTGCTGCTGTGTATCCCACCTGATCCTTCCGTCTGGTATTACTGCAGTGGACTCTCGTACTACCGGACTGTGCCACATCCTGGGGGCGGGGGGAGGTTAGGGCACTGGGATTGGGGCTCTACTGACCCTTTCGGCTGCTGCCATCCTCATCCCTTTAATGGAATACTCGGTACATTCTTTGACATGGTACTGTTATCGGTCTTGACGACCAGCGCGTTCACAATGTGGAAGTGATAATGCGCGTATCGTGTCCGTCCGCACTTCTTGCGCGAGCGTACCCCGACATGGGGTGCGCCGGGTACAACAGAGCGTGCACAGACGCCGTCCCTCTGTCTGTCGCCGGTATGTCCCAGTCCTGCTTCTCCTTATGCGCGACCCGCCGAACGCCGAAGGCGGGCACCAATTAGAGATGATGGCCGTTTTCCTCCGGACTCTGTCCTCGAATGGTTCGCCACTTCAGACGCAAGCCTCTTGCCTCCTACCTGATGCACGTAGTCTCTGACTACAGGGGCGGGGGGCATCGCCTGTAAATACAAAAGCACCGCACCACAGACAGGCAACGACGATAACAGATCACGACGACGAAAGTTAGGAACAGCGGAGTGGATCTGCTGAGCAGCCGACGACGAAGAACTCTAAGGGGGGCTGTAAAGGACATCGGGACCACAGTGCACGGAGGGATGGGTGTGCGGCGGTGATTCTCAGCTGTTTTGGGGGGCCGCTGTTGAGACGGAATCCACTCTCATCCTGTTTGTCAACGCCGGGCCCTATTGGGGGGAGGGGAGGGGCAACGCAAGAGGCAATGTGTGTTTGGGGCATCAAAACCGCCCAGAAAACTCTATGCCTTCGGGACTGATATGCTCTGCGCAATGCCCTGGCCGCAATGCTGCGGAGCCCAGACGAGTGCGCCTGCCTGGTCGGAGTCACACAGCCCTCGGTCCAACAGCCAGTCTCTGGCAGAGTGTTTTACAGCCGCGCCTGTGCCCAGATGTCTTGCCACACGATGCAGTGTGCCAGTGTGCGTAACGGTGTTGTTGTCCAACAGCATTTTTGGAGGCCGTAATCGGCCGATTTCCCATCGGGGGTGGGTCTTTATCCCCCCCCCCCCCTCTTGTATAAGCACAGTAGGCGTAGGGACCGTAATGATTGTGTACGTAATTTAATTACGTACGAAATGTAGTGTGGCCACATAAAACATGGGTTTGTCGTCACATTTCCCAATTTCAGCACAGGTGGCCCCCTGCTGGTGCACCAGGATTTTTTTTTTTTTAAGTCTGATGCATCCCACAGGTCCTGAATTGCCCATTTCAGCACATGTGGCCTGCACACGTGTGTGTCGGCAATTGTATGTGTTGCGCGCAAGCCACGCCCTGATCCAAGCTACAGTCGGTGTAGGGACCGTAATAATTGTGTACACTGGCGTAGCTTACACAAGGGAGGGGGGGGATGTACATTTCCAACGCGGTTTTTGTGTTTTAACAAAAGTGCTCAGAACAAGAATCTCAGAGCCATTGTTAACGCTGGACCGGCTCCTCTTATCCTACCATCGCTTTTTGCGGTTCAATTCATCTTCAGGGCTTGCATGCGCGCGCGCGTATGTGTGAATCCCCCTGTGTCACATTCGCTGTCTGTTCATGGACAGACGTTCACCTAAAACATTCTCAGAAGGCAGCGCTCACGTCTGCGCTTTGTGTGTTACATTTTTGTGTGCACGCGACTGCTTTGTTTCGTGTCGATTTTGTGCATTTGTGTGGGTTGTGTGCAACCTCACAAGGCTGTCGGCGCCGAAGGCTCTCCACCACGTGACCCCCAGGGAAACACCGGTGGAGATCCAAGGCCTTCAAGCCCAAGGCCTATGCTCCATCATATGCACTCTCTCTCTCTCTCTCTCCCTCTTCACAAGGCTTCGACACTCTTCGCTGTGGTTGCCGCAGCGATCCTGTATCCAGGTATTCGGATTTTTGTAGGTCGACCCGGGGGGGGGGGGGGCGCCACCGTCGTCAGCCATTTCGGGGAGGAGGTGTTCACAACAAAGCGCCTGTGTCGTAAGCGCACCTTGCAACGCTCCGACGCAGATCAGTTGTGCAGCTTTGGTGGAGGAGGGTACGGTGGGGTGCTCAGGGTGCACTGCAGGGGCCATGGCGCACCTTGCCTGTGAACGTGCAAATTGCCTCATGTTTTTGGTCTTTGCTTTGCAGAGACCTCTGTGATGTGTCTCAGGCACCGTCAAGAATGCCTGAAGTGTCCATGCAGCAGCACAAATGGATATGGGGTGCTCTGGCCACCCAGGCGGGAAACACCAGATTTTCACACGCTGTGGTCATATGGGGGAGGGGGGGGGGCGATGCAGGTTTAATTGTGTTTGAGCTTCTCCTCCTTGCCGAGGTGGGACGTCCAGAACAAAGGCCATGTGTCAGTAACGGGCGTTGAATTGGTGGGTGATGAACTCATGGATGCAATTGTACAATGCATCAACCACCCGCCCTTTAGTTAGTCCCCACCGCCAATTTTTTTTGGGGTAAAGTTTGGCATTTTTACTTTTGGCAGGGATGTGCAGTCCTTGGTTGTTTGGTGTTGTTTATTGGACCTTGATTTAACCGGTGAGATCTCAGCCGGGGATGTTGATCGAACAGATGTGGTCCCACCACGCATTTATGTTAATTATATCATATGCCTGGAGGGCACAGTTGTGGTTGCCCAGAACCCCCCCCCCCCCAGGCATTGTCTTGAGTACCGGAGCATTGTGCACAAGCGCTCTGGTATTATGATTCCCCATAGCTGCACCCTCATTGCGGCCATGGGTTCATGTGTGCAATGCCCCTGCGCCTGACCTCACTGTCACTAGTTCCTGGGAACACACATCACCACATGCGGTTTGTGTTTTTGCGTGTGCCATTTGCCCGTTGATCATCCCCCGGGCAAAGGCTACAAGGGATCGTTGATAAACAGCAGAACAACCAAGGTGTGAGACACGACCCCTCTGGTTCAGATACAGGCTCAACCAACTAACAAACTGTTTCTTCAGAAGTTGGCGGTGTAGCCTGGACCTCGATCACCGAGCGGTGAAGTGTGGTCTCCTCCAAGTCCCACAGAATGGTCTATCTCTGCCTGTAATCACGAAGTCGGCGAACACGAAGAAGGCAAGGACGAATTCAAATAGATCCAGACTGAGTGCAAATTCATGTACACGTTTCGACTCTTGAAACGAAGTCCTCCCCAACCTGTAGTCATCTGAGATAGAACTAATACTCAGCATCACAGGGACGCTAAATTGAGGCATCCCCTTTATATTGAAGGTCTAGATCGAGGGTTGACTGCCGCAAATCCACCAACAACGCACTTTCAGGGGAAATGCACAACAGTTCATTTGTTCATATGAACAGGACGTATTCCCTGGGACAAATATAACATCTACACCCGTGTGAACGATGTAGCACAGTCCACAAAAGATCAACCAGCTCACGCGTTTCACCAGCCTCAAGCTCAGAGCGACGCAGACATCTGTTTTTGTGAGCCAAACAGATCTTTCTAAGGTTCAACGAAGGTTTCCATGATGCAGACAAACGCAGCTGTGGCAGAAGTGGTCTCATGTGGCCCTGCACAGTATGAACCAATGACAACCATGCTATTGGAACTGCACCATGATGTGGAAATCTGACCACATGAATCACCTCTGGAGACAATGCTCTGCAAATATGTCAATCTCTGTTGCCACACATTCGGGAGCGGATCAAAAGCATAAATTGCATACCCTGATCTTTTCAGTGTCCCTGTTAAAAGAGACACACGATGGCAAAAAAAAACTCTGTGGAAATCTGCACTAGGTATTCGCTGACATGAATTTTTTTTGAAAATGAACTTGTTGCATCATTTTTTGATGCAAAAGTTTGTTGCAAATAGTCGATGAAGAACTTTGTTGTGGATCAAGAACTTTGTTGTGCCAATGGATCAAGAATGTCTTGTTAGTGTGAGGGCAAGTAACCCATGAATGTCTGTAACCCTTCTCGTTGGAGTCGGATTCGCTCTTACCCTATTCCCATCCCTTCCGTCCCCAACTGTGTACTCGGAATCGGAGGAAAAAAATATAAACCACGGGGGGGCCGTCTCCTCGGTCCCGGTACGCGCCCCCCCCCCCCCCCTTCGGGCCCTCCGGACCCACTTAGTTACCAAGGGTCAATGGCTACTGACCATACATATGGTGGCGCCGAAGGCGCCCGAAAATTTTTTTTCATTCCCCTTGCCCACGTAGCATCCCTCCCCGCCCAGGTGGTGGAGCACCCCAACGCCATACTTGAACCCAACCTTGACTCTAACGCCCACCCCAACCCTCAGCCTGCTCCTAACCCTACACCTAACCCTATCCATGACCCTAACCCTGATCAAGACTGAATATTGGGACCGAGCTGGTGGGGGAGGGAAAATTAGATATGAATGGTGAGGGACATCAAGAATGATTCACACGTTGATGGCTCTTGACAAAGTGAAATCAGCTTGCAAGTGAACCTCATCACCACGAGGCCCACTTTCAAGGCTTTTTGGACTTCTCAGGGGCCAAAATGCCCCAAAATGGGCTCAAAATGGGCTCATTTCACCCTTTTGTGCACCCCAAATGGTCTACGATGAGTTTTGGAAAAATGTGTTTTTGACCCATTTTTGACCCATTTTTGGTCCCAAAACAGCCCATTTTCAAGGCATTTTGGGATTTTTGGAGGACCCAAATGGGCCACCACAAGCTCAAAACGGTCCAAAAACACTTGTTTTAGCGTCGCACATGGTCTAGGATCATTTTTGCGGAAAGTCATATTTTTACCCCAATTGGACCCTGTTGACCCATTTGGGTACCCACCTGTTTGGGCTTGAGCTTGCAGCTTGCCGCAGCCTAGTGGGCCTAGGTATTGGGGTCTAGGCGTCCTTTGAGGCAATTCTGAGGGGTGGAAACCACAAAAAGTGGGGGGTTGTGGGTGGAGTAGGTGCCCTCGGAATCGCATTTTGAGCCATGTAGCCAAAGATATGGCCTATTCTTGGTTTGTGGCTGTCGGCATTTGGACCTTCTGGGGGCCTTTTTGGGCCGCTTCCGCGGCATATCATGGAGTTAGAGGGCCGCAAAGAGCTCGTTGACACGGGGAAGTCAAGCGGCACGTGGAGTGTACCCACCGTTTCCCTTCGTTTGGCCGTTTTGAATGTGTTCTGGGGCTTTTTTGGCCCAAAAATGGCTGTTTTTGGCCCTAAACTGCAGTTTCCGAAACTGAGGTCCGCCACTTGCGAATCCCGTTCCCGGCCGCCACCGTTGAGTTTTTTGCTCAAACTTTGTGTGATTGTACTTCACACCCATAGGTATCATCCACCAAAATTTCACCCAAATCTGAAGCACCACGACGGAGTTCTGATTTTTACCCATTTCGCGCGTGCTGCTGATTGCTGCTTGCTGCTGCTGCTTGCTGCTTGCTGCTGCTGCTGCTAAACCTGGTAGGTCCACCCTAGACACTAAAAAGGGTTATAAAACCAAGACTGGTTCCACCAGCTCGGTGACCCTAACCCTAATCAAGACTGAATATTGGGGCTGAGCTGGTGGGGGAGGGAACATCAGCTATGACTGGTGAGGGACATCAAGAATGATTCACACATTGATGGCTCTTGACAAAGTGAAATCAGCTTGCAAAGTGAACCCCATCACCATGAGGCCCACTTTCAAGACTTTTTGGACTTCTGAGGGGCCAAAATACCCCAAAATGGGCTCAAAATGGGCTCAAAATGGGCCCATTTCACCCGTTGGTGCACCCCAAATGGTTTGGGATGAGGTTTGGAAAAATGCGTTTTTGACCCATTTTTGACCCATTTTGTGTCCCGAAACAGCCCATTTTCAAGGCATTTTGGGATTTTTGGAGGACCAAAATGGGCCACCACCACCTCAAAACGGTCCAAAGACACTTGTTTTAGCGTCGCACATGGTCTAGGATCATTTTTGAGAAAAGTCATCTTTTTGCCCCTACTGGACCCTAATGACCCATTTGGGCACCCACCTGTTTGGGCTTGAGCTTGCAGCTTGCTGCAGCCTAGTGGGCCCAGGTATTGGGGTCTAGGCGTCCGTTTGGGCAATTCTAAGGGGTGGAAACCACAAAAAGTGGGGGGTTGTGGGTGGAGTAGGTGCCCTCGGAATCGCATTTTGAGCCATGTAGCCAAAGATATGGCCTATTCTTGGTTTGTGGCTGTCGGCATTTGGAGATTGTGGGGGCCTTTTTGGGCCGTTTCCGGGACGTATCATGGAGTCAGAGGGCCGCAAAGAGCTCGTTGACATGGGGAAGTCAAGCCGCACGTGCAATGTGCCCACCGCTTCCCTTCGTTTGGCCGTTTTGAATGTGTTCCAGGGCTTTTTTGGCCCAAAAATGGCTGTTTTTGGCCCTGAACTGCAGTTTCTGAAACTGAGGTCCGCCACTTGCGACACCCGTTCCCGGCCGCCACCGTTGAGTTTTTTGCTCAAACTTTGTGTGATTGTACTTCACACCCATAGGTATCATCCACCAAACTTTCACCCAAATCTGAAGCACCACGACGGAGTTCTGATTTTTGATTTTGATTTTTGCTGCTGCTTGCTTGCTGCTTGCTTGCTTGCTTGCTTGCTGCTGCTGCTGCTGCTAAACCTGGTAGGTCCACCCTAGACACTAAAAAGGGTTATAAAACCAAGACTGGTTCCACCAGCTCGGTAACCCTAACCAAACTAAAGCGTTTTTGACCCATTTTTGACCCATTTTTGGTCCCAAAATAGCGCATCTTCAAGGCATTTTGGGATTTTCGGAGGACCAAAATGGGCCAGCACAAGCTCAAAACGGTCCAAAAACACTTGTTTTAGCATCACACATGGTCTAGGATCATTTTTGAGAAAAGTCATCTTTTTGCCCCTATTGGACCATAGTGACCCATTTGGGCACCCACTTGTTTGGGCTTGAGCTTGGAGCTTGCCGCAGTCTAGTGGGCCTAGGTACGGGGGTCTAGGCGTCCATTTGGGCAATTCTGAGGGGTGGAAACCACAAAACATGGGGGGTTGCGGGTGGACTAGGTGCCCTCGGAATCGCGTTTTGAGCCATGTAGCCAAAGATATGGCCTATTCTTGGTTTGTGGCTGTCGCCAGCCAATCTGCACAAAATTTGGGGCTTCTGGGGGCCTTTTTGGCCGTTTCCGGGACATATGGTGGAGTTAGAGGGCCGCAAAGGGCTCGTTGACATGGGAAAGTCAAGCCGCACATAGAGTGTACCCACCCTTTCCCTTCGTTTGGCCGTTTTGAATGGGTTCTAGGGCTGTTTTGGCCCAAAAATGGCTGTTTTTGGCCCTAAATTGCAGTTTTTGAAACTGAGGTCCGCCACTTGCAAATCTCGTTCCCGGCCGCCACCGTTGAGTTTCTTGCTCAAACTTTGTGTGGTTGTCCCTCACACCCATAGGTATCATCCACCAAAATTTCAGCCGAATCCGAACCACCACGACGGAGTTCTGATTTTTACCCATTTCGCGCGTGCTGCTTGCTGCTTGCTGCTTGCTGCTTGCTGCTGCTGCTGCTGCTGCTGCTGCTGCTGCTGCTAAACCTGGTAGGTCCACCCTAGACCCTAAAAAGGGTTATAAAACCAAGACTGGTTCCACCAGCTCGGTGACCCTAATCAAGAATGAATATTGGGACCGAGCTGGTGGGGGAGGGAACATCAGCTCTGACTGGTGAGGGACATCAAGAATCATTCACACATTGATGGCTCTTGACAAAGTGAAATCAGCTTGCAAGTGAACCCCATCACCACGAGGCCCACTTTCAAGACTTTTTGGACTTCTGAGGGGCCAAAATGCCCCAAAATGGGCTCAAAATGGGCTCATTTCACCCGTTTGTGCACCCCAAATGGTCTTGGATGAGGTTTGGAAAAATGTGTTTTTGACCCATTTTTGACCCATTTTTGGTTCCAAAACAGCCCATTTTCAAGGCATTTTGGGATGTTCGGAGGACCAAAATGGGCCACCACAAGCTCAAAACGGTCCAAAAACACTTGTTTTAGCGTCGCATATGGTCTAGGATCATTTTTGAGAAAAGTCATCTTTTTGCCCCTACTGGACCCTGTTGACCCATTTGGGCACCCACCTGTTTGGGCTTGAGCTTGCAGCTTGCCGCAGCCTAGTGGGCCTAGGTATTGGGGTCTAGGCGTCCTTTGAGGCAATTCTGAGGGGTGGAAACCACAAAAAGTGGGGGGTTGTGGGTGGAGTAGGTGCCCTCGGAATCGCATTTTGAGCCATGTAGCCAAAGATATGGCCTATTCTTGGTTTGTGGCTGTCGGCATTTGGAGATTGTGGGGGCCTTTTTGGGCCGTTTCCGGGACATATCATGGAGTCAGAGGGCCGCAAAGAGCTCGTTGACATGGGGAAGTCCAGCCACATGTGCAGTGTACCCACCGTTTCCCTTCGTTTGGCCGTTTTGAATGTGTTCCCGGGCTTTTTTGGCCCAAAAATGGCTGTTTTTGGCCCTGAACTGCAGCTTTTGAAACCGACGTTCGCCACTTGCGAATCCCGTTCCCGGCCGCCACCGTTGAGTTTCTTGCTCAAACTTTGTGTGATTGTACTTCACACCCATAGGTATCATCCACCAAAATTTCAGCTGAATCTGAAGCACCACGACGGAGTTCTGATTTTTACCCATTTCGCGCGTGCTGCTGCTTGCTTGCTGCTTGCTGCTGCTTGCTGCTGCTTGCTGCTAAACCTGGTAGGTCCACCCTAGACACTAAAAAGGGTTATAAAACCAAGACTGGTTCCACCAGCTCGGTGACCCTAACCCTAATCAAGAATGAATATTGGGACCGAGCTGGTGGGGGAGGGAACATCAGCTATGACTGGTGAGGGACATCAAGAATGATTCACACATTGATGGCTCTTAACAAAGTGAAATCAGCTTGCAAGTGAACCCCATCACCACGAGGCCCACTTTCAAGGCTTTTGTTGGACTTCTGAGGGGCCAAAATGCCCCAAAATGGGCTCAAAATGGGCTCATTTCACCCGTTGGTGCACCCCAAATGGTCTAGGATGAGGTTTGGAAAAATGCGTTGTTGACCCATTTTTGAACCATTTCTGGTCCCAAAACAGCCTTTTTTCAAGGCATTTTGGGATTTTCGGAGGACCAAAATGGGCCACCACAAGCTCAAGACCGTCCAAAAACACTTGTTTTAGCGTCGCACATGGTCTAGGATCATTTTTGAGAAAAGTCATCTTTTTGCCCCTACTGGACCCTAATGACCCATTTGGGCACCCACCTGTTTGGGCTTGAGCTTGCAGCTTGCCGCAGCCTAGTGGGCCTAAGTACGAGGGTGTAGGCGTCCGTTTGGGCAATTCTAAGGGGTGGAAACCACAAAAAGTGGGGGGTTGCGGGTGGATTAGGTGCCCTCGGAATCGCATTTTGAGCCATGTAGCCAAAGATATGGCCTATTCTTGGTTTGTGGCTGTCGGCATTTGAAGCTTCTGGGGGCCTTTTTGGGCCGTTTCCGGGACATGTCATGGAGTTAGAGGGCGGCAAAGAGCTCGTTGACACAGGGAAGTCAAGCCGCACGTGCAGAGTAGCCACCCTTTCCCTTCGTTTGGCCGTTTTGAATGTGTTCTGGGGCTTTTTAAGCCCAAAAATGGCTGTTTTTGGCCCTAAACTGCAGTTTCTGAAAGTGAGGTCCGCCACTTGCAAATCTCGTTCCCGGCCGCCACCGTTGAGTTTCTTGCTCAAACTTTGTGTGATTGTACTTCACACCCATAGGTATCATCCACCAAAATTTCAGCTGAATCTGAAGCACCACGACGGAGTTCTGATTTTTACCCATTTCGCGCGTGCTGCTGATTGCTGCTTGCTGCTGCTTGCTGCTGCTTGCTGCTGCTGCTGCTAAACCTGGTAGGTCCACCCTAGACCCTAAAAAGGGTTATAAAACCAAGACTGGTTCCACCAGCTCGGTGACCCTAGCCCTAACCCTAGCCCCAGCTCTCAACCCAGGAGGGAGGCCAAGGGGAGGTAACGGGAGCCTGTGCCCCCCCCCCCCACCACCCCAAATTGCCCACCTGGACCCCCCCCCCCAACTGACCCTCCCGACCGCCCCCCCCCCCCATCGCCCCTCCCTGAACCCCCCCCCCCCCCCTAGGGGCCTTCGGCCCACTTCTACTGGGGGGGGGGAGTCGCGTCTAAAAGCGAGGGGACGGCCCCCCCGTGATATAAACTAAAGCACTCATAGGTGACCACTCAAAACTAACATGTACGGTGTATGTACACTGGGGCCCATTTTTCCCTATGCAAGTTGCAAGGTTTTTGTTGGTTCCCCAAATGTGATTTCCATTTGCTTTGCCGTGTGCTTGTTTCTTGCACATGCATGCCCATTGCGGCTCTACATTGGAAGGTTGGGGTAAGATTGGGTGACATTGGGGTACTATGGTAGGTCCTATGGCGTGCCGTGGCGCACCGCAGCTTTCGGTGGGTTGCCGTGGCTTCGATCAATTTCGGGAGCGTGATCCGATCCATTTCGGGGGGACGGAGGGGGGGTTACACCACCCTGATGCCGGCGCGGATCAGATCGCCAAGTCCCCACAAACAATATTTTTTCAAGGAATATCCATCAGGGTCACCATACTGGATATCCGAGCCTTAACGCTCATACACCACCATGGCCATTTTTCCATCAAGGAACGCCAAGATTTTGATATCCAAGAACGATGAAATCTGGCAAACCGGAAAGCCCGATAGGAAATGGTAGGGTCAACTTTGAGACCACAACATGCAAGGCCCACTTGGTTGTCGGAACGTAAAATTGTTTGAACATCATTTTAGATTGGAGTGCTGTGCACTGTCTTTTTAGATTAATTGGTTGTGGAGTCATGTTGTGAGTGTTGACATTTTTTTTCGAGACACTACAATGCTTTGTTCCACTCCACCATCGCTTTTGGCCATACTTCTGCTCCTGGTTCTCTTCGAAAAAGAAGTCGACGCTGGTGCAGTTGCCAAGGCCTGTACATTTCCATCCGGGACGTCTAGCTTCTGCAATGGTGATTGGACCACTTCAGGAGGCGATTTTACTTGGACACGGAACACTGGCTCCACGCCATCCAGCTCCACTGGGCCCAGTGGAGGCCCCGCTGGGGTCTCATATGTGTACCTGGAAGCCAGTAGTCCCAATTACCCTTCCAAAACCGCGTACCTGACCTCTTCATCCACGCAGGGTTACTCCGAAATCCATTTCAAGTATCACATGTACGGATCGAATATGGGGTCTCTGGCGGTGGAGGTGAAGGACAGCACCGGCCAATGGACGCAGGTATGGCAGCAGAATGGGCAGCAGCATAATTCTCACACTGCAGCCTGGTCCAATGCTCGGGTGTCATTCCCTGGGACGGTGCAGCAGGTACGGTTTGTTGGAGTGACCGGATCCAGCTACACTAGCGATGCTGCTGTTGCAGACGTGGAGCTGATACCAGGCCTTCCCATTGCTATTCCAAGCCCCAGCCCCAGCCCCAGCCGCAGCCCCAGCCGTAGTCTTGCCTACCAATCCGTTCTTGTCAGCCAGAGGTGCTCTGATCTCGGATTATCCATTGTTGACACTGAGCAGGAGTGTATTCGAGCTGCCATTGAGCTGGCCTTGGGAGTGAGCTCCATCGCAGTGCGGCACAGTACTGGAGCAAGGCCAGCAGGGTGCATGGATTATACCAGTACCTCTGCTGGCCACCAGCTGGAATTCAATTCTGACCTTTCCAGCACATGGACTTCTTCCAGCTGGACAGATCTTTATCAGATTTGCAAGCAAGCAATCCCAGCGGGGTATACACGTGTGACCCAGGGCTGCGTTAATGGCAATCACATCGCAAAGAGAACTGGGCAATCCGTTGAGCATTGTGCCCAGTGGTGTAACTCCCTCAGTACTTGCAAGGCATTTGATTTTGGGGTTGCATATGGTGGCGCAGGGTCCTACAATCCGGGTGACTGCCAACCACAGAGTGCATTGCCTGACGGGACCTGCGATGGAGCACACTTCAATCTGGATTTGTACATCAAACGCACCGTCGGCGATGGCACCGACGGCGTATACAAATTTGGAGGCGCCGTTGGCGACAACTTGTGGAAGCTGGTGCGCCGCGTCAAGGCCGGAAATACCTGGCACCCTGCAACGGACCGTTTGCTGGGGACCGACGTGTACGGCACCTACGACCCCTCAGATGCCGCCGACAGCACCTTCAGCATCCAGTTCGACACGCTGCCCTGCGACGAATTCCTGTTTGCCACCGGCGATCGGACCAAATGGCTCGTGGCCAAAAAGAGTAGCGTCATCGGTGCCTATTATGCCAATCAGCAGAGAGCCGTGGAGAGGTCCTCCGCCAACAGTCAGCCCCACACAATTGCATGGTACAACAGAGCGAGCGCCATAGAAGACCCCTGGGTATCGATCACGGACCACAGTAGTGCCATTGCGGCGGCGGACATCGTCTATGGTGGAAACAATTTTGGTGGGACGCACGCGCAGATACTGTCCCAACACAATGGAGCCAACGTCTTCTGCTTGGCACCCAATGTTGCAAGCACCCCTGCTGCTTCTTCAAGTCCGAGTCCAAGCCCAAGCCGAGGCCCTGGCCCTGGTGCAGTTGCCAAGGCCTGTACATTTCCATCCGGGATGTCCAGCTTCTGCAATGGTGATTGGACCACTTCAGGAGGCGATTTTACTTGGACACGGAACACTGGCTCCACGCCATCCAGCTCCACTGGGCCCAGTGGAGGCCCCGCTGGGGTCTCATATGTGTACCTGGAAGCCAGTAGTCCCAATTATCCTTCCAAAACCGCGTACCTGACCTCTTCATCCACGCAGGGTTACTCCGAAATCCATTTCAAGTATCACATGTACGGATCGAATATGGGGTCTCTGGCGGTGGAGGTGAAGGACAGCACCGGCCAATGGACGCAGGTATGGCAGCAGAATGGGCAGCAGCATAATTCTCACACTGCAGCCTGGTCCAATGCTCGGGTGTCATTCCCTGGGACGGTGCGGCAGGTACGGTTTGTTGGAGTGACCGGATCCAGCTACACTAGCGATGCTGCTGTTGCAGACGTGGAGCTGATACCCATTGCTATTCCAAGCCCCAGCCTCAGCCCCAGCCCCAGCCCCAGCCATAGTCTCCCTCCAACGTGCAGCGATTCTGTTCAAAATGGAGATGAGAGTCAAGTAGACTGCGGGGGGTCCTGTCCCGCCTGTGCTTCACTGTCGCCTGTGACCGTTCCGCCTGGAATGGTTTTCTATGGCAGAGGGTGTTGCCGCTTCGATGGTTGGACCGGTGGCTTATACCAGGGTAAGCAGACGGAGGCCGCTTGCGTGGCACTGTGTGTGAATGACTCCAGTTGCATTGCAGCAGACATAGCACGACCGGATAGCTCCAAATATGACTGTCATCTTTTTCAAGGCTCTGGGCAGAACTTCCGTACGGCGTGCAACACAACCAATGATTTTGAGAAGTGCTTCAAAAAGACAGGTGCTCGTCAAGGTGTGTCTTGCACAGACACCGGGTCAGGTCTGTGGGGCAGTGCGGACTGGGGAACCAAGGAGGTCACGTGCCCAAACGGCTGCCAAGGCAGTGGGGCTGTGTGGGGCGTGGGGCTCTTCACTGGGGACTCCGCAATCTGCTCTGCCGCCATTTTTTCCGGTGTGATTATGAGCAATGGAGGCGTTGTTACTTTGTCCTGGGCTCAGGGGCAGACCTCCTATGCTGGCGGTTCTCAAAACGGAGTGACGAGTTCATCTCATGGGCCCTGGGGTGTTTCATTCCGCATCGAAGGGTCCTGTGATCGTGGCTGGCAGTACATTGGTTGCTACCCGGAGACCAGCCTTCCGAGCTCCCGTACATATTGGGGTCACGCAACAGGTGCCTATTTTGTCCAGAGTGCAAGCAAGGCCGATGCTGCCAACACACATTTCATGGCGATGAGTCGTCATGCAGCCGATCTGGGACATGCATTCTTCTTCAACAACACTCCTACGGCAATGGCTGCGGACCCCAGGGTTTGCGAGAACCCTTGCACAGATGACAACGCCCGACGTTGTGGTTGTGCTGATGAAGATAGTAGGTGGCCAGGCGGCCCTGCAGCACCCTGCAGCAACAGTGGCCAGAAGGTGTTTGCAGCTTACAAGAGATGTGGTGGCTGTTTTACGCAATCAGGACCGCAATCTGGAAAGCTGTGCATCTTCCCTTTCACCTACAACGGCGTTGAATACACTGAGTGCCCGTCAGTTGGTAACAGTGGTGTGCCCTGGTGCGCGACAGTGGTTAATGCCTCTGGGAGTTACATCAGCGGGAAGTGGGGCAATTGTGGGCCCGGGTGCTCCTCAGATGACTGCTGGGATACTGCCACTGCTGATACGGGTGCTTACAACGCCTCGACGGGCAGGAGTTTCACATTAAGGTCTGGTGGCATTCTCAGCATCATATTCAAGGTGCAAGCCAGCAACGATGCCCATTTGGGACTCTTTACCTCAGCACATGATCTGAACAATATGTATGAGATCGTGATTGGGGGCTGGGGCAACTCAAAGTCCGTCGTCCGCAAATCACACGGGGGAACTGACCTTGTGACTGTTTTGGGCGCCCAGATTTCCAGCATTTCGATGACAGAGATGTGGCTCAGTTTGAGCCCACTGGGCAAACTGAGCATTGGAACAGGCAGCACCGTGGGCCAAAACGCATGGATGTCTTGGACTGACCCCAGCCCCCTCACGATTACGGAGGTGGTGCCCATGACAGGCTGGGGCGCATCGGGGATCTGGAGACTCTGCATCGAACTCAGCCACGGGTGTGCCACAGGCTACTCCTCTAGAACGGGAGATGTAGCTGGGTGGGGTGAAATCAATGGCAAGGGTAATGGACAATCCGTCCCAGATTGCGATGGATGTGCTACCCTCTGCAGCAGTGAACCAAGCTGTATGTCATATGAGTGCAGTCCGAGTGCCTTGAAGTGTAACCTCAACACAGCAGCTACCCCTACACAGACCACATACCTGGACTACATGTTTTGCTCCAGAGGTGGCAGAGATTGCAAGGACATCAAAACAAGGGATGCTGCTGCTGCAAGTGGAGAGTACACCCTTGCAAATGGCCTGACCGTGTGGTGTGACATGACCGGTCTGGATGGTACTGGATGGGCCCTCATCGCCGTGAAGGCAAACACAGCAACCGCCACACAAGCAGCAGGAGCCGTGCTGCCAACGGACACTGGGAAAGTGCTGTCAGATGTGAGCTGGCTTCAATTACGGAAGTCCATGGCGGGAGACGGTGCTGCAATGGCCTTTATAAACTCAGGCACCCAGAATTACATGAATGCGCCTGTGTTATTACTGGACTCAGTGGACAGATTATGGACTGGAAATTGCAAGAGCATGACCAAGTCTCTCAGTGAATTTCCCTGGGCACACAATGAGAACAGCGGATGCAATGGTATGGGCAGCGATTACAGCTACATCATGGGAGCCTCGGCAATCAGGCAGAACTCCTTCACCGATCGCAGCTGGATGACGTACGGGTTGCAGGTGTGTACCTCGCACACACTGGGCAGCAGCTGTAATTCAACTGGGGGCGGATACTACGAATACGCAACAACAGCAGTATATGTGCAGTTGCACACTGTAGCTGCAGTTGCCAAGGCCTGTACATTTCCATCCGGGACGTCCAGCTTCTGCAATGGTGATTGGACCACTTCAGGAGGCGATTTTACTTGGACACGGAACACTGGCTCCACGCCATCCAGCTCCACTGGGCCCAGTGGAGGCCCCGCTGGGGTCTCATATGTGTACCTGGAAGCCAGTAGTCCCAATTATCCTTCCAAAACCGCGTACCTGACCTCTTCATCCACGCAGGGTTACTCCGAAATCCATTTCAAGTATCACATGTACGGATCGAATATGGGGTCTCTGGCGGTGGAGGTGAAGGACAGCACCGGCCAATGGACGCAGGTATGGCAGCAGAATGGGCAGCAGCATAATTCTCACACTGCAGCCTGGTCCAATGCTCGGGTGTCATTCCCTGGGACGGTGCAGCAGGTACGGTTTGTTGGAGTGACCGGATCCAGCTACACTAGCGATGCTGCTGTTGCAGACGTGGAGCTGATACCAGGCCTTCCCATTGCTATTCCAAGCCCCAGCCCCAGCCCCAGCCGCAGCCCCAGCCGTAGTCTTGCCTACCAATCCGTTCTTGTCAGCCAGAGGTGCTCTGATCTCGGATTATCCATTGTTGACACTGAGCAGGAGTGTATTCGAGCTGCCATTGAGCTGGCCTTGGGAGTGAGCTCCATCGCAGTGCGGCACAGTACTGGAGCAAGGCCAGCAGGGTGCATGGATTATACCAGTACCTCTGCTGGCCACCAGCTGGAATTCAATTCTGACCTTTCCAGCACATGGACTTCTTCCAGCTGGACAGATCTTTATCAGATTTGCAAGCAAGCAATCCCAGCGGGGTCCTGTGATCGTGGCTCGCAGTACATTGGTTGCTACCCGGAGATCAGCATTCCGAGCTCCCGTACATACGTTACGTGTAGTTGTTCAACGCCTGGGGCCGGCACCAATGGTCAGAACTACTATTCGTGCTCTGATGGAACGTCAGGCCACTGTAGTGCCATCGAAGAATGCCATGCGAGGGCCCCATTCGAGAAAGGCCAGTGGGGAGACGGATGTCGTGTTCCACCAGTGTACATCGAGAAGACCAACGTGGGCCCTGCGTACTGGTCGTCCCGTCTGCCCGGCTTCGGCGACTCCTCGTTGTCCACTGCGAAGGCGAAATGCAATACAGAACCGCGGTGCCATGCCATTACGTACGCCGCCCGCGGTGCCGGTCTGAAGAGTGGTTCTTATACGGCGGGTCGTTACTACGGAATGTCAGGGACACCAGGGGCCCATGCATGTGGAATTGTGGCATCCGACTTGTTCTTCAGTGGCTGGAAGTATTATTACAAAGGTCTGAAATACACTTATCCGACTCCAGGAGCAAACGGGTTTAGACATCGCGACGTCACCGCATCCGGATCTTGTACCACATATGACCAAGCGACATGTGACGATGGCCACCAAAATCAAGGCGAGACCGGTGTTGATTGCGGAGGACCTTGCAGGAGTTGTAGCTCACAGGTCACAGCGCCCGCCCAACTGTGGCATGGTGATTCCTGCAAATCCTTGGTATATGCGGGCCAGTTCAGCATTACCACCTGCAAGACCATCCCAACAGGACTTCACGGGCCATCCCTTTACGCCAAGATTGGTTGCGACGATACGGGCAATGCAGCGGGACAGATCTGCTGGGATGCCAGCTGCCACGTCTGCGAGGATATCGCTGCAGCGCATGGCCAGTGTAGCACGGGCCATTTCTTCGGTATGGCCCGTGACGTGCAAATCAACTGCTTGGATTCACCGGCAGGACCCTGTGGCTGTGAGGCCGACGGGGACAAATTCTGCAATTTTGATTATGGCAGCACTGGTCTATGTGAGTCATGTACTGCGTATTCGACTGCATCGGATTGTGACCATGATGGGCTGCCCAGCAAAGGGGCAGCGGATTGCAAGGCACGCTGCTTCGGGGCGACAGGCATGCAGTGGAGTGGACTGGGGCATTGCCAGAACGCCGCCGGGGACACGTACCCAGACCTGATCGGCATCAACATCACGCTGCGCGGTTGCAAGGCGGCATGCCTTGCCGTCGCCGAATGCCGCGGGATCCAATTCCGGAATAAGCAGTACAATGCTTTGACGACCGAGGGAGTCTCGGAATGCCACCTCAAGTTCGACGCCGGCTACACAGTGGCCCCCCTCAGCGTACCTGACCCTTACAAGAACTTCCTCGAACGGCGCGGGTGGAGTCCATCCACTCGTGCCACCGGTCGGGTGGTCGGCGCGGACAACAACGGCTGGTGGCAGTGCTTTGCGAAAACTGCGGGGGGCGGCGGTGACGGATTGTACCAGTTCGGCGGGGCCATTGGCAATGACGTCTGGAAGCTGGTGCGCCGAGTCAAGGCCGGCGATGCCTGGCACCCCGCGACCGACCATTTGGCAGGAACGGAGGCCTACGGGGCCTACAGCCCTGACTCCCAGGCACATAGCACTTTCAGCCTCCGATTCGACCTCCTGCCGTGCGAGGAGTTCCTCTTTGCCACCGGCGACCTCAAAAAATGGCTCGTGGCCAAACGGAGCAGCGTCGTAGACCCCAAAGGGTACGACGCCCGCGCGCGGCGGGTCGAGAGGTCCTCGGCCACGCCTGGACCGCACACAGTGCAATGGCTCAACCGGCCGGCCTCCCCGGAAGACCCGTGCATCTCCGTCACGGACCACCCGGGCGCTGGGAGTACCGGAGACGTCGTCTACAGCGGCAACGGCCGGGGGGGGACGCCCGCCCAAGTGCTGGCCCAAGGGATGGGCGCCAACGTCTTCTGCCGCCTCTCGTCTGGCGGGGCCTGCCCCACGGGCGATGTCACGGTCACCGTCACCACCGCCGCGTTCGCCAAAGACGTTGGCTGGTCCATCGCGTCGCCCTCCGCCACGGCCCCCGTCCACGCCGTGCCATACTCCGCGTACGCGAACTACCGCACGTTCACCCACTGCCTCCCCTTGGCCCCCGGTCCGTACGTGTTCCGGGCGTTGGACAAAGTGGGCGATGGCTGGGACGGCGGGACATTTACGGTGGCCCTGAACGACCTGCGGCTGATCGGCCCCGTGACCGTCACGGGCTCCGCGGAGGCGCACCGGTTCACCGTCTCCGGCTCCACCGACTGCGGGTCCGGGGCCATTGCCCTCGCCAACATCGCCCTCGGGCTTACCCCCCAAGTCAACAGCACTTGCAACGCGTCCGACCCCCTCTCCCTCACAGACGGGGAGTACCCGTGCCACGCCAGCGACGGCGGCTATTGGCAGTCGTGCCCGGGGCCGGAGCAGTGGGTCCACTTGCCGCTGCCCACACCGCAGTGTGTGCGGTCCGTGCGGATCTGGTCCCGGTGCACCGCCGGCGACGACAGCTGCTGCTCCAGCGACATGATCGGCGCTCAGGCGGAGGTGCGCACCTCCGAGGGCTGGCAGCCCTGCAGCCCCGACCGGGCCCCCGACGTCGGGCCCGGTGGCGCGTTCGACTTCCCGTGCCACCGGCTGGGCTCCGAAGTCCGCGTCTCGAGGGCTGGGGACGGAGTGTTCTCTCTTTCGGAGGTGGAGGTGTTCCCCGAACAATCCAACTGCACTCAGGCCGCTGCCAAAGTCGATGCGCCCGGATGTCAGTCGATTGTGGTCAACCACGTCACCCCCGCAACGTCGCCCGATCTGTTCTGGACCATCCTGGGCACCTGCCACAAGCCATTGGTCGCGCGCTCCGTATTTGCGCCGTCCCCGTTGCACTCCACCGTCGTCTGCTTGGCCCCCGGGGCGTATCAGTTCGTGGCGAATGGGACATCGTTCGGCGACAGTTTTACGGTGGCGCTGTTGGACGGCTCTGAGGAGCCGCTCATCCACAACGCCGTGTTGAAGCCACGCCGTCTGAACGCAAACTTCGTGGTGCCTGCAGGCCCGATGTGCCGCGAGACAACCGTTGACGTGCCCAACTGCATCAAAGTCAGCGTCACCGTCACCACCGCGAACGTCACAAACGGGGCCTTCCGCCTCCGCGGCGCGTGTCCCCCCGTCGCAATGAACGCGTCCGAGTTCCCGGTCAATGCGTCGCACACGACCACCGTCTGCCTGGCGCCGGGCCGGTACACATTCGTGGCCACGGCCCCGCACGGCGGCGGCTGGGGGGGCGGCACGTTCAGTGTCCGGCTGCCCGGGCCCTTTGACCCACTCATTTGGGGCACGGAAGTGGCCGGCTTCGGCCTCAGGGCCGAGTTCCGCGTGCCGCACGCGCTCCCCGATCTGACCCGGTGGCTGTTCCAGGACGACGACAAGTACTACATCAACCTCCCGCCCATCGACAACTGGTCCCAGTACTACCCCCTCAGGACCACGTGGCAGAAGTTGCGGGTCCAGGGGGAGATCCTGCGGGGCCAAACGCAGGTGTACGTCGACCTCACTGACACCACCTACGCCACCAGCAACGGCCGCACCAGCCACACCCGGTCCCTGACGCACGTGCCCTGGGGCGTGGCCAAGGACTGTCGCGGGGGGGGCAACACCAGCGGGTACCACCTCAGCCTCCACGGCACCCCCTTTCGGTTGCTCGAGGCCCACGGCACGGACAAGTGTGACGGGGCGCAGGAGCGCTGTGATGGGGCCTGCGGCGGGGCCTGCGGCGTGTGCGGGTTCGTGTACGGCGTGGACACGCAGTTGGTGCGGCTGGTCGTCAAACCCGCGGATCAGGCCCGGTTCGACAACGCCATCGCGCGGTCGTGCGGCCGTCCGCAGATGCCGAACGCGGACTTCAGCGCGTGCGACTGGCATTTCATGGGGACCTGTACCCCCGTCTGCCGGTACCCCTACGCCGGCGTGCCTACGGCGGTCTGTAGCCGGGACGGGAACTGGGCGTATGGGGGCTCTTGTGCGACCCTCGCCCTGGCCTTCACGATGGGATACAACAACTTCGGGCAGTTGGGGCTGGCAGACACCGGCCCCCGGAACTTCCCCGAGCCCCTGTCCGCCCCCAACCAGCGGGAGATCACGGCCCTGGCCGTCGGGGGCTGGCACACCGCGTTCCTCACCGAGACCCAGGCCTACGTCATGGGGGCCAACGGGCACGGCCAACTCGGCCTGGACGTCCCCCACGCCCACAGCCCGCGGCCCCTGGACGCCCCCAACGCGCGGGCCATCACCGCCATCGCGACCGGGAGCCTGCACACCGTCTTCGTGGCGGGGGGCCAGGCGTACCTCATGGGGGACAACCGCCGGGGGCAGCTCGGCCTGCCCGCCCGAGTGCTGCAGCGCGGCACGCCCCACGCCGTGCGGCTGCCGACGAGGGCCCCGGTCCGAGCGGTGGCCGCCGGCTCGTTCCACACGGTGCTCTTGACCGCGGCGGACCCGGTCACCGGGGCCGGGGCCCAGGCCTACGTCATGGGGCTGAACACGCGGGGGATGCTGGGCCTCGCCGACACCGTCACGCGGTACGCCCCGCGGCTCCTGCGGGCCCCCAACGGCGCGGCGATCACCGCCGTGGCGCTGGGCCGCTGGCACAGCGCGGTCCTCGCCGGCGGCGAGTGCTTTGTCTTCGGCAGCAACGCCCACGGGCAGCTCGGGCTCGGCGCAGTGAACGGGTCCCTGGCCCCTAAGCGACTGGTGGTTGATGGGGGGAAGGCCGTGACGGCGGTGGCGGCCGGGCACCGCCACACGGCACTTGTCGCCGGGGGCCAACTGTGGGTCATGGGCTCGAATGAGGCCGGCCAACTCGGCCTCGAGGGCCCGGACTCGAGCCGCGGACCCGGCGCCCGCCGGAGGTCGCACGTGCACGCGACCCCGCGGAGCGTGGACAGCCCGAACGGCGCGGCGATCGAGCAGGTGGCCGCCGGAGGTAGCGCCACGGCGTTCATCGCCGGGCGGCGGTGCTACGTCATGGGGTACAACGCCAACGGGCAGCTGGGGCTGCGGTCGTACGTGGATCAGAGGACGCCCGCGCTGCTGGAGTCGCCCAACGGCAATGCAATCACGAGCATCGCTGTGGGGCCCTTCCACTCGGCATTCCTGGCAGCGACCACTATCACGCCCACTATGACCCCCTCGGCGTCCTCGACCCCGACATCCAGTCCCTCCCAGACTTCGACGCATACATCGACGGCGACACACAGTACCTCGCACACCGCCACTACCAGCCCTACCTCCAGCTTCACCCGCAGCCCCAGTCCATCGCACACTGCAACTCCTACGACCACCTCATCCCCGACGTCCACTGCCACGCCCTCTGTCAGTAGTAGTGGAAGCGTTACCTCCAGCCCCGCTCCCAGCAGAAGCCACAGCCCCACTGCATCTTGTACGGGGAGTCGCACGTCCAGCGGAAGCGTCACCCGTACAGGTCCACCCACGGTGAGTGCTACGGCGACACCCACCATGACAGCCACCTCGACGCCCACTACGCCACCTACAGCAACGCTCACGGCGTCCATCAGCAGCACAGTCACCATGACCTCCAGCTCAACCGCCAGCAGTAGCGTCACACTCACCGCCTCTTGCACTGCATCCAGCACCCCCTCCCCGAGCAGCACCCACACACGGACGCCCACAGTCACTGCCACCGCGACAAATGCCCTGACGGCCACAATGACGCCCACAATGTCACGTACATCAACACTCACCGCGTCCATCAGCAGCAGCGTCACGATTACCTCGAGCCTCACGGCCAGCGGCAGCAACAGCCCCACTGCCTCGTGCGTGGCGTCCAACACCCCCTCCACGAGCATCACTCACACAGGGACCCCCACAGGCACCGCTACAGCAACAGAGGCGCTGACAGCCACAACACCCCCAACGTCGACATCCACAACAACGCTCACTGCGTCCATCAGCAGTACAGTCCTCATGACTTCAACCTCCACCGCCAGCGGGAGCACCAACCCCACTGTCTCGTGCACTTCGTCCAACACCCGCTCCCCAGACAGCACCTCCACAAACACCCCGACATTCACCGCCACAGCGACAAATGCACTTACCGCCACAACGACATCCCCGCCGACATTCACAGTGACCCGTAGTGTGCAGTTGACGATGACATCCACATCTTCATGCAGCTCCACACTCATTGTGACGCCAACGTTGACGGCCACCACCACGCCAACCCCCACTTCCACCCCATTAGTGTCCCCTTCCCCCAGCAGCACCCAAACACATACGCCTCCAGTCACTGCAACACTGACAAATGCAGTCACATTTACATCCACCACATCGCCCAGCATGACATCGAGTGTGACAGCCACGGCATCAGCAACTGTTGCACAAAGTTTGACGTTAACGATGACGCCAACCACCACACGATCCTCCACATCCACACCCTTGTTGTCCTCCACTCCGAGCAGCACTCACACTCCTACACCAACAGTCACCGCAACCCCGACAATTGCAGTCACATTCACCTCCACATTGACACCGAGTATGACCTCGAGTGTGACATCCACGAGCTCAGCAACTTTTGTACAAACTCTGACGTCGACGATGACATCAACCACCACGCTGTCGACCACTGCCACCCCCGGGATGTCTTGCACCTCAACCACTACCCCAACACCCAGTCAGATATTCACACCGATCAGCACTCTCACAAGCACTCCTTCCTCCACGTCGAGTCATACGCCGGCCCCCAGCGTCACTGCATCCATGACGCAAACCTTCTCCTCCCCAGCGACACAAAGCTGGTCGCCTACCACCACCGCCTTGCCGACTGCCACCACCAGCCCCACCGCTACCCCTCAGCTGGAACCGTGCACCGGAGCCAGCGTCGTGAGTGGGGCCGTGACTCTGCAAGCGACGGGGCGCAAATGCATGGAGTCCTTCGGTATGGGCGTTGGCTCCTCGTCGTTGGTGAGCAGACAAGTGGCCATTCGGATCCTGCGCCTTCCGGGGACACTCCGCCTGCGACTGGACTCCGGCTGCACGAGTTCGGCCCCGGGCTGCCCCAACTGCACGGCGTGCACGCGGCAGTACGGCCCGCAGGACGTGGGCCGCAAGGACGTGCTGCCCGTGGGCGCCGCGGACATCCAGGTCCTCATGCTCTACGACCCCCCGGCGGCCACCCGCCGCCAACTGCCGCGCAACGCCCCCAGGACCGCGGACTTCTCGGTGGAGTTCGTGGTCGTGCACGCGGCGTCCTCCCTCACGGTTGTCGTCGTCGCCGCGGGCCTGTTCGCGGCGGTGCCGTGCTGCGTGTGGGGCAGCCGGGCGCACGCGCGCTGGATCGTGTCGCGGCCCCTGCCGTACCAGTACTACGTGAAGCACCAGACGGGCCTCAGCCTCAGGCACCCGCGCTGGGCCAGCCCGTGGGTCCAGGTGGGCCTCGCGATGGGGCTGCTGCTCATGCTGATCGGCATCGCGTGGTACCTCGTCCTGCGCGCCCTGCGCCACGCCGACACCGACGCATTCTCGGCGGAGCTCCTCGGCTTCGGAATTTTTTCCGCAGGGCTGACGCTTTCCGCGGCGGTCGGGCTCCGGGCCTTGCGGGAGGACGAGCGGCGCCGGTGCCCCACTTGCCAGGGCCCGGCGTCCTCGTGGCGGTTCTCGGGGGTGTACATCCCCCGGACCGACGAGGGGGGGGCCGGGGCCGTGAGGCTGGACAAGGCCCACACCCGCTGCGTGCGCTGCGTCGTCTGCGGGAGGCCCGTGGTCGTGGACGCGTGGCCCGGCGCGCCCCCCGGCCGCGCGTACCATAACGCGTGCTGGCGGGCCCTGCGCGACCGCCTCTGCGCCCATCCGGAGGAGGTCGCGGGCTGGTGCGCGGCCCCGGCCCTGACCGACGCGGAGCGGGCGCACATGCTCGCGGCCAGCGTCTGTGAGGGCAGCCCCGCGACGACGGCCGCGCTGCTGACCGCGCGGCCCGAGCTCGACGCCCACCCGCTGCGCGGGGGCCCCCCCACGGCGCTGCACACCGCCGCCGCGGCCGGGCAGCTCCCGGCCCTCGTCGCGCTCCTGGAGCGGCGCCCGGACTGGCTCGACGCGCGGCCCGCGGAGGACTCCGCCCCCGCGTACAGCCTCCGCATCGCGGGGCTGGCACAAGGGCAGGGGCGCAACGACCTCTACGTGCCGCAGCCCCCGCTGTCGTACTGCGGCCGCCCGGTGTACGTGGGCCACACGCACGGGCACTACCTCTACTGGTACCAGCCCCTGCCCAATGACAAGGCGCCGCGGCCGGCGGGCTGGTGCCTGTCGGACTACCTCGGCAGCGGCGCCCCAAGCCACCGGCTGTGCCTCGGCGACACCCCCGAGCGCCGTCCCACGGCCCATGAGCGCATGCTCTCCCTCGCCTCCCTCACGAGTGCCGCGGCCGAGACAGCGCGGGGGTCTGCGACCTTTTGGCAGCGGCTCAGGCACCGCACGAAGACCATGACGCCCCGGGGCACGAGCCGCGGCGGGGGCAAAGCCTCGAAGTGGTGGCTGCCGCACGCGCCCGCGCTCAGCCCCTGCGTCTCGAAGGACAGCGGGATCGCCGGGTCCCACACCGGCACCGCCACGGCGCTGGCAGTCCCGCCGCACGAATTCAGCGCCGCCCCGGACCCGGCGGCCCCGGAGGTGGCCTGTCTGTCTCCGGAGGATGTGGGGCTGCAGTGGGTCCCGCAGGCGTTTTCACTGCTGGAGGCCGCGGTGTCGTCGGGGCATCCGGGGACCATTCAACACGTGGTAGGCCTGTACAAGGCCCGGCACCCGGCGTCCCTCCGCTGGCAGCACCACATCGGCGACGGCCTGTGGGCCACGTACCCCACCGCCGTGCAGCAGCAGATCGCGCAGGCCCTCGCGCGCGGCGTGGGGCGCTTCGTGCCGGGGCAGCAGCCCGGGCCCGCGCCCGCCACCGTCGATCTGGAGGCCCTGCAGCAGCTGCGGGGCGAGACGGCGCAGCCCCTGCGATGGCACCTGCAGACGATGGTCCTGTGCAGCCCCGGGGACGGCCCTACGGTCGTCACGTCGGACATCGCCGAGGTCCGGGATTGGGGGATGGCGTTTGTGGGGGCGACGTCCGGGGGCCTGGCCGCCGCCGCCCCCAACCCCGCGACCCTCGCGTTACTGGTCAGGCTCGGGGCAGTGGACCCCTCGCTCTGGGCCCCCGCGTGCAAAGAGGTGGCGTACCGGGCGATGGACGGCGTGCCGCCCGCGAAGCATCCGATGTTCGCCGCCGTCCTGGACGAGTTCCTTACGGCAGCGCTGGAGATTCCCGACGGTGTGTTCGAAGGGGCGGGGGGAGGCAGGGCCGCGGAGCGCCGGGCGGTCGTGTCGCGCATGTTCGCGGCGCAGCGGTCGCCCGCTCCCGACGGCGGCGTCCCGGCGGCACCCGGGGGCCGGAGGCTGCTGAGCGAGAGCCGCATGGTCGACGGGCTGACGATGCCGGACAGCGGCCCCACGAGCACGTTCTATGACGAGGGGTATACGAGTGACACGGGGACGCTGGAGTTCTGCATGGCACTGCCTGAGAACCCTCTTGGGCTGCCGTTTGAGCAGTGGTCGCTTGGGCAGATGTGTGCGGAGTGCGTCCTGAAGGTGTGGGAGCTGGGCCGCCAAAGGGTCACCTTCAGCCCGCAGCACATTGTGCCCATTTATGTGTACACCTACGAACTGCCCGACGACGGCGAGACCGATCAGATCTACGGAGCCATGAATCGGGCCATGAGGCTGCACGACGCCCACGCCATCGCCTTCTGGCGTCCCCTGATTTGGCAGGTGGACTGCGCGCTGCAGTTGCTGCCGAAGCACACGGGCAAGCTCTACCGCGGCATCAGCGTGCGCTTCAGCGAGCAGGACTACCGGGAGGGCCAGCACGTGTGCTGGCCCGCGCTGTCCAGCGCGTCTGCCGAGCGCGCCGTCGCGCAGGCGTTCGTGAAGGGGGACGAGGGGTCGCTGTTCTTCATCCAGAGCACTGCCGGCCGGGCCATCTCCAAGTTTTCGAAGTTTCCGGATGAGGCGGAGGTGCTGTTCCGCCCCAACACCATGTTCGAGATCACGTCCACGTTGTACAACACGTCCGTCATCGGCGAGTTTTACTCGGGCACCGACAACATCGCCATGGTCGAGCT